>JAFEKD010000010.1:1200000-1774222 GCA_016920805.1 Stagonosporopsis cucurbitacearum | reverse complement strand
GTTAATACACAGACACCTAATACAAACGTACTTAGAACACTTTCAATAGTTGTTAGTAAAAGGTATTACATAATAATTAAAGCTAGAAGCAAAGTAAGAATTTTAAGAAATAGAGGTAATAATATTATATTAATAGATCTTAATACTTAAGCAAAGACGCTTTTAAATTATAGAAGATATAACACTACTATAGGTACTAAAGTAGTAGTGGAGTAATACTTATAATATATACTAATAAATTTAGAATAAATCTAAAAAAAAGAGAAGGTAGTGTTATAATCTCTATATAATAGCTAACTAGATAATAATAGCTAGTAATTACTAATATACTTAGTAAAGTAATTATATAGGTTCTCTATATAGCAAGGTCCTATTATAATTTATATAATAAGCTTACTTCTTATTAGTTAAGCTAGGTAGATACCTATATAATAAGCTTATGTAGCTTACATTAAGTGTAGTAAGCCTAGCACTACTATATATCTCTTAGTATAGTATGTATAGAGTCAGCAACTTTATATAGTCATAGCAAGTTTGAACTCTGTAAGTAAATAAACTGCTGGCAGCACTAACCTTTTAAGATAAGACATATGATAGTCTACTCTATACTACCATTGTAATTCCTAACCCTTTGCGCCTTCTTATAAGAACCACAATGTTTCTTACAAGCCTACCAAGACCAATACTTATCCAACATCCACCCGATCCCAGCATTACTAAGTCCCAATACTTCCCTAGTTCCTAGGACACTAGATAGTATATAAGCAGAGCATAACATGTTGCTATAGTAGATAGTTTTTAAGTATCCTTTTGTATAAGACCTATAGAAATAGAGACTTTCTTCTAGCAATGTTTACTTAGTGCTTCTATAAACCTTATAGTAGTAATAGACTTAAATTAGAGCCTTCTAGTATTCTATATTGTTATACTTTTATTACTTTATTTATTCTTAAGAACTAATTAAATAGTACTTATAAGCTTTGCTTAAAGTATAACCTTAATAAATAGTTAAATATCTAATAGTACTATAGTAATAGTATAAATTAAACGCGCCTCTGTTAATTAGTTATATACTACTATACTATACTATAGGTAACCTTCTGTCTCTGTTCTATATTTACTCTAACTTCTTTAAGTCTAAGTATATAAGAGATCTAGACACTATAGTTAGAAGGGTAGCTTTTCTATATTCTTTATACAAGACCTATAGGTATAGAGATAAATTATCTAAGTGTTCTTAATATTCTAGCACTTCTATATACCTTATAGTAGATTTATACTACTTCTAGATACTATCTCTACTAACTTATATTATTTTATTATACTTAAAAACTTATGTTAGCTAGTAATAGCCTCTAAATTATATTATAATTTGTTTTTTTAGTTATGTTAAATAGATAGAGCTTAGATACTATTAGTTCTGTCTTTACAATGCTAACGTTGTTGTTTTTATACTTATAGTTAGAATACTAGAGATCTTCTAATAACTAAAGTCTATTAGGATTAGAACCTCTATAGCTATTACGTCTAGATTACCTTTTAAAAAGCTATATTAGATAGCGCTAGAGGAGAAACTTAGAGACTACTAATAATCTATCTAAATTAAAGCTAATATTAATATTAGGCCCTAATTAAACAGTTTAAGAGAACTTATTTAATACTTAGGTTGCGTTATAGATATAGCGCCTACTAAACCTGCTAATTATTATCTTACCTTATCTAACCCTTTAGGGGTTTAACTTAATACTAGTCCTAACTTAGATTAGGAATTACTTACCTCTTTAGTTGTATAACTTTAAACTAAACTTACAAAGTTAAGAGCAAACTAGCAATTAACTATAGTTACACCTAATTATCTCTTGCCTATCACTTAATTACTCCTAACTTAGTCTTAAAAACTTATAAATAAAAGGTTCTTGTCGAAGACACCTACTATATTCTCTATTATAACCTATAAGCTGTTAGAATAAACTCTAGCTATTAATAACTTAGATAATAGAAGCAACCTAACTTTAAGATAATAGTAAGCCTTTATTTAAAACTAACTAGAAATTAATATAAATTACTTTTAGAGTAAATATGCCTATATAGTATTAGTATAGAGACATACTACTAGGTTAGCTTAGAAATATCTTAAACTCTAATACCTATGTAATACTAATTAGAATTACTTCTTAAATATAGAAGAGATAATTACTCTACTTTAATTATACTTTATTACTAGAAATAAGAAGGTAGAAAGTAAATCTGCTTTTAACTAACTCTAAATAGAAAGAAATAAGACCTTTCTAGTATTTAAAGCTTGCTTTCTTAGCGCAGCTATTAAGAGACAGGTACCTAGATTAGAGTAGTTCTACTACCTATAGACAAAGGTAAGCTCTGCTCTTTACATGCTAAATTTAGGATTTAAGCAGTAGTAGAAAGACTCTTTTAAGCTTATAGTAGAACACTTAACTACCTTTAATATAGAAAGAAGATACTATCTAAAGAATAAAGCAGTAACTCTACTTACACAGCCTACTCTATATACTAGGTTATAACTTTATTTAGATCTAAATTAGAATATAAATAAGGCATCCTTAAGATATAGCTCTTTGTAACAGTAATAGAACTATATCTATTACTTATTTACTGTTACAAACCTAAATAAGAGCCTAGAGAAAGTATAGTTATGTATAGTAGAAAGTATTACAGGACAGAATAACAACCTTGTTAGAAGCTGCACCC
This sequence comes from Stagonosporopsis cucurbitacearum, assembly GCA_016920805.1. Classification (NCBI taxonomy): domain Eukaryota; kingdom Fungi; phylum Ascomycota; class Dothideomycetes; order Pleosporales; family Didymellaceae; genus Stagonosporopsis; species Stagonosporopsis cucurbitacearum. The sequence continues at coordinate 1,771,495 of JAFEKD010000010.1, read as the reverse complement.
TACCTAGTTAATAAAGGTGCATAGGGACAGCTAGACCTAAATAGGCAAAGTGTCTTAATAAGACGAGTTATAACTAAATCTAGGATTCTAGGACAACAGACTAATAAGAGTTACTCTTTGTCTCACCAGTATTATAGTCTTATAAGATTAGGTCCTATAAGACTCTAGAACTTTCTAAGACACTATAGTATATAGTAAGTAGGAATATAACTCTTACAGTGTGTGTTTAACCTAAGTAACTATCTAAGTTATTAGATCTTAACTTAACCTTTAAGCTAGACAGCCTACTCTATACTACTTATTATTACCTTTACTCTTAAGATAGACAGATAGTATCTATACTCTTTATTGTAAAACTCTGACCTCTTTAGCTTCCTGTTACTGTATTTATCTCTAAGAACTAATTTAAAAGTGCTTATAAGCTTTGCTTAAAGTACAACCTTAACATCTACTTTAGCTCTATAACTACTATTAAAAACACTAGAACCTATAAGAGAACTAACTCTAGGCAATTATTATAACTATAGTAAGCTACGATATTTTGCTAAAGACTGTTTAATCTCTAGTATTTAAGAACTAGAAATTAATAGAGAGCCTAATAATTTTATAGACACTAAGGAAGATTTTAATAAAGAGTAGATCTAGAAGAGAAATAGACCTGCCTAGAAGAACTCTTCTTCTTAGGCCTAAACTATTACAACCTATTAAATCTTAATTTGTCTTATTTATTTAGTAGTTCTTACTTCCTTACCTTATCTATTCTCTGTTCTAATAGCCTTAATATCTAACCTAATTGCTTAGTTAACACTAGTGCTTAAGGATACCTTTTTTTAAATTCTAGCAAAGCTTCTTCTATTTCTTTAGCTCTTTAGGTGCCTATTTAAAAGCTACCTTATAAGGTAAATATTAAGAGTTTTTAAGACTAGATTACCTTACTAGTCTTGTAATATATTTAACTCTATATGATTATTAATAGAAGGAAGATGCTTAATTACTCTTCTGTAATTATAAGCCTTAGATTCTAAGACTATATTATTAGAATTAAGTAGTTAAAACATTTTAAGCTCTAACTTAATATAGATTAGTCTTAGCTCTTAAATTTAGCAAAACACTCTACTATATATTACTCTGCTTTGCTTATTCTTATAGCTTTAAATTAGCCTGTCTATAACATAAATATTGCTTTAAATATTAGATAGCAAGATAAGTTATAAGAATAGAAAGAGTATTAGAAGCGTAATAGCCTGCGCCTAGCTATAGAAAGGATTTATAGTTTAATTCAAGTCCTAAAATTCTAGAAGGTCTTTCTAAGGATATCTTTAGAGATAAAACTAAAACCTAGTTAAAATATACCTAAAACCTTCTAACTAAACCTTGTTTTCTAAATTTCTACTTTATCTATAAATACTTTCTATTTTAAAATAAAATAAAAAGAGAATAAATTCTTTGCTACTAGCCTGTATAAAATTAAGCAAGTGTTAGAAGATAAGAAGAAGTTGCAAGATAACTCTAATAACACTTGCCTAGTTTAGGAATATTTACTACTCTGTTACTAGCAGTATTAAGATGTCTTTAGTAAAACTATAGCAGAGGAACTCTCTAAGCATTAGCTATATAATTATAAGGTTGTTCTTATGAAACTTCTACTAAATAGCTATAGCTTACTATATAAGCAAAATATTAAAAAACTAGAGGCAACTAAGAATTTTGTCTAGAAATAACTCTAAAATAGTTAGATAGAATATAGTTGGAGCTTTTTTACTTCTTCTATACTATAAATTTAAAAACTAAATAGTAGCTTATAAATCTATATAGATTACTTTAGACTTAATAACCTAATATAGAAGGATATCTATTTAATACCTTGCATAGACAAACTTTTATCTTAACTGTCTAAGGCTAAAGTATTTACTGAGTTTAATATTTACATAGTATTTAACTAAATTTGTATAGACTCTACCTTAGAAAAGTATACTACCTTTTAGACGCATTATAGAATATATAAGTGTAAGGTTCTACCTTTTAGTCTCTTTAATAAACCTATAATATATTAATTAACTATCTTAATAACTTCTATATAGCTTATCTAGATAATATTCTTATTTACTCTAAAGACTCTGTAAGTTATAAACGCTATATAAAGATAGTTCTTAAATAACTCTAAGTAGTAAAGCTTTAAGTTAATATTAAGAAAAGTAAATTCTATATTACTTATATAAAGTACCTAGAATACATTCTAATATATAAAGAAATTAAAGTAGACTTAGACAAAGTAGAAGCTCTATAAAACTAGAAATAACTAACTACTATAACTAGTGTAAAATTATTCCTTAGCTTTACTAGTTTCTACTGCTAATCTATTACTAAATTCTCTTATATAGCTAAACCTATTATTACTTTATAAAGCCTAGCTAATCTCTTTATATAGACTAAAGCTTATAAATCTAGTTTCTAATAATTAAAATCTATACTACTATTAATACTAACTCTATGCTATTTTTTACCTAAATACAACATTAAGCTTAAGATAGATACTTTTAATAGGTACTTATCTCTAACAGACCTATACAGCACTTATATATAGATTTTAAAGATTCTCTAAAGGACTAACATAGGTATAACTAGATTATAGTTATTATAAATTGCTTAACTAAATAAGTAATTACTATTCTTTGCTATAAAACTATTACTACTTATAAAATAGCAAGCTTATTAATTTAGTAGGTATACTATTTTAGATATATACTAGAGACTATAGTATTAGATTAAGAATACTAGTTTATATCTAGTATCTAGTCTAAATTCTGTTAAATTAATAGGTTAAACTTAAACTACCTACCACTTATTACAAGGAAACTAACAGATAGACTAAAGTTATAAACAAGTATATTAACTAGAGACTATGTCTGTTTATATTATACTACTAGAATAACTAGAGTAATTTACTGCCTTTAATAGACTAAGCCTAAATCTTGTTACGTTATTCTACTATTAGTATAACTCTATATAGGCTTCTCTTTAGCTCTAAACCTAAATAAAGCTAGAACTAGAATAGCTCTATTCTAGTAGGCAAACTAGCTAAGAAGAATATAGAAAGAGCTTAGCACTAAATATAGTCTATATTAATAGGTACTATTAACCTATAGATTAGAAAGTAAGTAATTAAGTGTATTTGTCTATACAAAACCTAATAGTAGTCTATCTAAGCTAAAAGCTATCTAACCTCTAGGAAGGTCCTTTTAAAGTCCTTACGCAAGTAAAATACTCTTATTTACTAAAACTACCTAAGAGCTTCTATATCTATAATATATTTGCTTTTAATATATTATATAAATATCTCTTAGATTCTCTTCTAGGATAAGAAGCTTTAAAACCTTCTAGAACACCTATCTATAGTGTTAAGAAATAGAAGGTAGATAAGATACTATCTAGTAAGCTTTATTGTTCTACTCTTAAATATCAAGTAAGCTAGGTTAGATATAATCTAGACTCTACTTAGTATTAGGCCTTAAACTTTATAAGTGCACCTTATAAGCTATAAGCGTTTTATAATAAGTATCTAAATTAGCTAAGTTCTTCTAAGATGTTATATAAATAGATTATAGCCTAGAAAAGAAGATAAAAAAATAATAGATAATTTAGAAGATAACTAGGTTAAAAACTAATATATAGAAATAATTATAAGAAGTAGAAGACTATTATATATATGACTAAGACTTTTATTAGACCTATGTTAGTTCTTACTTCTCTATCTTATTACTTAACAAATTGCTAGAAACTAATAACAGGTTACTATTAGTCCTGCTGCCTAATATACTATAGAGATTACTACTATAGCCTCCTTAACTGCTATAGACTCTTCCTCTCCTGCCTTGACTAGCAAGTCTGTTGCTCCTCTAAGCTAACTAGGCTGCAGCTAACGTAGTTACTGTATTTGTTAACAGCGTAATAGACTTCTCTTAGTCTGCTAGCTGTGCTTAAAAAGCCTAGTTCTTCTCTGTAACCTAGCAGTAACTAGCTAGCAGCACTTCTACTACTAAGATATTCTTAAACTAGATAGTTACTACTTGTATATAGTTTGCTAATATGAAGGCAATAGAACGTACTTCTAACTAAGTTATATCCTAGTTATACTCTTCTTTACTCCTTAAAGCTAGCTTATATACTTCTAAGGCCTTCTAAAACACTATAAACTTAGGCCTAATACACTTAGACACCTGCAACTAGTTAATATATATGTTGATAGCAGAGTGCTTATAGATACTTACTAGGTTATACTTCTTGTTTTAAAGTATATAATAAGTATACTTCTTTAAGCTAGCTAAAATAAACTTAAACTCTATATAATAACTATAAGCTATAGCCTAGACTAAACACATAGCGTGTTAGTAGTATTAGGTAGCTAACTTGCTTATAAAATATATTAGTTCTTATACTAATATATTAAAGTTAACTAGTAATAACTATATTTTTAGCAAGAGCTTAGAATAAGAATCTCTCTTCTAATTTTAATTAAGCTATAACGTACCTTGTAACAACCTAGTTACATGTAGCTAGAGGAGCAAGGCTTACTCTAGTACTATATATATTATACTACGCTAAGAATTCTAGCTTTAGAATTCTTGTGCTTACCTTTTGGTATAGGCAGAGACGTCTCGTAGTATAGATGTCGAGGGCAGGGCGCCCATCTGTTACAATAGCCTATCCTATAGTATTAATGCCCTAGGTAACTGTTACCTACTCCTAGTTGCCTAGCTAAACCTACTTTAGTTATTCTTATATAGAAGAAGCTATAATAACTACTCCTTAGGTTATCTAGCCTATTATAAAGCCTGTCTTATTAAAGTTATATATGTTGTTATCTTAGATATTATACTTAGCTTTAATATTAGCTACTAGGCTAAACTAGCCCTATATAACCCTAAAATTCTTATAAAAGGCTTACTTATAATTATACCTATAATTAAACTTTACTTTAAGCTCTAGTTAGTGTAAAATAAATATACTAGCCTAGTTTAAGCTAATAAGGGCTAAACTACACTCTTCTTATAGAGAATTAGCTATATTAGCTATATCTAAGAGCTAAGAGAAATATCTTTATTTAACTAGCTTAAGTATATACTTAATAATTACCTCCTTCTTTATATTAGTTAGATTCTGTAAGTTAGCTATAGTATTATTATGTAAAGGTTGTCTAGCGCATCTATTACGTAGGGTTGTTTATAGTATGTTATAGATAGCTGCAGTATATTATACTAAGAGTTTAGGGTCTTATTTAAGAGCTTAAAGCGCAAGCTATATCTAAGTCTTATTTAACATGTTTATTTAGCTCTATTATTAAGGCATTAGTATAGGAAAGGTAAGTTAGTGTAGTCTTGGCAAAAGTGGGCAACTTGCCTGGGTGGGCGGCTCGCCTGTGAGGTACGTTAGCTGTAAGAGCGTCCTGCACAGGCATAGTGGCCTTAAGTTATAGTGGATGTAAGTTACACCTAAATTTAGGTGGGGTGCGCATCACGCGACCGTGCGCATCACGAGACCCTGCACGGTATCGATAACGATAGAGCGTTAGCGGGCCACCAAAAATGTGAAGTGGGTACGCGATTTTATCCCGCACTTGGAGCAGCGCAACATTTCTGACGCACCGCAGTCAAAGTGGCGTCGTCGATTCCCTTCAGATTCAAGGCGGGCAGCAGCAGCAATATGGCTCCCTCTGTTGCGGATGGCCATCACCACCGCAGCACCACGAAGCAGCACAAGAAGGGCTTCAAGTCTCGCCATGCCACCAAAAGTTCGCTGAAGGAGCAGAGCAAGGGTGCGGACGTCTGCTCATCTATACCGGCTGATACGCTGACAACACCGCAGGTAAAGTCGAGGCTCTGGGATTCGAACGAGGAAGCCGCAAGACCCCCCACCAGCAAGTCATGTCAAAATTCGACCGCCGCAACCGCGCGAAGCAGATTCGCATCAACAAGGATCATGAGCACGCCAAGGCCACAAATGTATTCGCTGGCCGCGACAGCGCGCCGCGTGTTGTCGCGATCATCCCTCTGTGCTCTGATATCTCATCTGCAGCGGCAGTGCGAAGCTTGAACTCGTCGCTAGACATTGAGCAGGATGTTCCCGAGGCAGGATGGGCGCGCATAAACGTGGACCGCTTCAAGCAGAAGGTTCAGTACCTTACCGTGCAGCGAGATCTTTTGACCTCGCTCGACGCTTGCAGGGTGGCCGACTTTGTTATTTTTGTCCTCTCCGCCGAGGAGGAGGTCGACGAGGAGGGCGAGCTGATCCTGAAGGCTGTCGAGAGCCAAGGTCTCACAAATACCTTCACAGTAGTACAGGCGCTGGACAAGGTCGAGCCTGCAAAGCGCAAATCTCAAGTTGTTGGATCGCTGAAGTCATACATCTCGCATTGGCTGCCTACCACAGAGCGTGTATATTCGCTCGACAATCGCCAGGAATCCTCGAACCTCGTACGATCGATCTGCACAACCCACACAAAGGGTGTGAGATGGAGGGACCAGAGGAGTTATATGTTCATTGAGGACATCTCATGGCCCGGCAGCAAGTCTGCGGTCAATGAAGAGGGCACTGGAGAGGTCGTCTTGACTGGTGTAGTGCGTGGATTGGGGTTGAAGGCTGACAGACTGGTTCAGATCGGCGACTGGGGCGACTTTCAGGTTGATCGCATTGTTGCAGCGCCTCTGGAGACACGCAAGAAGAAGGATGGTGATATGATGGTCGATGCGGAAGATGCAGAGGAGATTCTAGAGCGCCCCACCGAGGATCAGGACGATCTCGCGGCTCTCGCGCCAGAGGAGACGCTAATGGACGATGTCACACAGTACGCCGCTTCTATTGCGCCTACGGAGCGCAAAGGTGTGCTGCTCGATGATCATCACTACTTCTCGGACGAGGAAGACGAAGAGGCGTGCCCACGACCCAAGCGACTACCCAAAGGTACCAGCAAATACCAGTCTGCATGGTACCTAGAGGACTTTTCTGACTCCGACTCCGATCTTGAGGATTTTGACATGGAGGACGCTGACGAGCGCCAGAGTGCTACAGCTCATCCTGCCGATGGTGAGGAGGGCATGGACATTGACGGAAAGGCGATGACTGAGGGCGGCCCATCTGAATACCCACAATCTGAAATGTTTTTGGACCCTTCACCAGAAGATGAAGCTGAACAGATTGAGGCATACCGGAAATCGAGGAAATCGGAGGCCGAGCAGGACCTCGAGTTTCCAGATGAGATCGAACTGCACCCGAACATGAATGCTCGCGAGCGTCTCATGAAGTACCGTGGACTGAAGAGCTTGAGGCAAAGTGTCTGGGAGACTGAGGAAGATCGGCCGTACGAGCCAGAGGAGTGGCATCGTTTACTCGAGATCTCAGACTACAAGCGCACAGCAACGAAGTTTATGCGCGAAGCATGGGCTGGCGGCGTCAAACCCGGCACCCGGGTCAGTGTTCATGTCCGCGGCGTACCACTACAATTCCAGCAGTCGCAAGCAAAACCTGTGGCTATGTTTTCGTTGCTTAGGCACGAGCACAAGCGGACATCCTGCAACTACAGCATCCTGCTCAGCAGCGACTATGGCAACACCATCAAGTCCAAGACTGAGATCATTGTTCAGTGCGGTGCCCGCCGCATGGTCATCAACCCTGTAAGTTCCAGTGCATCTCAGCCCACTAGCATGCTAACAGTATCGCAGCTCTTCTCCCAAGCAGGCAACACCCCCAACAACGTCCACAAATTCGACCGCTTTTTGCACCCTGGTCAAAATGCTATCGCTTCTTTCATAGGCCCACTCACCTGGGGCAACGTGCCACTTCTCTACTTCCAACGCAGCACCTCACCCGACTGCGTCTCCTCGTCCGGCCTCCAGCTTATCGGCACCGGCACTTCCCTGCCACCATCCATGAACCGCATCATCGCCAAGCGCGTGATTCTCACTGGTCACCCCTACAAGATCAACAAGCGCGTCGTCACTGTGCGCTACATGTTCTTCAACGACAACGACGTGCGGTGGTTCAAGAGCTTGCCACTGTGGACGCGCCGCGGCAGGAGCGGCTTCATTAAGGAGAGTCTGGGTACGCATGGTTACTTTAAAGCGACATTTGATGGCAAGATCAACCCCATGGATGCTGTGGCGGTCAGTCTGTATAAGAGGGTCTGGCCCAGGCCGGCGCATGCTTGGAACGCTGAAGATGGTGCTGCAAGTGAGGACGGCGCGGCGCCAATGCTGGTGGAGAACTAAACGGTGCATGATGACATGACTTGCATGATGGTAGATACCTAGGTAGATAAAACGGACATGGCGTTTCTTTTTTGCTCGTCACGATCTCACTCCTGCAAAGTGCCAATATGAAGATATCCATTCGGTTGACACAAAGTTTCTAATCTGCCCAGTCTGAGGGTATATGCTACCTGACCATCCCTCGCAAAAACGCCATGTAAATGCCTCAACACCATGCTTTTGTATCTAATCCGCATCTCCACATCTACACACCTTTCTTCGCAAAGCGCTCGAGAGCGGGTCCATACGCTTTCTTGAGCTGCTTCTGTTTCTCGATATTCCTCTCTTTCCTTCTCTCCACGATCTCCCTAGCACGTTCCTTCTCCTCGTCAATGACGTTCTTACTACCGCTCTTGCGCAGATATCTCCTCAGCGCGCTGTTCCTTCCACGGCCCCTCTTCTTTAGCTTGGCAATCTTGTCTTCTTCCTTGTGGTCCAGATCGCGCTCCTTCATGCGCTGTTCGTGGCTAGTCAAGTCGAGGTTTCCGACAAAGTTGGGGTCGAGAGCGATCATCTCGGGTTGAATCTTCTCAAGAAGAGCGTGGATTTCTGTCTCACGGCGTTGCTTGGATGTCTCGAAGGGGTTGGTGCCTTGCTCGAGGGTATCTGGGTTAGGCTCGCCGGCACCGGGTACGATGATCGATGTGAAACCCTTCTCGTGGCTGATGCCAAGCACGTCCTCGAACGGACAAAAGCGCACACGGCTTGTGCTAATACCCTCGCCACCCCAAGCCATGTATGGTGTCGGCAGAACAAGATCAGGACTGTGTGTAAAGATTTCAGGTTTATAGATATTGACCTGCGTGCCGTAACCAACGGCTGTGAGGTTGCGATCGGAGATAGAAAGCGAAGTGCCGGGAACACGTAGGTGGTGCGTGTGGATCTCCTTGAACATGCGAATGTCCCAAACGGACATCCGGCGGTCTTGTGAGGTGCTGACCATGTATGTGCCGGACTTGTCGACTGCGAGACTACGGACTGGGCCGTGGTGAGGGAGCAGTTTGACAAGTGGTGTTGCACTATTCGGCGACCACAATGTTACAAGACCCTTCTGGTGTCCAACGTGCAGAATAGCGTTGTGTGGGTTCTGCACAAAAGCTGTTGCCGGACCAAGTTTTGTGTATAACTCTCCTAGCGATTGTCCGGTTGAGACATCTGTGTATCTGAGGATACCGGCTGTCGAAATCGAGGAAAGCAGGAAGTGGTATGGAAGGTATTCGAGGTGCGTAGCTTCGGAGTGATTCTTGAGCTGATGTATCTCTACGCCATCTCCACCGTAGATGTAGACACACTTCTTCTGTGCGACCGCGAAGTTCTTCTGGTTGCTAACGTGCAGCCATCGTGCGTCCCGTACTGTTTCATTCAGCTGCAGTTCGCAGCCCAGCTTGCCGTCCCTCCAGTCAAATGTCGCAACATGGCCTTTCCTCCCTGCGATCAACAAGTCGCGCCCGTTCCTGCTGTATTCGCATACATCGTATGGACCCAGGCCGTCGAGCCGCAGCTCGAACCCTTTCTTTGCTGTTTCTGTCGCAACTGCGGCTTTGATCTCGTCTTGTCGAACTTTGTATGTCCGTTCCAACTCGTGCTCAGCTTCTAGTAGACCCTCGTTGTTCTCCAAGAGAATTTCAACATTCTTTGCCTCTAACGCTGCCTGTTTGTTCTTGCTCTCTAACAACCGCAGGTTCGACCTCAGCTTCTTGTCCTTTACAGACTTCGGCCTGATTCTATCACCGCGCCCATATTGCTTTGTTGCCTCTTCGGTGAATCGCGCGACTGCGCGAGCTTCTTCGTCGTCTAAAGGCGCGCTTTTCTGCGATCTGCGCTGGAGTTCGGCTGATTTGGACTTTGGCAGTCGCTCGGCAGCCATGCTGGTAATTTCAACAAAGTTACAACGTGAGTGTGTCCAGGCTCGGAATCGTCAACTTGTATCGCGCTGTTATGGGTTTACGGAGGGCCGAGAGCGTCGTTGCGCAGACATAGTTCTTCGGCCGCGATTTCCTCACAAATTAATTTCTGCCGGGCGGTCAGTGGAACCGGCACCTGCCAAATTCGCCCAAAACATCAAAGCCTTGCGCTGCGTTCACTACTCCATCAACAATCCCTGCACATGACACAAGAACTTTATCAGTTTTCACATCATAACCCGATCCAAGTGCGGGCGATCAAAAGTTGATGAGTCTATGGACGGAACCTCAAAATGGCATGACTATAGCCTCTCCACGTGTATAAAATAAAGACAGGGCAAAAACCCCGGCCTGCGTGGTAGATGCTCCTTGAGCTGATGGAAAGGGCACCAATCCATACAGAAAGAGTCACGTCTCACAGAATCAGACCTCTTCTTGCCCACTATGCTAATAGCACCGCTCATGACACATCAATTGCCCAAGCAGAGCACATCACACGCACGCGACTAACGTTCTCCGGCCCCTGGTCGAAGGTTTGAAGGCAAAGTAGGTAGGTGGTTTCTGCCAGTCAGAGTCCCCTGGCTGCCTTCGTGGTATCCAACCACCCGCGTTCAGTGCTTCTAAACGGAGTTTCTGGCCCAGTCCAAGAAATAAGTGTTTCAGAGCCATAAATCTGTCTCGGAGACTTCGATTGTTGAAACGTATCGTTCTTTTCCTCGCATGGTCTAGATGTTCTTTGGCTGTAGCCGAATGAATGAAACAGCAGATGTACAATATTGCTTCAGCCTGCACGTTTTGGTTCGCCTTGTACAGCGGCACATGAGCTGCTAATTGCTGTCCTCCGCGCCTTGTCAAACACTGCTTCTGAGTTACTTTGAGATCTCAAAGCACATTCTCAAGCGTCCTCTGCAGCGGTTGAGTCGCAAGTCCTGGAGACTGGGGTATACGTTCCGCAGGATACATTCGATACTACATCAAGAGGTAGAGCGAGAGGCATCTGGCTAGCATGATGCATCGGTTGTCACGCAAGGGCCCCTTACTAGCACCTTTGCGTATGTGAAGACTTGAGTTTCTCATATCGTCGAGGGCTGAGCTACGGCCATCCAAACACAAAGGCCCACCACCAGACTAATTACTGAAGCCGATTCTGCTTCGAAGCGGTATTGTCAAGCGCAACAGCCCCACCGAATGCTTTTTGAGTGGAGTCCCGTAGTCATCTTTAAGAATTGAAATCTAGAGAGCTCCGGCACTGCCGCGCGGGTGAAACGATTCCGCAGCCGTTCGGGTACTTTTCCGTGCTGTTTCGCGATATGAATATATGGACGCTGCCGCCTCTTTGTCGCCTCTTGTCATTGTTTCGATATCTCCAGCTTTTATGTTTCGTGTGTGTACCGCACCAGCCAATTTCCAACACTCTGGCTTCGACCATGTTGCGAGAACTGTCACATCCAGGGTCAGTACTGATCGGCGAAGCACGCGAGTCCGCCCGGAGCACTGGTTCGACCATTGATCGTTTGCGTTTGCACTTGGGGAAGTCAATCTGCCCCATGGGGACACACGTGCGCTGTGGTCGATGAGTACCGTGCGGATGGTTGATGGTTCTATTCTGCACTGCCTCCACGAATTCACGACTCCACAAGTCCACCAGGGGCTAAGGATACACGGAGCCACGAACCGACAAACCCACAACCATCATCGTGTTCTCATCTCGCCTCCGGCTCATTTTCGACACACGTGAGCAGCAATAGAGTCCGGCACTGGTAATTCGATTGAATAGGCGCTTGAGAGTGCGCTACTTGTCCACTTACGGGGACCATGTCGGTGTGGAGGCGTGTGCTCCAGTCGTGCTCATTACCAGCTGTTTGGAAATGCGCTCAGACAGCACAACTCCGTGGACCTTGGCCTCAAGACAGGGTACATTTGCCGTAGTCTGTCAGTGGTCTTCCGAAACCCCCCGTGGGGCAGGCTTCTGGTGTTGCATTCTACTGATAGCCAAGGAGGAAACACGACTTGGCGATGTTGTGATAGGCTGTATTGGTCATTGAGGTCCCTGGTTCCGTTCGACCTCAACAACAGACTCGAGACGGAGGTCATACGCTAGAAGGTTCTTAGCCCTCTCTAGTATAAACCGCATGGGCACATGCAAGCTCACACCAGCGTCATGTCCCGCATGCAGCTTGCCAGGACGCCTGGTTGCTTCCCCGCAATGAAGCCCCATCTAAACCTTGGGGAAGTCTGGGCCCTCCTTGGCCTAGCACGAAATGCGCCGTCCGTTTTGCCAACGCCCGTACTCAAAACCATCACCCTGCTGCCTCCAAGACACTTGTGGCTTGCCATGGCCAGTTGGTGTCTCTTCAATGGTGACAAGAGCGCAAAGCGTCAGGCTGGTGTCTAGGCTCATCACCGGATGCTGTAGCGAGTAATGCATTGCCGGTGAGTGTTGCCAAACGCGAATTTTTGCTGTTTGGTGGGGTGGTGAAGGCCTTGGTATGCGGTCGTCTTTCCTAGAGGGGTATTCCACTGGTCGCTCATTGTCGCTGACCGTTTGACCATCAGGATCGGCATCGTGAGTTCGAAATCAACTGCGATTATTGCCATTACTTTGACGTCCGATACTGAACCCACAGGAAGTCGCCCAGACGCTCATTACTGGACCCAAGGCCTGCGGTGTTCGTAGCGTGACCACCATCGTGGCTCTAGAAGAACGAAGGGGATCGGTAGTTGCAAAAGAGGCAAGGTGAAAAGTCGGAGCAAGCTGTGGAGAACCAGTAGAGATCACGAGCTATTGGGGTACGGAACGCTAGTGATGCCCAGTATTTGTCTGAGTGGACCATTCCTCCGATCCAAACGCCTCTGAGAGTATTCCGCATGCAAGCCTGAGGCTGAGTCGGGCAAACTTGCCATCGGAGCTTCCGCAGGCCTCTAACATCCATGCGCCAGCCGCCTCAAACCCCAAGGCGGCCGGGAGAAGCGCGCACAAGTGTCTTGGTATGCGTTGAAACGAGATCCCAGTATCAGGCAAGATTCTTCGGGTTGTCGCCAGCCCGATGCGGGAAGTGTTGTGTATCGTAGATGGCGCGATGAGTGCTGTTGTCGTATAAAGATCTACTCCGCATCCCCAGGTTTTGCTTCCCCAGATCATCAGTGCTCTCTGAAGATTGACTGGTCCTCCCCGTTTCACTGCATTATTCTGAGGGCTTTGTGTTTCGAGATCATCATATTACACTTATCATTCCCCATTGGAATAACACCCAAGATGGCTTCCTACGAGAAGAAGGACACCGAGGTTGTCATGCTTGAGCAGCAGAAGACCAACGATGATTATCCTCAGAAGTCTGTGCCGGCTATCGCAAAGGTCGACTACTCAGGTGCTTATGAGGTAAGTCCTTAGTTGTTTGTGACCTCCAGCATCTTATTGAATCTGTGCAGAAAACCGATCCTCGGGAAATTGCTCTTGTCAAGAAGCTCGATCGATGGATCATGCCTATGCTTTGGTCGATGTACTGGCTGAACTACCTTGACCGCAACGCTATTGCTCTTGCCCGCCTGGACGACCTCGAAGAGGACCTCAACCTCACTAGCACTCAGTATCAGACCTGTGTTTCCATCCTGTTCGTCGGTTATCTGCTCGGTCAGATCCCCAGTAACATGTTCTTGAACCGCACTCGCCCTTCTCGCTACATGGGTATCTGCATGATGCTCTGGGCTGTTGTCTCCGCTCTGACCGCCCTGTCCAAAGACTTCACGGGTCTTTTGCTCACTCGCTTCTTCCTTGGTGTCACAGAGGCTCCTTACTATCCCGGTGCTGTCTACCTACTCTCGATGTTCTACAACCGCAAGGAAGTCGCCACCCGCATCGCCATCCTCTACACCGGTAACATCCTCGCCACAGCCTTTGCTGGTCTTATTGCTGCTGGTATCTTCCATGGTCTTGGAGGCGTTGCTGGAATCTCTGGATGGCAGTGGCTGTTTATCCTACAGGGTATTGTCACTTTCCTGATTGCGATTGTCGGATATTTCCTCCTTCCCGATTTCCCCCACAACACCTGGTGGCTCACACAAGAGGAACGCGACCTCGCAGTGTCTCGTATGGCTATTGATACTGTCGGAAAGAGTGAGGATACTTCTGTTTGGACCGGTTTCCGCCAGGCCGCCAAGGATCCCATGGTGTGGCTTTTCGCCTTCATGGCCCACATGCATGTAAGTACAACCCCCCAGCATAATCATACAATAAAACTGACTTCCCCTTTGCTTGCCGCAAACGGCTTCAAGAATTTCTTCCCCACTGTTGTGCAGACCTTGGGATTCAGCAAAACCATCACGCTCGTCCTCACCTGCCCTCCTTACCTGATCGCCGGAGCCGTCACAATCGCCGTCTCCTGGTCTTCTGGAAAGTTCAACGAGCGCACATGGCACATTACCATCTCTAAGATCGTTGCCACCGTTGGTTTCCTTGTTGCATGTGCGCCCCTTGGTGTTGCTGGCCGTTACGTGGCCATGGTTATTTTCACCATCGGCACCTACGGCGTCAACTCCCTCATCTTGGGCTGGTGCGGATCTACTTGTGGTCAGACTCCCGAGAAGAAGGCTGTTGCCATCGGAATCGTCACAACCATCATGAACGCTTCCTTCATCTGGACCCCCTACTTGTGGCCCAAGTCCGATGCTCCCCGCTACGTCATCGCCCTATCTTCATCTGCAGCCTTCTCCATCGCCACATTCCTTACGGCCTGGGTTGCTAAGATCGTCTTCATGCGCCGCAACAAGAAGATGCGCGATTCTGACAGCGAGGTCCAGACCTTCTACGTCTACTAAACACTTGCGAAACAAGGTGTGTGGCTCACACGAGGTACACAAGTTCACATAGGATGATGGAATGAGTCTGCTACGATTGATTTATGATTTACGACAAGACTACGAGTTGGCAATAGAGCGCTGTTAGAGCATTGTCAATATAATAACTGCTAAAACAAAATACTGTGCCACCCTTTTTACAAGATTCTTACTCATCAGCTTGTACACTTGCTTTCTGTTTACAAGACCGTCATTTGAAATTATATCATGCTAATCTGCAGCAATCGCTGCGATTTTGCGCTCCATTCATGCGCGTTGTACGTCATGGGACATTCAGATAGAAATGTTGCTTGTCCAGCCTCCCTCATATCGCACAAGACCATTGACCCAAGATTCTGTACCACAATTTCCTCGCGTCATTTTCCCCATACCTTACACCACTTCCATCAGCCCAGCACGATACATCACCGATCAGCATATGGCATGCCTCACTCGCACCATCCTCGTGGCTGGCCCGAGCGTCAGCGGCGCGATCAGCGCACGCACGAAACATGGGTCACAAACGCAACTGCAACCCAAGCCTCCACACCTACGGCCCCGCCATGAAAATGGCTTCTGGGCAAAACTTGGAGTAGCTTGGTGTTCTCTCGGCCGGAGGCGTCGAACTAGGTAATCCGCTAGAAAATGCGTAGAAGACGCGGGGAAGCTTACTATCGACGGGAAGCTCCATATCGGCCAATGAAAGATGTTTGTCCAACTCCGACATTCACTATGTATGGTCTGAGCGATCGGTACCCCAGAATCACGAGAAATAATGTCAGAACATCGTATCAAACCTGAGATTGATCTAATCAAGGGAGGCAGAAAGGAAATCGGACCTCAGTCTTGAGGTCAGATGTAGGGTTTAGCGAAGCTCCGACTTCCACATGCAGTGACTTGTGAGTACGAAAGGGCTCGTCTGATCATATGCAGTCTCGCGTAGATGTCGCTTGAGTTTATGGCTTCAAGATGCGCATGTGCTGGCGATGACGCGTGCTGACAATCGCACGATTCCAATCGGAGCATCACCAAGGACTGACGAACAAGTCTTGCCAATTAAGTATCATTGAAAGCTTCATTGCCAGTATCCCTGCAGATACGAGGATGGTCACATCCAATGATGATTTGCAGGTGCCAAATAGTGCTGACACTATACTCATTAACCTTGTTCACCTCCGATATCTAGACCTCCGACATCCAGACCTTAGCGAGTACTGATTGGACGCCTGTCTGCCTGGACCTCCGATCAGTTGTGCTGAGGGCAAGGCCAGGTCTCTGGTCATGTCACTCCACTGCCACGGTTTGGGCTCCGTCGATCACGTAGGACGGCAAATGCGCCCTCGCTGCATGCCATCTTTACATTCACATAACGCGAGGGCTTCCTCTTAGCGCGAGACAGATATGCTGCAGCGTCTATGTGAGGTTGCTGGACCCTCCGCTCTGTTTAAGTGGATCACTTGCTATCCTCACCACTGTGGTGTGCTCACATGCCTGCGCTCACGGGAAAGAAATACGAAACTTTCTCGGATGCAGCATCGACGCATCTGCTGGGTCATCGACGATCTCCTTCCAGTGCGCCACGGTGTTATCATGCACTGGGACTCACATGCTGTCTTTCTTCCTTCTGGGGAAGCAGCGTGCCTCTCATGCTTTTCAGATCTATGGTTGTGTATTTTGAGTCCATTGATACCCCCAAATCTGAGTGCTCCACCCAAAAACACGCTTCACATGCGCCGACAGGAGACTTTACCACCGAAAGTGAAGGGTGGCGGTCAGCTGTTCATGATATGTGGCACGTCGTTGCTCTTGTGCTCAACGAGGTCGCTCATGCACACCACTGGAGACACTGCTACGCTACACACGCCCGCACACTTCCGCACCAACGACTGCTTGCTTCATTTGATAACGATAAGCCTCCACAAAGGTAACAGCTTTGACAGAGAAGTTCTGTTTCACTTCCGAGGCTTTCCTAGCAACCCCTTGTCGTGGTATATTTACTTCGAAGTTCTGGGGATGAGGTATAGTGATTATCATGCATTGAGTTCCGATTCGTGAAGTGTAACTGTCTTTTTGTGGCTGTGATCCTCTTGCAATACAGTCTTCTTCTTTGGTGACGTTCAGCTCGAATTCGCAAATGGTTTGTTGCCCAGTCACTGTATTCACTCTGAGAATCCTTTGACGTGACTTGGTACCTCGCAAAAAGTCCTTAGGAAGCTTTTATTCGAGCGCGGCTCCTAATACGATTATTTAGGGTATTTTTACAGCCGAGTTAGGTAGTGCAAGGTTGAATATTGTAGCTGTCGCAGGGGATAAAGCCTGGTGAACAGTAAGGGTGATGTTATTAGCATCATTGAGTGTGTCGAGGGCAGACTCGGCAGCAACATCGGGGGCAGTAGCAGTAGTATCTTAGAGGTTGATGAGATAAATAGCATATAAAATGGGAGTGAGTAGTATCAAGAGCAGGGTGAGTAGTGTGAACGCCGCATCATCTCCATCTGTGCTCTCTTCAGCTTTTTGAAAATCGCCTTTGATATGTCAGAATAATTACCTTTCCTAAGCGGCTGGTACCTCTTTTTCAGTACCTCAGTTAATTTGTGAGCCATGTCGTTATACTAACACTCCATTATGGCTGTTATGTTATGTTCTCTGAACTGATTGAGCTGCTCTAGAGCTGTAGGAATGCCCATCAGTGCCCGCAGAAGAGTCCCATGTGATTACCCCTGTATCTAAACTAACGTACATTCATATGGGCTACATATTTTCTCTTCGAAGCTTCGAACAGCGTCACTTGATGTACCTGCCTTGCGGCGCGTCTCCAGAAATCGATGTTCTCCTACTTACTGCGAACATATGAACGAGTAAGCAACCATGGACTGCGTAGTAAGGAAAAGATTCGACGTCACTGGCACATCCCAAGCTGAGTATCCATCATTCACTGGTGAAAGGTATATTTGTTCACGTAGGGATACATTCCCTGACAGTGTATTGATTGTGTTCTCCCACCTCGAAATGCTTATCAGCCGCTCGAGGTTCAGAATCGAATAGGACGCCTGCCTATGCTTTTTTAAGACTTCTTCAAATGATTTGTGGTGGATGTTTGTGCCGGTCAAGAAAGCGTGGTGGAAGTTGAAACCACCTAGGTAGGACAGAGGTAACGCATTGCTGTTTGGACTTTCACATCCACCCCCACAATTCTCACTTACGCATCAGCTTGCAGACGATAATGCCTCGCTTGTACGCTATCTCTATAATTGAACCTACTATCTTGGTTTGCGTCAATACGTCTGTTAGCTAAACATCATGTGTGTCGCTATCAAAATCAATCGTCTTTGAAAATTGGTAGCAAAACAGAGTAGCTAAGTGTGCCATTACTCAACAAGCTTAAGTTCCACCTCTGGATCAACTTTTCCAATACCTAGCGATAGTGAACTGACTCCCCCTTTCACTTGCTTCAGGATCATTTCCACAGCCTGCAGCTGACTGATCGTGGCTCTTGATGCTAGAATTGTCTCTCCTCGTGATCTTGCACTTCTATATGACCACAAATTATCAACATATACTCAGTACTGCTCCTCAAATTATGATTGAGTCTGCCCACATGTACAAGTCCTTTGCCGGAACAGCGTGTCGCCCCTCACATCTCGCATCATTCATGGCCTGTCAAATACGTATAACACAGTCACGCTCTACTCGTCCCCGTGTATCTCAACTTCAGTGTTCTCTCCTCACTTGCTGTATATTCAGTTGATCTACACTAGACCTTAACTTCCTCTCAACGCCCGCTGCGATATCGACTAAAATCAAGATTGACAGGCTTGTGGAAGTGCTCAGGCGTCAAGCATATCTCAGATCAGAGACTCTGATTATGCCAAGCTCACAGTCTTTGCAACCATCGGGCAATAGTCCTTACCCTAGTTATGCCTCGTCTAAAGAAAATGAGCAATAGATGAATGCGATCAACGTGGTACACATCCAGGATAAAAACACCACACCTTTAATAGGTACAACACACAGAAGGAAATCCATGAATATACCATACACAGTGTGTATTTTACACTGTAACTTCGTGTATCTTAGTGTATAGGTAGTGTGTACTACACAAAACATCACTACTCTATCTACGCTATCTATTCTATCTAATCATCTGCGAGTAGACATGGAGACAGAGATGGGGATAGGGATGGAGAAAGGAGCAATAAGAGAAGCAAGAGGGGATGAAGATCTTGAGGTTTTAGAGGAAATGGGGTAGATGTCTGAATATCGTTGCTTGTTAGTTGCGGTGTTATTTACACTGCGCTGTTGGGTGTCGACATATATACTTATGTGCCTTATTTTAGTTTACCCGGCTTTGCGGTATAAAGGTACTGTGGCAAGGTGTTTTACACCGCGCCAGTACATTGACAAATGAACACCTCCTTTGAGTAGTGCGCATATGTTCATCCTTGGTCCCGCAGACATGGCCGCAATTTTGAAAGTCATATTGTAACTTGACGAAGCTCTCCGTTCATTCTGGAAGAGACAAGCTTGAACCATATTGAACCGTTGCGGTAGGTTCCACCCTTAAGTCTTATAGTATACCAGAACAAGAGCTCAATGTACAGTGTTGATCGCCAACGTTGGCTTTATATAAATCCTAACTAGAGGAACAGTTAGAGTATCAGACAATAATGACACTCAGTAGAAGTGTGGAGTATCCTGAAATTGCGGCACAAGTATGTATAGTCTGGCAAGCGTCGCACTCCTTGCGAAGGAGCAGATGCAGCCCCAGGGCAAACCCCGGTATTGTACTTATAAAATCCGGGACTGACTTGTGGAAGATTAGAATACGGATGAAGTATCCGCCCAGAACAGTACTGCACAACCCATTGATGAGGATACAGCTTTCGCGTCGGCTTTCTCTGATGATTCATCTCCAATCCTTCTTTCGAGTCCTGCTCTTTGCTGGACTCGTAATTCTGAAGCAGCAGCGCAAAAAAAAAAGAACAGTCTTCTCGTTTGTATCGATACACGAAGCGGCACATGCCTATCTAGTAGTACATTTTGATCAAGTCTTTGAAGTTAAGAGGGTACGGGTAGTCTGCACCAAAAAAAAGTGACCCATAAGTTGCGGTCTGTCTTCCTTCAACTCAAGATGGCCAGTAAGCAGCATGCAAGACCATCGGTGATACAGCTGCGAAGCTAGGTGAGGAAACTCATCAAGCCTATCTATCAATAATGTTGGAGCATCATGCTCTTCGAGTATGCGACTTTTAAACAATCATCATTTGGGATTGTTGAGACGCAGGGAGCATATGAGCCTAAAGCTCGTGAAGTATAGTCAATTCCATAGTCGTTTCCACGAAAATTACGTAGATCTACTCCGACTTAGCTTTTTGTTATAGAACAACCACAGAACTCGAATTTACCACAGTCTTCACCTACATGCCAGCCCAACATAGAGCCCAGGCTCACAAATCGATCACTGGCATTTCCTGAAGAGTGATCTCATCGGCAGCAGTGAAGCTGTTGAATCGTACGTCAACCCTATTAACACAGCAAGTCTACAACAGAAACACATATGACGGTGACGCGTCTCGACCTCGCCGGTCCGGCACTGCTGCTTTGCGCAACATGACAAGAGCCAGTCGTATGTCAGATCTAACTCAGACCCGATCAGACTAACTTGAGCAATGATTGAAGTTGCATGCGGCACTGAGAGACCCTCGTTCACACGCAAGATGGCAAACATCCGAATACCATCAAGACCTTTGGTCATTAGACGATAAGGAAATGAATAAAATTCTTAAGCAATGTGTTTAATATTGTTTGATATGCCATTGACTTCCGGAACGAGTAAGTGATTAGTCTCGACCGTACCATCATACTGTCATGCGAGACGAACGGCTGAAGAGGAAAATTTTTGAGCTTTCTGCGAAAAGCGATGAGGAGTTGGGCGCTGACAACTTAGTTACTCCACGCAAGTCCGGTGAGAACTGTTGCCAACGAATCGGAATTTAGTAGAAATCCGAAGATGCAGCCACTAATGCATCGGCGGCCACGGCATTGTAGAGGTGTGGTGGAGAAGGCACAAGCATCGTTCTTCGTGTTTTCCTATTAACGTGGTGCTCATCCACGAACTTCCCTTTGCGACAAGTCCCTAACCCTAACCCTAACCCTAACCCTAACCCTAACCCTAACCCTAACCCTAACCCTAACCCTAACCCTAACCCTAACCCTAACCCTAACCATTACTAGTAGGCTCCTAAGAAGCTGCAAGTTCTTTATTACTAGTAGCTTTTTTTACTAGTGCCTTACTATAAATATAAGATAACACTTATTAATTATAATCTAGTACAGCAGCCCCTTTGCCTTTAGTGTCTCCGCATACCTAAGAAAATTGCTAGTGCTTATAATATTGCTAGCTATGTCTGTGCTAACTACTACTACAGACGCTAGGTTGCTCTTGCTGTACTTCTATTCTATGCACTTAACACTACACTACTAAATCTGCCTAACCAGATCTTTAATTAGCGCTTAGTATAGCATAATAACTACTGTAACCTCTAGCCCCTCTACACAAGCTAGTAGCGTAAACAGCAAGCTTTTGCCTCTGCCTGTTAGGAGCGCTATAATAAGCAGTGTCTGCTTCTCTAGCACTACACACAGAGCCTGCTCCTACTCTACTAATTAAAAGCTAACGTCTTACTTGCCTAGCACCTGCTGCAACCTTTACTATATTACTTCTGCCTACAGGTCTAAAACACGCACCTCCTTTGCTTTTAGCAGCTTAGTAAGCCCTAAAGACATACTTATGCTTACTAGCGTCTTTGCTGCCCTGCTTAGCCCTACATACTTTGCAGCGCTGCTATCTACCCTTAAGAAGCTGTACTACGCTATACTAAGCGCCTAGAACGCATCTATTAACTGCACGCTAAGATACTTAACTATGTCTATTAGCACGCTATAGTTGCCTATGCCTATTACAGTTGTGCGTAAGTTCTGCAGCTTAAGAATGTCTTTGCTATCCTTATCTACTTCTACCTCTTCTATCTTACCTACATTGTCTTAGTAGCCCTTACTAAACAATTCTCCTACCTACACTTAGCTAATGCCTACTACTGTGTGCTAGTACTTAAGTGTGTGCAGCAGCACTCTAAGCTGCTTGCTAGTCTCTTACTGCAGTATTCTTGTAAGCTAGCTAGTGTCCTACGCGCCCTGCGCATTGTGCTACACATAGTTGCTGTAGTTTCCCCTAAGCACCTGTAGCATTAGATACTCCTTAAACAGTTGCATGTACACTAAGTATAACACTATTACCTATCCTAGCTATAGCAGTAAGAAGCGCAGCATAATCTTTAGCTTGTCCTACTGCAACTGCAACTTATAGTAGCAGATAACTGTTATTACCTGTCTGTCTATAACAAAGATATTACAGTCCTACAGTATACTATTGCAATGTTAAATTGTTGTAATCTCTAACCCCCTCCCTAGCTGCCCTAACGTGACGTACACGCTGCAGAGCAACACCTCTAAGAAGCAGTTAACCTGTTGTAAGTACTGCCGCACTGCCTTAATGCTCTATTGCCTGTCTGCACACTTTAAGCGCTGTCTACCTTGTATGTTAATTGTACGCCTAAGCATCTAGTCTAGTCTGCCTTTGCAGCTTGTTGCCTAGTGTATTAACAAACAATATGCGTTATTTTGTGAACATAATGTTGTTAACTACCTGCTTAAGATTAACCTTTACCTAGTCCTCCTCCTTGTCTGCCTAGCACAGCTCCTGCAGCATCTGCTCTGCCTTAGCTACTAAGTCCTGCGCTATCTTGTAGAAGCAGCTAATAGTAATTAGCTAGCTGTTTAGATAAAATGTTTCTTTGTCTAGAGACTAGTGCATATTGCCTAAGTTGCTAGTGTTTAGTCTAATATGCTTGCTGTACGCAAGTATGCTAATTATCTTGCTTATTAGGCTAAACAAGCTGTCTGCTAGATACTTCTGCTGCATCTTAACAAAGCAATTGCAGTCCTGCTAAATTTGTGTGCTGCACTGTAAGCCTAGGAGTAGCGCCTTAACTACAACTACCTACACGCAGTACACTATCCCTTCTAGTACATATAAGTAGTTCTTTGCTGTCTATAAGCAGTCTGTGTCTGTATTATAGCTAAGCACTGCTAGAAACTAAATTAGACTAGTAGACAGCGCTATAGGGTAATATGTTGTAAAGATAAACAAGCTAATTAACGCAAGAAGCGCCTCTGTCTATGCTGCTCTGTTGTCGCCATCTAGCGCATCCTACAGCTTAATCCTACATAACCTCTGCTTGTCTGTCTATATAAAGAGCTTATATGCATCCTTTGCTATATCCTGCTGTAGCTAATTATATATTATGTGTGTTGTGCATGTTATGTGTTACAGCTAAGGGCTATTACTATTACCTTTACTGCTCTTACTATTATCTTCCTCCTTACTATCCTTCTTACTGTCCTCCTTGCTGCCTAATGCTAAACAGCAATCTGCGTAGGCAGCAGCATTTTACTGCTCTCTAAAGCGCATAATCTGTTACTCTTTGTTAGCTAGTATTTACAGATAGAAGCAGATAAACCTAACTATGTAGCTTGCGTACACTGCCTAACTGTAATGGGTTAGACCCGAGGTTGGCATCTCGGCAGCCTGTGCCTCGAGACACGGTTAACGGATTGGCCGAAGTCCGGCGTCAGAGTTAAGAAAGTCCGCCTCAGACTTATTGTTGAAACTTTACTCCGGGATGGACATAAGATCAAGGACAGCTCTGTCCCGGAGCTGAGGGCTATTAATCCATCTGGTTTCTACCTACATACAAGTCCGCAGCGGCTGTACTCTTACACTAATATTAAAGCTAAGTATAGTATCCTAGACAATAACACATACAACTTTAACAAGACAGGCTTTATAATAGGCTAGATATCTACTAGAGTTGTTGTTACAGATACAGAGAACCTAGGACAAGCAAAGCAGGTCTAGCTAGGCAACTAGGAGTAGGTAACAGTTATTAAGGGCATTAATGCCACAGGATAGGCTATTCTACCCTACATTATCTTTAAAGCCTACTAACACCTGTCTAGCTAGTACAAAGACAACAACCTGCCCTAAGATTAGACTATTGCTATTTCTAAGAACAGCTAGACTACTAATAAGCTTAGTTTTAACTAGTTAAAGCACTTTAATAGGCATATAAAAACATATACTATTAGCACCTACTGTTTGCTAATTATTAATAGTTATAGGAGCTACAACTCTATAGAATTTAAGCAATACTACAAGGATTATAAGATTATAACCTTATACATGCCTGCGCACTTATTGCACCTCCTACAGCTACTTAATATAGCTTATTTTAGCCCTCTAAAGAAGGTGTATAGAAATAAGGTTAATAAGCTTATACGTAACTAGATTAACTATATTACAAAGTAGGAGTTCCTGCTATACTTTAAAGCAGCTTATAAGAAAGCTATTACCCTTAGCAACATCTAGAAAGGGTTCTAAGGGGCTAGATTAGTCCCCTTTAACCTAGAACAAGTTATATTAGCCCTTAATATAAAGCTGCAGACTCTATTACTACTACTCCCTTTAAATAACGTGCCCTAGCAGTTACAAACACTAAGTAATACCCTAAAACTTAGGTTATAATTAACGCTTGTAAAGACAAGGATTTAGAGGTATATAGACAGCTCTCCTACATTTATAGTTAAGGTGTTTAAGAAAGTATTAAAGGAGGTAGTAATTATTGCGCATAAGCTAGTTTTAGTATAATAGGAGAATACTAAGCTTTATATAGCCCTAGCAGCTGCTATAGAATATAAATTACGTAAAAGGAAGCAAATTTAAGGGGTAGGGTCCCTACTAGTTAAGGAAGGCTAACATTTAGTAGCTCTAGCAAAGTTTAGGGCGCGTAGTAATAGAAAGAAGAGGAAGAAGCAGGTACGCGCTAAAGGAGGTAAACTATCCTAATAACGCTATAGACAGTGTAGAGAGGGTAGGCACAACACATAAACGTGTAAGAATGCTGCAGAAGAGGTCTCTAAGTAATACTACAGCTTGTTGTGCCTTATGCAGCGCCGATTTGTGGTGTTTTAGGCCAGAATAGGGTGTGTTTTGGTGTAGTCTTGGCAAAAGTGCGCCGCTCAGTGTACTGCGCCACTCGGTGTACATCTACGTTATTAATTCTTAATCTTGCTGTAAAAGCCTAGCTTCCTCCTCAGCTTCCATCTGCAACAGGGCAGCTGTCGCAGGTTTGTCTATTGCAGATCAGTCCTAGCTTGATCCTTTCTTACCGCGATTTGTGTCAGTAGCGTCTTCAATTTGCTAGCTTCCTCCCAGGTTCTGTCTAATAGAGGACTATTATTAGAGGAAGCAAGAAAGGTTATTGCGTGTCCTTCTGCTTCTACTGCACTTTGTTTTCTAAAAGTGCTGCAGGATTATATCCTAACTGCAAGTTGTCTAGTTGCACTGCAGGCAGAAGTATCCCTACTTAGGTAGCGCAAGGAAATCTAATAGGGAAGACTTGCTTAGTAGAGGTACTACATCTGTATTAGTCTGCAATACTAAAAGCGCTTTGTACTAAGAAACAATAGCTTTGTAGACTAGTGTTTAGATTTTGTAGTAGTTGTAGAGGTAGTAGTAGAGCGTCTTATAGGGCACTATGCTTCTGCATAAATTGCACAACAAGTGCCTATATTCT
This sequence comes from Stagonosporopsis cucurbitacearum, assembly GCA_016920805.1. Lineage (NCBI taxonomy): Eukaryota > Fungi > Ascomycota > Dothideomycetes > Pleosporales > Didymellaceae > Stagonosporopsis > Stagonosporopsis cucurbitacearum. Next base: position 1,745,764 of record JAFEKD010000010.1, on the reverse strand, counting down.
AATAGGTAGGAGATGACGTCTAGAACCTCTGGCTCTGCAGGCTATTGCATTGTTAGCAGGTGAAGAACTGGGTAGGGATTAAGGACGCTGTAGCAGCTACGCTACTTACATGCCTTATTCTTTGCAGGGTCGCCCGTACAGACAGTCCTAGAGGAAGGCGCAGGGGCGCTGTCAAGAGGTGCGCTCTCTCCTTGATTGCCTACGTAGACTATCCAGCAGGACATAGCATCACTGCCTTATTAGCACTACTGCACAATTTATTAACTAAGCTGTAGCTTTACAGAAATAATGTAGACAGGTATATACTATTAAAAGAGGAAACAGACAGCAGAGGCAAGAAGCAGAGCCTGCTACGTGTGCAGTGTCACAGAACATACACGTCCATGCTGGGTGGAGCTAGGCCAGAATAGATCACTAAAAGGGGTCGACTCCAGACTAAGGCTGAAAGGGGGCGATTCAGGGCCGAAATCGTGCACTATACCGGATTAGGCACGAATCAGGCCCGGATCGTGGCGGTCGCGTGGAGGTAGGACCTAGCTAATATTAGCTAGAATAGAAAGTAACATTGCTGCTGCAGGCTATTGTCTTTTAATTATGTCTATAATTACTGCTATAGAAGCTAACTAAAGCTACACTAAAATTATATTATAGTCTAAGACTCTAGGCTAATACCTAAAGTAAAAACATAGTTATAACAACAGGAAGAACACTATTTAAGCTCTAATTTTAAGTAGCTTAGGTATAGAAGAAAGCTTATAAAAGAAATGTAGTCTTTGTAATAAGAGGTTTCCTAAAGGGAAAATAATTCTTGTTACAATATTCTTAAGTCTAGCTTTAGTCTTGTGCTTTTATAGGCAGGAAGTAGACTAAACGCTGTATTACTTTTATATTAGCTAAGGACCTACTGCAAGGCAACCTCTTAGCAACTATTTTACCTTATCTAGATAAGGAAGTTTACAATCTTAAGTAAAGCAGCTTGTTGTTTAAAGATTTAATATTGCAGGTATTAGTCTATAGGCTAGTCCTTACAGTAGTTTTAACACAGCCCCTATTGTAAGTATGCACAATGATAGCAACCTTACAGCAGTAATTGCTATCTGCTCTAAGCCCTAACTCTTCCTCCTTACCTATGCTAGTCGCAGCTGGTGAAAAATAGCCGTCCCTAGGTCTTAGCTTAGTGTTTAGTTGCCTAAAAACAGTTTCTAGTACACTTGGTTTGTATAAAGCTGCAGAGGCTTTCCTAGATTTCTGAAGGGCGTACGGAGAGGTCCTCTTATAATCAATTCTGTTCTTTAAAGACATCTATCTTTACAATAAAGCTTACTTCTGTTGCTACCCTTGCTATGGGACTCGCCGCTTCTGCTGGCGTAGATGCTGCACCGGCAATCCCCTCAGAGAACACCTCAGTGAACCCTCTTCACGCACAGGGCCTTTGGTTTTGCAATAAATGCCACGCTACAATCAGAGGTACTGTGGTGGGCGGCAGCACCCTCTGGATGTTGCGAAACACCTGGAACAACAAATTCGGCGGGGATTTTGGCGGTAATTTTGGTGTAGGTATTCCCTATGTGACAAGTAGAGGCTTCCTCTGACACCTACTTCTTCTAGGTATACGAAATCAAGGGAGTGTGCTGCTGGGGTCAATGTCTGTGGGTGGCATCGGAAGGGCAGGGTAGAAGCTGGTCTGGCGATGCCTGGGGCAATGCTCTTCACAGGCTTACCGGAATCACTGGTGGCAGTCAACGTGGGCTCTGCGGGGCGAGGATCAACAACAATGCATATTTGGTCCTTGCTTCTGCCCAACATGATCAGGTATCCTGGCAAGGCCGCATCATGAGCGACCACTTTGGTGACACATGCGGTGGTAATCCTCCGTGGTAGGTAGTGAATGACTTTGACAAGGGCCTGTCTAAGTCAAGTTGCAGCTTTCACTACGGCGTACATCTCAGCTTCAATCAAGTTGTTAAGGAAGAATAATTGCGTCAATCAACAGGAATTAGAACTGCATCCGGCTGCACCTTCAACCACTATAAGAATGCTACGCAGCCCTACGCTATTGTTATCAACTATGATACATCACGCAGGTTGTGGACAGATTGCGTTTGGAAGATTCTACTCATACACCTTACAAAATGCGTTCGTTTAGTGCTGTGTTGTGAGAAGATTAACATGAGACTTGTATGATACATATGCAATGGATGCTCTTGGATATAATCTTAGCTTGTGTCATTTGCTGGGATGTTAAGGGTATTTTTGTGGTAGCTCTAAATTAACAAGAACGTATCTCCTTCATCCTCGCTCCAGGTCACCTTCTCACCAAACATCCAATCATGCCAGTAACACTGGCCAAGAACCTTGTGTGAAACGCCGTCCTCAGGACATCGAAGTAAAATGGGAACCTTCGATCCATGCAAGAGACAAATCTTATCGCCTGCGACAGCGCTCTTGGGTACCAACCCAACAGCGTTTCCGGCGCCAAATGCAACGCGCCGGCCAAGACATATTGCGCCCCACTGCCGAACCTTAGCCTTCGCTCGGGCAGTGCCTCCGTAGATCATAGCTAGACTATTCACCAGAGCCTCCATATCATCATTGACAAGATCAGCGCAATCCACCAAATGTACCATCTCGTTCAGTAAAGTGTCACGAAAGTTTTCAGCTCTGATGTTGTCCTCGGTGAATTCAGATTGACTTCCTGTAGACACCGTCATCATGCCCATGAGTGTGCGTGCAGCACCACCTTTGTCTAAAGCCGCTGCGGCATCATCAAGTTTGATAAAAGCTTCCCAAGCGTGGAGTAGCCTGCGTAGATTGAAGAAAACCCCGATACTGAAATCATCGCCTTGAACATTTTCAAACTCATGATCTCGGACTACGTGTCCGATTGTGCCGATCGTTTTGCCGTGCACGACCAACACTCGGCGGTCATTTACGCTAGGTGATTTGGGTTGATCAGGAGAGTGTTTGTACCCGTTGGCGGCGTTGAAGCTGGAATCATCGTCGAGCGGCCAGTAGAACGGAATATTGTCCCTGTCCCTCGACCAATCCGGCACCCAAGTTGGCAAACCCTCCTCCTGACGTTCTTGCGTATGAGTCTCACCCGATAGGCCGGCAAAAACGTCGAGTGACTTGGACGCGGATATCATAGCCGATGTTGAAACGGAGTATAGACCAGTGACCGTGGTACTGTATGCTGAGGGTGGGATGGCCTTGTAGAAGCCTTGGAATGTTGTGAGTGCTATGGTGCTGTCGCGTGGGTTGGTGCAAAACAGTAGACCCTGTGCCTGGACATGCAAATGCGTCCAGTCTTTGTGCCTACCCGAGAGGTGTTGAATCCTATCACAGATAAGCATGCTCAGAGCGCGAAGGTGATGGGGCAGCTGCATGGCGAACTTCGATTTTTCGTTTTTTATTCGAACGTACAGTTCGAAGACTCGGGCGAAGACATCAAATTTCAGGCGGTATGTAGCCGTGGTGATATGGGGGTTCCATGAGGAGACGATTTCTTGATATATCCAAGCCCGACGAAACACAGGATCGTTGAGCAGGGTCTCCAGGTCTTTGATGACTTGCTTGTGGTTGAAGAATGTCTTAATCACTGCGGGAAGATTCGAGCTTGACCATCCATGCGCTAAACCAATTCCAGGTGCTGCCTCATTGCCTGGCGAGATACTAAGCCATCCTTGTAGTTTTTCGAGAGGTGCAAATCCAATTCTGTCTATCAAGGCAAAGAGACGATCAGCACTATCGTGATTTTCACTCAGGGCGATGAGAGTCCCCCCTGCAGTGGTATAAATGTCTCGCATGATCCGAATTTGTTGCATTTTCTCCTCTTCATCTTTCTGATTGATACACAATTGATCAATCCAGACGTACAATGGCTTGGTACCAGCTTCTGGTCGTAAGTTCTGGAGTAATGCGCGGACCCGTTGTGTAGTAGTAAGGACCTCGCCTCCCGCGATCAAGATGGTGTCCCAGGTCGGCAATCCCCAGGTGTACGAAAAGGCATGGAAAAACGGCGCTTTGGCTAGCAAGCAGTGCACAAATTCGATAGTCAGTGGGCTCAAGGGATTCTTCCGATTGCCGCGGGGACCATCTGCGAATTTGTATGGGTAAAGCTTGATCAAACGTATGTCCAACTCGTCTTCAAGGGGCTGGTATGTGTAATGCGGGGCATCACCAATAGCCTGGGACGAGATTGGTCCTCCTACGCTTTTTGAATCAGCCATGCGAACTCGGTTCTTGATTGTACGCTCAAGCGACTGTCTGGTATTTACGTTGTGAAGGAACAGAACTCGATGAGTTCCAAATTACCCACCCCGTTGTGTCAGCACCTCTCCCCGCTATCTGCAAGCCACGTCACACCAATGCCTGGGAAGATCGCTAGCCCCTGCGGATCTAAACTGAAGATGGATGCTGCATCATGCCAATGATGTTATATCGCATCCACTCTCATTACTCCCACTTTGAATAGGATGTGTAGTCGTCATCAACTAGGGTCAAGTTCTAGCCAACTGTTCTAGTTGTCAATCGATTCATCTCCGGCGTAGGCTCTCAATGTCACCCTTAGAAGACGTCCAGGTTCGTTAAACAAAAAACAGCCAATCATTCCTTTTGACCTTGGCAGCAAAGTATAGCGAGGAGGCCTGGGCTGCACGTGAACCTGCAGAGAATCTACTCGTCGGAAGCTCAAAATCCTCCTTACAAGTGGCACCAACACATTGATGGGCATGGGCGACAGAGTTGTAGGGTCTTCAGAGGGGCCGTGTCATAGCATAAGAGCGACTGGAGCCCATTTTGATGCAGTGCGATACTTGTCCAACACCACACGCTCTTGTTCCTGCCCATCGCTGTAGCTATTATTTCAGTAAATGCAATGATTCATAGTTATCGTGTCACGTCTAATCCTCTGCCCTGCTAAACTCGAAGCGGGTAGAGCACTGTGGTGGTTGGAGACCAGGGCAAAGGGGGCGCATATTCAGTGCAGTACGCTCGCAGGAAGTGAACCAGAATCGAGTAGACTTTTATCTGGCAGCCTAAGTCGTTAAATAACTAACATATATCGTGACAGTCAGATCGTGCTATCTTTGTCTTTATTGTTCGGAACGACCTCGGGAGCGGCCACACTAATTCCGCGCTAAGCACGGATGCGGCATGGACCATGGTTCTGGCTCATCGAGCCTGAAACTGCCATCATCTGTCCGCCGGCGGTACGAAATATGTATGCCGCGTCCACCAACTATGTTCTCCACCACTCGCGACTGAACGACTCATGAATTGCGGCGACCGATGTCCTCAACCGTGCAGCAGGAGCCTCATCTTGCCGTCGCAAACGTCAATACTGAGGATGACTGGACACAAAGCCCCCCCAGAGCGACCACATACGCCTCTTTCGCGAGGCCAATTGGACTCGCAACGGCCTGGGTCCATTAAAAGACTGGGATACAACTATACGCATTTTCACCAACTTTGTGTTTGCGGACCCCCGAGCAGCGTGTCTATGGTGGGGACCAGAATATGTCGCCATCTACAATGACCAGTTCGCTCCCATGTGCCATGGCCTGCATCCCACGCTCATGGGGTCGACTTATGCAGAGGGCTTTCCGGAAATTTAGCCTCATATTCGTGCAATGTTCGGAGACAGCATAAGAACAGGTATTGGTCGCGATGTTACCTCAGATTCGCCTTTGCTGGTCGAGCGGAATGTATAAAGGGAAGAGGCTTACTCCTCGGGTTCCTTCACACCCATAGGCCCTTATAGTAGCCCGTTGGGGTTCTAGTGAGCCACAATGTTCTGTCAATTATATTAATAACTAATTGCAGAGCCAGCAACTCAGTGTATGAAGTCACCTATCAAAAGCTCGCCGAACGTCGTACGTCCATGTTGAACAAGCTCGCTGCGGTTCCCGCACAAACTGTAGACGCTGCCATCGCTCATATCATGAAGACACTTAAAACAATCGGCAACGATGTGTCGCTGGCCATGTTTTATCAAGCCAACTACGACGCTGAGGAGATAACTCTGCATTTGCAGGGACAGATGGGACTGCCCGAAGGTCACGGGCTCCTGATCGATGTCGCGGAGTTGTCCAGTGATCAGGGCTTATTTCCTGATTTGCGGAGGGCGGGATCTGAAAATATCTTCATCGACCACGCCGAACGCTTCGAGGGCGTATCTTAGAAAGGCTGGGGCGAGGCATTTAAGAAGATTGCCATCCTCCATATAAGAAGCCTTGGTCGTGTGTATGGGTACCTAGTATATGGAATAAATCCGTTCAGACCTTTTGACGAGGCTTCTCGTCAGTTCGCTGACGATTTGAACCGAATGGTTTCCACATTTTTCACTGCTGCTGTGAACTTCGAACTTGCTGAGAGCCGCCGCGAGCAGCTCGAGTCTGATTTGGCCTTTTCAGACCTTAAAGTGCGTCACCTTGTCGATCACGCATCAGTAGGAATGTGTCACGTCTCTGCTTCCGGTCACATGCTTTGGGCCAATGAACATTATTACCGGCTTGCGGGAACAAGTGCGGAGGAGCAACTGGCCGAATTCTCATTCTATGATGTGTATCCTGAGGAGGAGATTGCAGCAGTAAAGCATCTCTGGGATCAGGTCATTGCTGGTGTCGAGCATGTCAGCATTGAGTCTCGGCTGAAGAGGATGCACACCACCCCGACTGGTGAGGATATTCCTGCTTACATTCAAATCATTGCCTTTCCGTATTGAGACACGGAAAGCAACCAAGTCAAGTCAGTGATGGCCTGCACTGCCGACATTTTGCGGCTGAAATGTGCTGAGACAGTCCATGCTAGATCAGCAGCAGAGGCGAGAGAAGCAAAGACCAAACAGGAGGCCTCCATTGATGTTGTCTCGCACAAAATGAGGAATCCATTGGGGGCCATAATGCACTGCGCGGACGCCATTATTGCGAGAGATGATGGCGTTACGCTGCCCTCAGATCCAATTGACCACTCACAGACTTTGGCAGATAATAAGCAGAATGCTGCAATCACTTTGCAATGTGCTAAGCATCAAAGACATATTATCGACGATGTCCTCACTCTCAGCAAACTCAACTCCACAATGATGTCAATCACCCCTTCTGCGGTTGAACGTACAAGCTTCGTCAACTCTGTTGTACGCATGTTCAAGACTGGAATGGAGAGCAACTCGATTATTTGCACAGTCGATGCTGATCCGTCTCTGGCCAATCTTTCTGTCACACAGGTATACCTGGACCCGTCTCGAGTCGCCCAGATTCTCATCAATCTACTGACAAACGCGATCAAATTTGTGAAAATCTCATACAGCCCGTCCATTACAATTAAGTACGGCGTTTGCTTATCGGAGCCGCGAGGATTTTTTCCGAAACAAATGCTTTGGCCCGATGGGGTGTCGAGCGTGAATGTAGACGGTCCGGAATGGGGTGCCGGACGGCAAATATGTCTCACTTTCAATATCGAAGATTCAGAAATCGGGATGAGCCAAGACGATATCGCTAAGATCTTTCAATGTTTTAGGTAAGCCAGCATTAAGACTCATGTGACATATGGTGGTAGTGGGTTAGTATAATTCATCTTGAAGGAGCTCGCTGAAAAACAAGGCGGCGAGATTGGCGTCGCATCTGTGCTTGGAAAGGGTTCAACTTTCGGTTTCTATGTGCAGGCTCGTTGCCAAGAGAGTGGACACGAGGTCAAGGAAGAGCCAGTGAGAAGAAGCGAACGCATTGATATCGTACCACAGGATTTGCAAGTTCTCTTGGTTGAAGACAACGTGATCAATCAAAAGGTCCTCAGTAAGCAATTAAGACGGATGGGGTGCAATGTGGATGTTGCAAATCACGGCCTAGAAGCTCTGGAGATGTTGAAGAGCAAGACATTCGATGTAGTGCTCATGGATTCGGAAGTATGACATGATAACATCATTATAGCACACGAAACTAACGCCTGAAACACATAGATGCCAGTCCTCGACGGTCTCTCAACCACCCGTCAGATACGACAGAAGGAGATGCAATGTGAAGGTCGCCTTGGACACGCAATGACGAACAGACAACGGCGGTTGCCCGTCGTGGTCATTACTGCCAATGTTCACCAAGAACAAATTGAGGCAGCTTTGGATGCTGGCTCGGTATGTCCTGTTGATCATAACAAGATAAATACGCTAACAGCTCTCAAGGACAAAGTCATCGGGAAATCTTTTAATGTAAAGGATCTTTTAGAGGAGATAAGGCTGGTAGTACTGCACTCGCCGACATGAGTAGTGCGAGTTCTGATACCAAAGGCCTCACAGGCCCGCCTCCTGCACCTGGATCTTGACACCGCGCATGAAGTCGTAGCCCACCCCAACAACGCAATTCTAGAGCCTGATCAAGTTTTGACTGTCGTGTAGCATCACATAGACAGCTTTGCTGCTTCTGTCGGCCACCGTTCGGCCACGAGGAATCATGCGCCAATCTCACTCTTGCGGTGTCTAGTGGGGAGGGGCTTCGATCTCGCTTCTATGTGGGTTCGACGTCTTCAGACATGAAACGATGCCTCCTGGTGTTGATTCACACCAATTTTGAGCACCAGCCACTCTATTCCATGGACTCGACTGCACTGGGCGCAAGCTCCAGCTAGCACTGCGTGCACGCATCACGCACCGTGAGCACCACACTAACGGCTGACTTGAGTATAATTATCTAACAACTCACACGAGAGCGCAGAGGACTTAATTGATGTTTTCGATACATTAACTGGGGATGAAGTTAGAAGCGCACTGCGATGTCTCGACCTGGGTTCCATGTTGCTTCTGCGGTGACTTTGAGAAGCTCCATGTCAGGTTCATATCAGCTCGCGAATTCCGAAAGTGCTTTCGACCACTTGAAGCTTGTTCTTGGTGATGATGCGCTTGGCAGCTGCATATGTGTAGCGAACACGATACCGCTAGACCTAAGTGGTCTTCAGCTGAGGTTCTCGCCGCTAGCATCTAACTTTACACTTAGGCACGTGCACACGCACTTCTTACTTGGGTATGTACATGCTGTGGGAACATAGTGGGCTGCGGCTATATTTCAGTCAATTCGCAGCTTTGTCGCTGACACACAATTATACTTGTCGTCGGATCGATCATTCACTGTTCATCATCAATCAGTCTCGTTGAGGATCGTCAACATGGAGCAAAAGAAACCAAATATAGCTGTCGCAAACGCATCGCCTCCGAACGAGTACGCAAAACGTCAGCAACCTGCCAGGCACTCTCAATGGCCCATCCTTCTCGCCATCTTCTGCGTATTGGCTGCTTCTACAGGCGCTGCGTTGGTGATATATCTCTCTGATGGAAAGCCCACAACCTCTTGGAAGACACGGCCTTCTGTCATCCTGGCTATTTTAGCGCCCATCATAACTATCTCAATGGCCTTTCTCCTATCGACGGCGTTCAGTATATCCTGGTGGAGAGCAGCTGAAGCCGGTACAACAATCGAGCACCTCAATCGTATCTGGGACCGCGCCTTCTGGTTGCGAAAAAGTACCTGGAAGACAGCTGTTTTCAGTACGAATGGTTTCAAGCGACTCGCCCTTGCATCTCTCATCATACCTGTAGGGAACTTTCTCTACAATCCTTTGTTTCAGTTGTCGACAACAGCATCTCGCACTGGTGCTGAGGCAGACACGATCTCCCTTACACTCGATGTGCTTCCTGAGATACCAAACGGCTTGGCATCTCTCTCCTATACTGGCTCAGGAGCTCGCATGGACTTTACTGCCGCTGCGGTCCAGTGGTATCGCGGCGATGTCATTCATACCAAGGACGAAGTGGGATACAGATGTGATGGGACCTGTCGGGGTACTGTCGTGGCTCCAGGCATCGTTGCTACATGCACAAACAAAACCACTTCGATGGATTTAACAAAGATATCTACCGATGAACGCTGGTTCTTCCGTGTCAACCAAACGTACGAGAGGACCGCTGACAACTATATGGTCCACGTTCTTCGAAGCACATATACGCCTGAAACGTCTCAGAGCTGCATTTCGACCGTCGTCACCGAGACTTGTGTCATTGAGATTGGTCAAGTCGACTACAACATTGAAGTCAAGGGCGCACAGGTGTCGGTCCTACCCAGAGCCTCATCGGAATGGGTCTCGAAGAACATTTCAAGGACAGTTCCTCACGACACTACGTCAACAGAGCGCCCTGGTCCCCTCTGGGCACTAGGTTACATGGCTACCTACTTTGGTTCATGGTCTGGTTGGGAGGCCAATGCAACGCAGATGTCGACTTTTGGTATCCTTTCTGAGCAGCTCTACATTTACACAAAGCAAGGAAACTCCTCGCTGTGCACAGCTGACTACAGATGGTCCAATCCTACAGACTACGTCCTCAACGGCATGGGCGAAACTCTATTCCGGCTCGCCATGAATGGCAATTCGGCTACGAACCTCACAGTGCTTAGCTCACCAAACGGAATTTTTCCTCAGCCCCAGACCTTCCAAGCTTATCACACGCATGAGGTCATATTCTACAAGAGCGACTTCAAATGGCTTGGAGTTGCCCTCGGCGCCGTTCTGTTGAGCTTGCTTGCCCTATCGACTATCCTTTTGGGCTCACGCGACATCTCCCGCACTGTAACACTGTCGCCTGTCGAGACCTTCCAAGTCTTCCCGCCCGAAGTACAACGAACCCTCCACTCACGCTCAAATACTGGCTTCGGGCATCGGACTGAAGATATTCTCAAGCATGTCGGCGACACAAGGGTTCAATACAAGCCGAATTACAATCCTATCGACACACGTGAGTGTTAGCAAGGCTGACTTGCCGCTGCAAAAGTTTGCTTTGGAAGCCCGTCTGTCACAAAACAGGCGCGCTATCATCTTTGCATGTATTCGAATAGACCAATAGAACCTCTCAACTTCAATTAGTCACTTGTAATTTTTGCGTGACATTGCAAGTGACGTTGTGTCGAGATGTCGATCAATGCGGGGTATATTGCAGAACCCATGTAACAGACGGCGGTGCCTGCGTGTTTCGCTTTGCATTGTCGCGAGACCCGAGATGCTATCTGAATACAAAATGCAGGTGCCAAGCTTGTTTGTCAGCAACGTACTTGCAATTTCGAGTGATCGAGATTATGAGCATGCTTTCAACGTCCGCTTTAGTGCTGATCCTGCTGCTGTCATTTCTTGGGACTGCATCAGGACTACCAGACATCCAAGTGTGTTGGAGGAATACTACTTGTGACGGCCCGTCGGAGCCAGCTTTTACAGGAAGCTGGGAAGCGTACAACTTTGCCCCCAGCTCACGTTATGTCGCGCCTCGAACAATTCTGTCCCTCCCGAATGGGGTTACAACAGCGCCCTATGACCTACTGGGCACAAATGTCACCACAGACAATGATGGAATTGTATCTGACTTTGGTATCGAGGTCGGTGGCATCATCTCATTCGACTATACCTTGAATGGCAACGTTACGAATGCCACCATTGGCCTCGCATTTATGGAGGCAAAGGATTACATCGGGCGCGAGTCCGATAACTCCAATGGCGGCACTGGACAAGACAACTCTTTGCTCTTTCATCTCAATGGGACCCAAGAAGGTCATTACGTCATGCCCGACATCAGTTTGCGCGGTGGCTTCCGGTATCTCACCATCTTCGCCGTTGCTGATGTCAGTGCTGCTGTTCTCGTCAGAGATATCAGCCTTGAGATCAGCTTTCAACCCACCTGGCCCAATCTGCGCGCGTACCAGGGCTACTTCTCGTCTAGCGAAGAGGTGCTGGACAGGGTGTGGTACAGTGGGGCATACACCCTGCAGACAAACTCAGTGCCTGGTAAGACTGGGCGGGCAAACGTGCAGACCAACAGGATAGGACCGGACAATGCTGCCTACATAGGCCCCGGTGAAACAGTACTGCTTGACGGTGCAAAGCGTGATCGATGGGTTTGGATTGGGGACATGGGTGTTGCTGTTCCTTCTGCGTTCGTTTCTACTGGGGACATGGAGAGCACTCGCAATGCTTTACGAGCGATTTTCGACTACCAGGTCAGTCTTCCTTACTTCAAGTGTTGGTCTTCAGGCTGATGAAACATCGCAGTCCGCAGATGGTGCCTTACCTAAGGCAGGTCCTCCTTACTTGTCTAAGGACAGTGATGGTAAGTTGTCATACGCGATACTCACGCGTTGTATTTGGAATAAAATAGGAATAACTGACAAAATATAAGCCTACCACCTCTGGGCCATGATCAGCTTCTACAACTACTACTTGTACACTGGAGACGAAAACTTCTTACAGGAATATTGGTCTGAATATGTTCTCGGTATCAACAAAATCCTGAGAAGTGTGAACGAAAAAGGAATTGTCAACGTTACTGGCACAGCCGACTGGGGACGATGGCTGTACTCCAGGGAGCGTAGCTCCGTAAGCATGCTGTACTGCTCACAATTGTAGTCCTGACCAACGACAATTACTGACAACACTAGATTCTATCGTGCATTGACAACCGGTGCTATCATTGCAACCTGGTCTCTCGCTCTGCCCAACGCCACCAGTCACCATGCCACATGAGCCCAGGCAGCCATCGACCTACGCAAAGCAATTTTATCAAATTTCTGGGATCCAATGCGCGGTGCCTTCAAAGAAAGTCCTGAAAATACATCCCTCTATTCACAGGACGCGAACAGCATGGCTCTAGCCTTTGACATCTTCAATAGATCAGATCCCCGCGCTGAGTCTGTTTCAACTTCCCTGACAACCAATTGGACGCCTATTGGTCCTGTGAACCCAGGGTTGAGCGCCAACGTATCCACCATCTCGCCCTTCATCACCAGCATAGAGCTGGAGGCACATTTCAAGACCGGTCATCCAGAGCGTGCCCTCAAACTCATCCGCAGTGCGTGGGGCTGGTATCTGAATAACCCAAACGGTACGCAGTCAACAGTGCCAGAGGGGTATCTTGCAAACGGGACGTGGGGATATCCTGGCGATAGGGGCTATAGAAACGACCCGAGTCACGCGAGTCATGCGCATGGGTGGAGTAGCGGGCCGACAAGCACCTTGACAGAGTATCTGTTGGGTTTGAGGGTTGTAGAGCCGATGGGTAGGAAATGGGAGTTAAGGCCTGCATCGTTGAGGGGGGTGGAGAGGGCTGAGGCGGGTTTCGTCACGGCTTTAGGCAAGTTTGCTGCTGCGTTCGAAAGGAACAATGAATTAGTAGTGGTTTGGTGGGATACGCCTAAAGGAACGCAGGGTTGGGTGCAGCTTCCAGGAGAGGCTGGTAGTTTTGTGGAAGGTGGAAAGGGCCGCGTAGTTGTGACCCTTGGGTAACTCACTACGGCTTCATGTTCAGTCTAATATCTTGAGGCCGCTCCGAAGATCTTTTTGTTCATTTGTCGAACATAACAACCCCTTCCTCAATATGACATTGCGGCTTCGCTCTCCATAGGATTTTGATTTCACTCAAACTCTTTTCTGCAAAGGTCTCGACAGCAAAGACGCCAGTCACGAAGACATACGCCAAACCCTTGTGCTCGACGTCACCTACAGGTGTCAGCATGTGAATCATGGCAGGGATCAAGCTCCGCTGCGAAATGAGGTTCCTAATTTCAGTGTTAATGATAATTGGCACTCGCATAATACACGTGAAAGCTTACGTATTCGGGTCGGCACGAATGATGGATGCCTTCGTGCTTTCTTCACAGCCCGTTCCCACGTGCCTTGACGCAAGCTGGGTGTTCAGATTTGCAACGCCGCTAGCGCCATTTTCTGAGATGATCAGTGCCGAGTTTTCGTCCTGATACCATCCTTGTTCTGTATTGGTGATATCTGACATGACTTGGGTATCTTGCTCAAAGATTGATTCGTCGTGAGAAGTCTGTGCCGAGGCTGCGAACCCGCCATCTACGAGCTTGAGAGATTGTTTCTTGGTCCTGGGCACCCACCTCACATGGTGAACTCTGGTATACCACCCAGGCCAGCGCTTTGAAGGCGGTATCAGTGTAGATCTGATTGTTAACTCTTCATTTTTCCATGGGCGCCATGTGCTGCATAGAGTCGGTACTTCCTCATTCCCCACATTCATCAGGCCGTTCTCAACATTGTATGGATCCCACCTTACTTTCCAGCTTTCATCTCCATCCTCAATACTGACAGCAAGCGTAGAGTCAGGCGCGACCTGTTCCAGGAATGTACCACAGGGGACACTGAACCCAAAAGCCGACGAATACGCAAACTTCCCATATTTTGCTTCACGCGCTTTGAATCGCTTGCTCGTAGACTGTCCGGATGATAAAAGGAAGTGGTGTTCAGGGGTGTTGCAAAGTAGATGTCGTGGCGGCCAAATCATCTGCACATCTGGAATTGAGTCCGCTACTGGATAAGGTAGTTCATCACAGCTCCAAAACGCGTGGTCTTCGGAAATGCTAAGCACGATGAGAGACTTCAAGCACCAGTATACCGACTGTGGGGAGTTGTAGTCCTCGGCAAGGTACATATTGGGATATGTATACCCGATATTCAGAGAGCCGTCTGTATTGAAGATATGCGGTTGCTGTGCCCACCATCTGAAATGTCTTGCCAGGAGACCTTTCAGCATACCCGGCTGATTTACAGGTTCAGGCAAATCAATATTTGCCAAGCTTGCAGCTGCCCAAAAGGCTGCGAATGCGAATCGATAGGTCAAGCTTCTCCCAAACGGTATTGCAGCACCACTAGGCCCAAAGTACCGCCAATATGTCTTTGCAAACTCCCGTGCTTGCTCCTTGTATCTCTTCGTTCTCGCGACATCGTATTCAGGCGAAAGTTCGACGTACAGCAACTGTGCAAACTGTATCGCGAAACTGCCAGAATAGTAATCCGCTTGCTTTCTCTCTTCGCACCAAAGGCCATCACTGCTCCAGCCATCCTCAAGGTAGAAGGTATCCAACACCTCCAGACTGTTGTCAATATATTGTTTCACCTCTTCCAGTGGTTCGCCAAGAACTTTGACCAAAGCAAGATTAACCAAGACACGAAACCAGAGCCAATTGCTCTTCGGCATGTCATGCTGATTGATCTGTTTGAGCCACGTAATCAGATTCCCCTTCGTTATCTCATCCCCACGAAAATCAAAGGCGGTTGGCTGCGAAAGTAGGGCGTAAGCGATCGACTCCATCTCCACCATCCTCTGATCGAATCCGCGCAAATCGCCCCAGTACTCGGACGATTGCGGATCTGTGCCCGCTCTGAAGCCAGCAATCCATGATTCAAGTTGCGCCGGTGCATTATCGGTGCGTAAGAGATTGGCAACAACCCAGAGTGGGCGCGCAAAACCTTCGAGCTGTGCGGCCGTTTCGCTGAACCCTGCGCCTGTTGATGTGGCGATTTTGATGCGAGCACCGTACGGTGACTTGTAGGCATTCAGCGGCGCTATCAGGGTCAGGGCGGCGCGATGGAAGTCGTCGCGAGAGCGAAATTCATTATCGGAAAAGCCTGGGAGGGAAGCCATGGTTGACCTTTCTTGTGTCGTGATGATTTGGAAGCGACACGGGAAAGGGTGATAGGTGGGCATGGGGCCGGCTTTATAGTTGTGACTGCAAGACTGGAAGAATTACGGAGCGAGAATGACCCGAAAACATGAACTTGAGACTATCGTTAAATTTGGTCTCTGGTTCTACCCGGGCCGGCTGCTTGCACGGCGATTTACACATGATCCAATGGGGTATGTCACTATTTGTTTCCTCCATCCGAGCTTAGAGACGATATCTCACATCAGATTCTGGTCTCCTTCTTATCCTCCGCAATTTCCACGCACACAACATCATCCTTGTCAGTCTCTTTAACAAACTCGTCCTCGCTCGAATTGCTGGGCGCATTAATATCAAACTTCCGATTCGCAATTTCACGACGCCAAAGATACTGGCCAACCAAGAAGATGGTCCAATAGCAGACGATGAAAACGATATTCACTGTGAACCCCTTTGTCCACTGCGGTGCCTCAAGAATGGGAAAGACGGTGATGGGATAGAAACTGAAGAACGCCCAGCCGATCGTCATCATAGCCTGTGGTATGTGAGCTAATGGCACTATGTCTCTCAAGACACTTACGCCGGTAGTGAAGCTGCGTGCTTCATTATCATCTTTCATTAACATGTTTGCCCATGGAAATAGAATTGGGGTGACGCAAGAGGTCATGCCAAGCAAGTAGTAAACAAAGACTGGTCTCATGTTAGCCCACAAGACTCAAAGCACAGACACTGTGAGAAGCTTACAGTGAAGGCCGAGTGGAATGTGCCAGATTCTCAAACACACGTTCGCAAAAAGCAAGATGCCCGTTACTACGGAGAAGACCGCCCACATTGGGTAGATCATGACCAAGGAAGTAACGAGAATGCCGGTCACAATAGCGACACCTTGCACACCGGTGGGGATCAGATTAATCTCCTCGATGCTATAAGTACCGTTCATGTCAGCTTCCTTCTTGAGCCAGGCCTGCATCTGACCTCCTGCAAACTTGTCAGCTGTCGCCTGCCCAATAGTTCCAGACAGTACTTACCGACATAGCTTGTGCACTGAAAGAACACGTAGGTGAGCACAACAACATAGAAGTGCCAATTAGTGAACACACGCTTGAGCATGCGCTTCCCGATCTTTGCGCTTTGCTTGGTGCCCTGGCTCTGCATGCGCGCAACAGCCAGCTTGCGCTCGTCCTCTGTCAGCCACCATACTTTGGGGCTAGTGGGAAGACCAGGGTAGAGAAAGAGTCCAGCAATGCCAATGGGGAGCGAGATACACCCATCTATGATGAAGAGCCATCGCCAACCTGACATGCCCATTGCTCCATTCAAGCCCTTGTGTGCGGCGGCTTGTAGGTAGCCGCTGAACATGGCGCCAGCGTTACTAGATACGTACCAGACACCAGCACGCTTGAATACCTCGTCAGAGCGATACCAAGATGTGAGGAGGTAGATGGACCCAGTCGCCGCTGGAGTCTCGAGGAAACCAAGCAGGAAACGAAGACCATAAATCTGTGGCACACTACTCAGGCGAGATTGAGTGAAGGTCAGAATAGACCAGGCGATTTCCATGATGGGAACGTAGTAGCGTGCAAGCTTGGGTCGCGAGATGATCATCATGCTAGGGATCTCGAACACCATGTAACCAATGTTGTAGAAAGTGCCGAACAGTGAGTATCTTGATTCTTGTTAACAATCGCCTCCACAGCCCATCATTCGAACTGACTCATTGCCCTTGATTTTCAATTCCTCTCGCATGCCAGACCAGTAAGCACTGTTTAGTGCATTCTGATCGAGCCACTTGATGTAAAAGCAGAGGCAGCACAGCGTAAGCAAGATGCAGTCGAGCTTGCGCACGAGCTTCTTCTCCTCCGGTGAGTAGTGACTGGGATACCACTGCGACGTGTGTCAGTGGCCAGAACTCGAAACCAGTCGCGTCACACACATCAAAGATGTAAAGCCATGCAACCCATAGCGAGCGATTAGGCTTTTCAGTGGCAGAGCTGACGATGACTTCCTTGCCGTTTACGATGACTACAGGATTCTTACTAGAGTCGTCGGCCTGCTCGATGCGAATGTCGTCTTGCTGGGGAGCCATATTGGCCGTACAAAGAGAAAGCCGCAGTGAAAGTGTACGATGGAAGCAATCAGGATCCTCGCTGCATTCTGATCGACAACGAAATGGCTATATGGATCTTCTTAAGTATGTCACGAGCTCGAACGAGGGTTTAGCTGTCGACCATGATATTAGAGCCGTGGTGTATTCGCTTCGGTCCATCTTCCCCAGACCCCGCAAGTGGCTGGCTCCACATCCTGAACAGGCAAGTGGCGCTCGTCGATCCACCAATCGTGAGGGCTTCGGACCATTGAGAGCGGTCTCCGGAGGAGTGTCGCTCCGAAAGCTTCACTTTGTTGTAGGAAGCAAATTCGGGCCCGGAAGAAGTCGGTCAGTATGATTTCGTTCTTAGGGTCGTTGGCTTGCACAAGCAGCCCAGTTCTCAATGCGATTTTGACCCAGTCTGACTCTTCGACGTTCATGCCTTCGAAACATGAACAATCCAATTGACGACCCTATTGCTGTGGCTCACAAGTCTCAAGCAGTTGCACGGAAGCTCCCTTTTGACGGAGAAATCATGCTGTCGGAGGCCGCGACTGTCATCAGCAATGAAGTTCCTCACCCAGAAAGAATTGAGGGGACGGGAAGCGTCTCATCGATTGTTGATGCTGGTATCGCACCTCAACAGAAGCACCTGTCGACCGAGCAGGACGCGTTCTTATGTGGAAAGACCTCCAAAGCCATCAAAGCCTCTATATCGAGAGAGCGCACATCTGTCTCGTCCACAAGTGGCACAGAAGATGAAGATGCCGAGCCAACGACGCCTCTCACCAGCACACCTCCATCCGAGTACGAAATCTGCGAGCCATCAACTGATGTATTTGCACAAATGTCAACAGCAGCTACGATTCTGTCCGAGCTGTATGCAGAGAACATTGTAGCGAAAGCATTGCGTACCGCACAAACTGCCGTCCGAGCACTACCATTTGCTTTCCCGGAAATTGTGTCTCAAGAGGAAGGGGCTGATGGAGCCTACAGTTTGCGGGAAGCCGATTTCTGGACTTGCGGCTTCTTTCCAGGTACTTTGTATCTTCTTCTAGAGCGCTTAGTCCGCTTCCCACAAAGCGTGAAGTTTCATGATGCAGCTATTCGCAGACAAGATCTCCGGAACCAGCTCACCGCTCTATGTCGTACATGGAGCGAGCCCATTCGTGGCATGGATACTCGGACAGATACCCACGACATCGGTTTCATCGTCATGCCTGCTCTACGATTAGACTGGGAGCTTTTTGGCAACGTGCAAAGCTTAGACTCAATTGTCCAAGCAGCGCACAGTCTCGCAACAAGATACGTGCCCTCTGCGAAGGCCATCAGAAGTTGGGACGTGCTGAAGAAGAAAGACATCGAGATCCTGGACCAGACCGAGAACATGATTGTTATCATTGACAGCATGTGCAACCTGGACCTCTTGTATTATGCCTCCCACCATGCACAAGAGCCTCATCTCGCGGAGATGGCATCAGCGCATGCTCGAACCCTTTTGCGGTCGCATTTACGCCCAGAACCCGTGCTCTCCACATCGAAAGAGGCGTATAATGGCCAGTGGTATTCAACTTGCCATGTGGCAAACATTGACCCAAGAACAGGAGAACTGAAGCGTCGTTTGTCAGCACAAGGTTACGCACATGATTCCACATGGTCTCGCGGGCAGGCTTGGGGCATACTTGGCTATGCTGAGACATATATGTGGACGAAGGACAATCAATTTCTAGAATCTGCGTGCGGGCTTGCGGAGTACTTTTTGCATCGGCTAGATACGGCACCCTCTTGTGTCGGTACCAGAGGCCGCTATGTTCCTCTGTGGGATTTTGATGCGCCAGTGGAAAATGAGAGCAGCCCACTTCGGGATTCTTCTGCTGGCGTGATAGCAGCCAATGGTATGCTCATCCTCTCTCAAGTATTGTCAGCCAACAGCGAGATAAGTTTAGCATCGCGGTATCGTAACGCAGCACTCAGGATTGTGCGGGACACGTTAGAATTTGCCCTTGCACTCGAGCAGGCACGGCTCATGCCTGCCCCTTACTCGCACGTGCGAGCGGAAGAGCGGCTAGCCGGGGTTCGATTCGATGGCATGCTGAAGTTCGGCACTGCCAATAACAATAGCCAAGCCAGGAAACGGTATGCGAACCATGCGCTAGTATATGGTGATTACTATCTTGTCGAGTTTGGAAACCGACTGCTTCGAATGGGGATGCAGTGATATTCCTGGTCTGTCGTTCCTTGAACATATAGTCTAAAAGGCAATATCATTATGCATCATCCAGAGATCATGATGCGCCTTCCAGAAGCCGAGCCAGGTGGCAATCTACTCGATTCAGCATCAAGCCCACGTAAAAGTGACACATCGTCAATTCTTCTTTAGCACTTGGAGATATCTTGTGAAACACGTTAATGAAATTCGTTGGATGCCAGGTGGTATACACGATTTCACCAAGCTGCACTTTCAAAGGCTGCCGTGAACATGCTTCCGTCGTCAAAGGCTATGACTCGGTCCAAGTCAACAAAGGTTTGATCGAGCGGTGGGATGGACGCGAAATCCATAACTTCTGGAACGTTCGATGACAAGACTGCGTTGCCCTCCGGTATCATATGCGGGACTTGAGGGACTTGTCGCAGCCATGGATCGAATCCATGGGTTGGCACGAAACTGTGCTGGCGGCCATGGATGTTGTTGGTGTAATCAGTAACGTCAATCTGGTAGTTTGAATCGGTCGAACACCTGTCATAAAGCTCCCTTAGACGTGATGCATGTTTCGCAAACAAGTTCTTTGCTTGGCAAGATGGGTCAGCGAATGCACACCACCTCGCTGACATTTCCTCCAAGCTTTGCACCAGTACCCAAAATTCGGAAGGTAGTTGATTTCCGACCTCATATCGCCAATGGATGAGTAACACCCGAGCTGCAACAAAAATGCAGAAAGCGTACTGACTACCAACAGGTGAGCCGGTTAAAGACTTGCTCAAATACTTTTGAGTTATGGTTGCAATTTCTACACCGGCCGTGTAGCACGCTTCTGCGCTACAGCTACTTGGCAATCTGTTTCGAAAGCCCCAATGCGATGGAGGATAAGCGATTATCTGATGTAGCAGGATCATAGAAGCGTTGTGCGTAACATGCGCTGTCGTTAAGTTGGGATCCATCAGTGGGACTCGCCGAGTAAGATTCGGATTCGCTTTCCACTTCTGTGGCAGTAACATTTTCCAATGAACGAGACGTAGATCCAACTCTTTGAAACGAGTGAGCCATGAATTGATGTCGTTCTGATCGTGTACGTTGACCTTCTGCTGTAAAAAGTAGCTCATGACCCGGCTCATGGACTCAGTAGCTTCAATATTGTAAGCGAGAGCACCAACCGTCGACATATCTGAAGAATTGTTTTGAGCGTGAACTGAACTCGGCGGCCCATCGCTAATTGTATCGCGATATTTGAGATTGTGGCCGTGTCGTGGAGACGGGGGGCAGGAAGTGAAATCTATAGGATTTCCGATACGACCTTTGGATTTGTCCCATATTCCAAAATACGGTGTCTGGACAGGTTCTTGCTTCCTCCATAGATGCCCATCGCATGGGAGCCTCCGAAAAACATCATCTGAAGTCAAGCTGGTGTTCCATCCTTGCATCACCGAGCAGAGCCTGTCTAGAAGGAAGACATTCCAGAACACTCTTCGTCGTTCTTCCACTTCGGTCCAATCTGACGTGTAGTGGAGGGGCGTGTAGGGTTGAGAGAAAGGCCGTTGGTTGCCTTCTTCCTGCTCTTGAGCTAGCTGCGCATATTCTACGGTCCGAGTCATGGAACCAACGACAGACCACGCCTTCTCGGCATTTCCATCGCCAAAATCGTTGAAAGCCAAAATAATCAGAGCCTGTAGGTTCTCGAGCGAGAGACTATCCATGGCAGTGCAAATGATCCAGTTTCTGGTGTGGGCGCGAACATATCCGGCTGTATCAGGTACAAATTTCGATGCCGCTATAACCATGGAATGCAGGATGATGACCAGCTGTTCGCGTTGGGTTTCATCTGTGATTCTCTCAAAGAAGCGGCCCTGGTGTATCATTGGAACCCAAGGGTGGATATGCGTAAAGTAGGCCGTCAGGATTGATTCTAAGGCATCCGCTCCTGGTAAAGATGGTACATCTTGGACCCGTGATGTGTCCAAACTTTCGTTCAAACGTCGACGTTTGTAAGTTTGATCGTTTAATACAGGTGTCGGTGCGGGCTCTTTCCGTTCTTGCTTTAGTAGTTTAGGAAGTTCCCTCGCAAGTACGAGCAGAATGTTTTGGGCTGCTGATTCGCCAACGCTGCTGCCACTAGCTGTTGATACACCAGCATCATCGTGAGATGGTGGACAGTCCACGCCCTTTTGCTCTAGCCGGCGTTCCAATTCATCTGACTGGTCAACATAGAGGTATTAGTCATGATTCCACTTCACGCATACCTAGCCTTCTGTGAAGGTTTTCGACTGCTCCTGGCTTCAAGCCTGGCTTGACACGCTTTGTCTCATATACGCAATCGAGTCCTAAAGCCAGTCAACGGCCTTTTCACGAAGGACAGTTGGCTTATCCCATACCAGTCTTTCGGCAATGGACACAATTCGGACGATCACGTGAACAGCGCAGCTTTGCTTTGCGGCACCCATTGCAAGCTAGGCTCTCGCTCGTCGTCTTGGCCTGGTCATTAGTCTCAACCTGGTTCTCTTCTGGCGATTCGCTTGGCATGGTAGAGTTGAGTCAAATTTGATCGCGACAGCGCGACGCGGTGGTGCAGTCAGTACTTATGTATTAATCCGGTGTCCGACCAAGATAGCCCGAGCGACCGAAACGTGGCTGCTGGTGCCAGCCTGGTGATGTCTACCCCATGGGGACCCCGCACCTCGTACGCGGACGACTGGAAGCTTGCTGCTCGGCTGTCGCTGGGTGTCGGTCGCTAGGTGCAGATAGTGAGGTGACATCTGGTGTCGTGTGTAAAGTACTTCGTAGGTGCTGCAAAGCGCCTGATTCGCCTAGCGTGGCTTTTAGCGTGGTGGATCTGTGCATCCTACCTACGATTGCAGGAGGCACACAGAGATGCTGTTCAGGCGAACTTTGGAATGAATGCTGTGAGTATTGATAGAGAGTGTGTGCAGCATAAACTTCAGTTATATGCTGTGATGACCATGTACTGCACCGTGTAAGTCATCAAGCATGAAGTGTGCCGTTTTGTGTAGCGAATTCTACACTTTGCGCGAGGACATCACAGACCTTTTTAAATTCGTGACACAAACACGTTCATCTCAAAGAGTCCACAAGTCTCAGTATATTTACGTAGTCTGCTAGAGCTTGTTTGCCCCGGTTCTTGACCAGAATGGATCTGAGTTGATATTCGAATTGAGTGTGCAGGGCAGGCACCAGGCGCAAACTGCAGGTGCAACTGGCCCGCGCTAAGCATCACACGAACATTTTGGAAGTCGCGTCAGGGCATGTTCACGACAAGCACCGCACTCACCATGGCGTCCATGCCCTCAGCGCTCAAGTTCGAGCTGTTAGGGAAATGCTCGGTAGGAGAATCAACTGCGACTGGACTCCAGTGCCTGACATCATCGCAGGTCACCAAAGCGCGCGCGGCGACGCTGCACCTGCCCCACGGGCCGGTGCCCCTCCCCATCTTCATGCCAGTCGCAACACAGGCGTCGCTGAAAGGCCTCACGCCAGACCAGCTTGAAGACCAGGGTTGTAGACTCTGTCTGAACAACACATATCACTTGTATGAGGCCAGCCTGCATCGTCTTCGCCCCTTTTGACGCTTGCAGAGGCCTAAAGCCAGGACAGGCAACTTTGGATGCCATTGGCGGCGCACACAAGCTGCAATCATGGCCGCATAACATTCTCACAGGTGCTTGCCCATAGATGAAAACATCCAACACGCTGGACGCCACCGAACAATGTGCTGACTGCTGCAGATAGTGGTGGGTGGGTGATCCCTCGCTCCTCGTCGATGCACGCACCCTAGCTGACACCAACGACAGCTTCCAGATGGTGTCACTTCTCAAGCTCGCCAAAGTCACCGAAGAAGGTGTCCGATTTCTAAGTCCTCACGATGGCTCGCCCATGCTGCTCACCCCGGAGCACTCCATGTCGCTGCAGAACTCGATCGGCTCTGACATCATGATGCAGCTCGACGATGTCATTGTCACTACGTCTCCTGACCTTGCGCGTATGAAGGAGGCAATGGAGCGCTCGGTACGCTGGCTCGATCGCTGCATACAAGCTCACAAATACCCAGAGCGCCAGAACCTCTTCTGCATCATACAGGGCGGGCTGGACCTCGATCTGCGACGGCAGTGCACTGCTGAGATGGTGGCCCGCGACACACCAGGCATTGCCATAGGTGGCCTGTCTGGCGGGGAGGCAAAGAGCGATTATTGCAAGGTCGTCGACACATGCACTGGACTCCTGCCGGAGAAGAAGCCACGCTATGTCATGGGCATAGGCTATCCTGAAGACCTGGTCGTGTCAGTCGCCCTCGGCGCAGACATGTTCGACTGCGTGTGGCCCACCAGGACTGCTGTAAGTTGCTCGTCGTAGCCTTTCCATGCCCTTGCTGACAGGGCCCTAGCGTTTTGGCAACGCCATCACTGCCGGAGGTATGCTTAATTTACGCAACGTCGTCTACTCGCAAGACTTCGGCCCAATTGAGGAAGGCTGCAAGTGCACCTGTTGTCGGCCGACATCAGAGGGCGGCCTGGGCATCACGCGAGCCTACATCTACCACATCACAGCCAAGGAGACAGCTGGAGCACATCTCCTCACCATGCACAATGTGCACTACCAGCTCAACCTGATGAAGCTGGCAAGAGAGGCTATCCTCGAGGATAAATACCCGCAGTTCCTGAGGGACTTCTTTAACAAGCTGTATAACGGCGCAAAAGAAAAGTATCCTGACTGGGCTGTCGAGGCGCTGAAAGGCGTCGGTGTAGACCTGATGAGCGATTGAGTCTGCTACATGATGATCTCGATGAAATTAACCCATCTTCACATATCTGGACGATGATAGACAAATAATGCAGACCAATCTCTCCCACCCTCGCGCTGACTGTCCCCTGTCGAGTCGATCCAATCGTGGTCATCAATACCTCCGGCATCCCCGAATCGTACAATCGAGCCAGTCAGCAAGCTCGACTCGCGTGCATCTGACGCGAGGTCCTGCACCCTGACGTTGATAGGACCAGAGCTAAACGCGGGAGCTCGGGAGCCGTGATCAACAAGCGGGGTACTCCACACCAACCCACGCGCAGCAACGCGTGTTAGCCGACCTCACAGCATGATATTGACGGCGCGAGAGTCTGGGCGTGGCAACATCGTATCCTTCCCCCTCATATCTTTAGCTCCTTGACCACTTTCTACATATAATAAACCCCGCGCTCACTCTAACCTCTTCACGGGAACTACTGACGACGCATCTTGATCAAGACATGGCGAACCACAGTATAGAACTCAAGCAGCCCAAAGGCCGTGAGCTGTTGGGCGGTGACCTGCTAGCTCAATGTCTGCACCAACTCGGCGTCCGCACAATCTTCGGTCTGCATGGCGGCCATCTCGATGCCTTCCTCATGGGCTGCTCGGACGCTGGCATCGAACTCATCGACACCCGCCATGAGACTGTTGCTGTGCAGGCAGCAGAGGGATATGCCAAAGTCAGCGGGAATACAGGTTGTTGCTTTGTCACTGCAAATAGTGGGTGAGTGGTTTACATCATCTCTATTGCGAATTGCAAGAAGAAGCATCTGGGCTCTAATAACTTACAGCTTCTGTAACGGACTTCCTGGCCTCGCTACCGCTTTCGCAGACCGTAGCCCTGTTTTTTGCGTTACAAGCAGCCCTCCCCTTCGAGACGCTGAGACGAATTGCCTCCAAGGTTTCCACGACCAGGTCGTGCTCGCCAAGCCAGTCACCAAATTCGCGCATAGGGGTGAGTTGTCAGGGAATATGCAATTGCGTTGGTCGCGCAGCTGATGGACCCAGTCACAAATGTCGGTGAGATTCCACGCATTGCGAGTCTCGCGTGGCGTACGGCCAGCTCGGGAACTCCTGGACCTGTTCTTGTGGATTTTCCAATTGATGTGTTGTTCACGCCCGTGAATAACGAGTCGATTGCTTGGGGAAACGTGACAGGCCCTCTTGTCACTCTGCCAGGACCAGATCCAGCGGCTATTGGTGAGATTACAACGCTTTTGCGGAGCGCCAAACGCCCCGTTGTCATTGTGGGCACGGGAGCTCGCGGGGTAAGCGCCGATCCAACCACATATATCCTTAATTCAATACTCATCAGTCTCAGGCAGTCGATGAGATCGTAGCTTTAGCAGACGCCATCAGCATCCCCATCTTCCACAGCCCAAAGTTTAGCACCGGCGTCCCAACAAAACACCCTTTCCATGCTGGTTCTGCCCTTGGTCTGGGTCTCCTCGCCGCAACCGGCAAACCGCAACCCGACCTCGTCCTACTCTTGGGTGCACGTACTGGCTTCCTCCTTGGCGGCCGTAGCGGTGCTGTAGTGCCCACCTCATCATGCAAAATTGTGCAAATCGACATCGATGGCAGCGAGATAGGACGATCGCAGCACATTGACCTGGGCATCGTGTCGGATATCAAGCTGGCCGTCTCAGCCCTACACAGGGTACTCAGCCAAGACGCCTCAAAATATAAGACTGCAGAGTCCTGGATCCGCACCGCATTAGGCCTCAAATCCTTCCGCGCCCCACACAACGAATCCGAGCCCAAGATTGACGAAACAAATGGCCACCTGCATCCATACCACGCCATCAAGAAACTCTACCACCACATCCCTGAAAACACAATCATTTGTATCGACGGCGGCGAAGCTGGTGGTTGGGCGCTGCAGAATCTCCCCGAGGCGTCCGCGGCGCTGTGCATGAACACGACGGGGTATCTGGGCTTCCTGGGCAATGGATGGGGCTACTCGCTCGGCGCCGCGGTGGCCGACCGCTCGAAACTGGTGCTCAATATCCAGGGTGATGGCAGCGCGGGTTTCCACATCGCGGAGCTAGATACGTATCGCAGGTTCGGCCTGAGGGTGCTGACAGTCGTGGTAAACAACGAGGTATGGGGTATGAGTCTCGCGGGGCAGGATATCATCTACGGCGACAAGACGCCCGCGCGGCCCGCAAGCAAGCTGAGTGCTACCACGCGGTTCGATGTCATTGCTCAAGGGTTCGGGATGCCTGGGTTGCTGGTCGATGCTACGGCGGCGTTGCCACAGTCACCGCTCGACACGCGGCGAAAGTCATTCCTTGATTTGGGCGGTAAGGATGAGGCGCGCTGGCAGAAGGCGTTGAATTCGTTGGGCAATGCGGTGGATGAGATTGTGCAGAGTGAGGGGCCAGGACTGATTGACCTGAGAGTCAGCAATCGCCCGCATCAGGATATGACGAAGGCGATGGTGGGGATGACAAGTGATCCGGATGTGATCGTGGTGCCGTACTATGACAATCTGCCTAGACCTTATTATAAGGGCAAGGGAAAGGGAAATGCAGGGGAAGGGGAGAGGAGGGACAGCGGTACGCAGAACGCTGTGGAGCAGGGGGCGTATTGATTGGCTGTTTCGAGCATGCTGCTGAGATGGCTGTCCCGCTTTGACAGCCCTACATGTGCTCATAGCAGGATTAACAGGTGTAGGTAGATGGAGCATCTCCCAAGCAGAAGTCCGGCCTTACTCAATCATCGCATGTATAATCAGAGCTTGGTGCAATATGCATGGGCGTGAGGAAGTGTGAGAATGGTGGGAGAGTTACGCTAGCGGTGTTAGCAACTGCCACATTCAATTGCGAAAATTCACTAATGTTGACCATTGTTTGTAGTCTGATGCGGACGCCATGCCGGTTCTTCACTTCCTGTTCTTAAGCGGGTGTTGATGCGTGGTGGTGAGAGGGGACTCGTGTTAGACCCGGAGCGTCCTCCGTTGAGCAGGTTGCCGCGCAGCTGGAAATTCAGCAGTAAAGACAACAAGATCTTTTGTTTTTCTTTGACTGGAAGAACCACGGAGTGATTCTCACTCGCAATGAATCACCTTTGTAGGTAAAAAGGCGATAGTATGACCGTCTTTCCAATCACGAATGTCCAAACCCCCCGCTGCTTCCCATCCATTTCCTCATGCGTGTTTGATAGCCTCCACTTCTATCTCCACCGACATCGCTGGTAACGCGAGCCTTGATACGCCGACGGCGGTCCAAAGTGGTCGATGGTCGGGAATGCGCTCTCTCATCTTCTCCACAAGATAGCCGAACTGTGCATCCATGTCCAAGTGGTAGCTTCGAAGTAGGTAGACCTGAGAATCGTGTCAACGGAAGCCGCAAACTACATATCTGGATCGACGTACGTCCTCCCACCCATGATAGCCGGTTGCGCGCAGCACTCTGTCGATGTTGTCGAATGCGTTGTTGATCTGCTGCTTCCAGTCATACTGGTCTAGCTCGCCTTCTTTGTCCCAACCACCCTGGCCAGACACCTTGGCGATGTTTCCGATTACGACGACTTGGGAATAATGGCAAAGGTCGCTGTGCTTTTGGCCGGCACCTTCGTCGTTGATGTAGTTAAGAGATGACATGCTGAGAAATGATTACTTATGTTTCAGAGGTTGACGATTGTAGACCTGGCAGTTGAATGGTAAGCACCAAGCTCAACTTTTGCATCGTAGAGGGGTATCAAGGACTCTTTAAGCCTTGTGCTAATTCCTAGGGCTGAGGTTGAACAGTAGTCCGTGGAGCTGAGGTTCCACTAACCATTTGAGCTGAGGTGCACTAGCCTCCCGAGCTGAGATCCACTAACCCCTCGAGGCTCAAGTTGGGATCACATCTTAGTACCGTAGAAACTCGTTTCTTTGGCCGAACGCTAGCAGGGGGCAGCTTAGCTAGACTAAAATAAGATTACCCCTAATGCAACCTCTAGCAGCCTATAGTACAACACTATATTTACGTTGTTTCACTACTTGTAACGACACAGGATGCTAGAGGAGTCCGAAACGTGTGTGTATCCGCTACGAGGTGTATAGGAGCACTGGGATAGGTAACACAAGGACAGGTCTCTATTTCTATAGGTCTTGTATGAAAGGATACTTAAAAACTATCTACTACAGCAACGTACCATGCTCTGCTTATATACTGGCTAGTGTCCTAGGAACTAGAGAAGTATTAGGACTTAGTAATGCTAGGATTAGGTGGATGTCAGATAGGTAACGTACCTCACGGGCGAGCCGCCCACCCGGGCGAGTCGCCCACTTTTGCCAAGACTCTTAACTATTATACCCTACTTTAGCCTGCATTAGCCTACTCTAGGCTAGTATAGGGTAAAGCAACATATAATATTACTTAGAGAGCTCTTCTACTTTATTCTTGCACGTTTGTGTGTTGTGCCCTGTCTTTCTGCATATTCTACACTATTATTAGGATAGTTTACCTCCTTTAGCGCGCACCCTCTTCTTTAGCTTCTTACTATTACTACACACGCTAAACTCCTTTAGAGCAGTTAACTGCTAGCCTTTCTTAACTATAAGGGTTCCTCCTGCCTAAATTTACTTTCTTTTATGTAATTTACACTCTGTAGTAGCTACTAAGGCTGCTTAAAGCTTAGCATATTTTTATTTAAGTAAAGTTATCTTATATACTATACCTATTACTCTCTTTAAGAGGTGTTTAACTGTGCTTATAGTAGAAGTTAGTAAGCTACTAAATTACCTTTTATACTTATCTTAAATTAGAGTTAATTATAAGCTAAATTTAAAGAAGTTCTTTAGAGTTTATAACTACTAGTAGTTATTATTAGTAAAGAGTTATAGTAATAGTGTGTGCAACTTTATATTAAAGGCTAATATAACCTATTCTAGGTTAAAAGGGACTAGTCTAGCCCCTTAGAACCCTCCTTAGATATTGCTAGGGGTAATAGCTTTATTATAGGCTGCTTTAAAGCATAGCAGAAACTCCTACTTTATAATATAGTTAATCTAGGTACACACTAGCTTATTAACCTAGTCCCTATATGCCTGCTTTAAAGGGGCAAAACAACCTACATTAAGTAGCTATAAGAGGTGTAATAAGTACAGAGGCATATATATAGCTATAATCTTATTGTCTTTACAGTATTATTAGAATTCTATAGAGTTATAGCTCTTATAACTATTAATAATAAGTAAATAGTAGGTACTAATAGTATGCATTTTTATGTGCTTGTTAAAGTGCTTTATCTACTTAAAACTAAGTTTATTAGTAGTCTAGCTGTTTTTAGAGATAGCAATAACCTAATCTTAGGGCAGGGTATTATTCTTATACTAGCTACTAAGGTAGTAGCACGCTTTAAAGATAATAAAGGGCAGAATAGCCTATCCTATAGTATTAATGCCCTAGGTAACTATTACCTACTCCTAGTTGCCTAGCTAAACCTGCTTTAGTTATTCTTATATAGAAGAAGCTATAATAACTGCTCCTTAGGTTATCTAGCCTATTATAAAGCCTGTCTTGTTAAAGTTATACATGTTATTATCCTAGATACTATACTTAGCTTTAATATTAGCTACTAGGCTAAACTAGCCCTATATAACCCTAGAATTCTTATAGAGGGCTTACTTATAATTATACTTATAATTAAACTTTACTTTAAGCTCTAGTTAGTGTAAAATAAATATACTAGCTTAGTTTAAGCTAATAAGGGCTAAACTGCACTCTTCTTACAGAGAATTAGCTATATTAGCTATATCTAAGAGCTAAGGGGAATATCCTTATTAAACTAGCTTAAGTATATACTTAATAATTACCTCCTCCTCTATATTAGTTAGATTCTGTAAGTTAGCTATAGTATTATTGCATAAAGGTTGTCTAGCGCGTCTATTACGTAGGGTTATTTATAGCGCGTTATAGATAGCTGCAGTGCGTTATACTAAGAGTTTAGGGTCTTATTTAAGAGCTTAAAGCGTAAGCTGTATCTAAGTCTTGTTTAATGCGTTTATTTAGCTCTATTGTTAAGGCATTAGTATAGGAAGGGTAAGTTAGTGTGGTCTTGGCAAAAGTGGGCGACTCGCCCAGGTAGGCGGCTCGCCCGTGAGGTACGTTATCAGTCTTAGTAGGCTTGTAAGAAACTGTAGTTCTTACACTACTAAGCAGCGCACTCCACTAAGCAGTGTAACAACACAGGCTAGTAGAGACAGTATCTAGGAGCAGTGTAAATCCGCTACGAGGCATATAGGAGTGCTAGAATATTAAGAACACTTAGATAAATTATCTCTACACTTATAGGTCTTGTACAAAGGATACAGAAAAGCTACCTCTCTAACTATAGTATTTAGATTCCTTATATATACTTTAACTTAAGAGAGTTAGAGTAAATATTAAATAGAGACAGGAGGATACCTATAGAGTAGTGTAGTAGCATGTAACTAATTTACAGAAGCGCATTTAATTTATACTATAACTATAGTGCTATTAGATATCTATTTATTATATTACCTCTTTTCTTATAAATAGATAGTCTCTTATCTATAGTAGATTAAATTTCTTCTTTTTTTCTTGCCTTGTAATATATAGTCTGTTAACAGAACTAGGTTCTACTATACTTAGAGCAGATGCAGGTATCTATTAGAAAACTAGGTTCCTTCTTAGATCCTGTTAAGGAAGTTATAGAGGCATTTGTAGTAGTTTAGGCTATAACTAATATTATTATACTTAGGCTTAGTGTAAGAACCACAATGTTTCTCACAAGCCTACCAAGCCCGATACCTATCCGACATCCACCCGATCCCGGCATTACTAAGTCCCGATACTTCCCTAGTTCCTAGGACACTGGCTAGTATATAAGCAGAGCATGGCATGTTGCTGTAGTAGATAGTTTTTAAGTATCCTTTTGTATAAGACCTATAGGAATAGAGACTTTCTCCTAGCAACGTTTACCTAGTGCTCCCATACACCTCGCAGTGGTAACGGACCCGAATCGGAGCCCTCTAGCATCCTGTGTCGTTAGATTTAGTTACTTTAAGGACCTAAAATAGAGTTAATTTACAATAGATTCTAAGCGACCTTATTCTTATAACTAGCTTTTACCTAGAGTTACTTTTACCTAAAATTTCCTTATACTACTATAGATACTTAAACTTACCTACTTCTTTTTAAGCTAAGTTAGCATATTACCTTACTTTTATTTATTATAATATGTTTTACTACTAAGTAGCTTACTTTTAATAGTAGAACGCCTATATAGCGCTATATTATAACTGTAAGAGTATAGCCGCTGCGGACTTGTATGTAGGTAGAAACCAGATGGATTGATAGCCGTCAGCTCCGGGACAGAGCTGTCCTTGATCTTATGTCTGTCCTAGAGTAGAGTTTTAACAATAAGTCTAAGGCAGACTTTCTTAACTCTAACGCTAGCTTTAGCCAATCTGTTAACCGTGTCTCAAGGCACAGGCTGCCAAGATGCCAACCTTGGGTCTAACCTATTACAATAAGAACCTTACCTGTAATGATAAGAAATAGTAGGACTACCTTCTCTGTTAACCTAACACCTTGTACTAGGGTAACCTACTTATAATTACTAGGTTAGATTTTTTTCTGCCTCCTAGGCTTCTCTAAGCCTATTACTACTAGCTATAATAAGATCTTGCCTATTAAGAAGCTAGACTTGTTAAAGTCATATATATCTTTATCTAGAATACTGTACTTTGCCTTTATTAAATAAACAAGCGTAAACTAGAGCTAGAGAACTACTAGGTCCTTATAGGCAGCTTGCTAGTAGTTATAAGAGCATGTCTATTATATTTATAGCTTAGGGGTATGTTTTATAAAGTTGTTAACCTAGTTCTTACTAATAGGCTTATTATTACGCTCTTTTAGCAGTCTATCTGCTATTTCTTATATAATAAGCTTTAATAGCAGAAGCTCTCTTAAAGATTGCTTAAGTATATGCTCTATAATTACCTCCTTTTCTAGCTTTGTAAGGTGCTTTAAATTTAGCTTATAGTTATATTAAAAGTGTTATTTAGCGCGTTAGTTTTATAGTGTTAATTAAGGCATAGTATATACTACTATAGTATATCTTTTGCTATAAATTTGCTGTAAACTAATATTAGTAATAGCAAGAAATATATTGCTCTTAGTATAGGTATTTTTTATGTTGCGATGTTAAGATATTCTACTATGTTCTTACGCAGGCGTATTTGTAGTATTAGGTAGCTAACTTACTTAGGTAGCTAACTTGCTTGTAAAACACGTTATATATATTATAACTATCTTTTTTTCTAGCTTTATAAGGCGATTTATATTTAGCTTATAATTATATTAAGAGTATATTCTATTATGTTAGTAATAGATTATTATTTAAGAAACTTTATAGACTTACTTAGTATATTAAATACTTTTAAATTAAGTTTCTAAGATATTAGATATTATAAGCTATATACTAGCTTTAGTGTAGAGCCTAGAGGTTTATTATAGTTAAGATAGTTTACATTGTTATTACAATATTATTTTAGTAGTAAGAGTATAATATTAAGTAGAGTATAGCGCCTAGTAGTTAAATATATTATACTACTTACTATTATAATAACCTTATTTTTATTAAGTTTCTAAGACTATAGATATTTCTAAGAACTAACTAGACTAGTATTTATAAGCTTTGCTTAGAATATAACTTTATTTAGTAGGTTTTAATATTAGTCTAAGCTTATTTAAAGGTTCTTATTTGTCTAAACTATTAGGCTTTTTTAGCGTCTAATAGCCCTCTACTAGCGTTTAGCTAAAGAACCGAGTTTTTACAGTAGTCCTAAGACTTGCTTCACAACCTAATAATGTTTGAATCCTTTGACGGACCTAGTTTATTGATGTGGAACATACAACTGTTGACTGCAAGGACTTGTACCACAAGCAAGAAAGCACATTATGCCAACATATATCTTATCGAGGTACCCGTCTTACATGTGTCAAGACCCTAACAAATAGGAAGGTATGGTTATGGTTAAACACTGTCCACAAGTCTGTAGTAACAAGCTTGTGGCGAGTTTAAGATTGTTTTGTCACATAGCGCAGAGTCTAGATCTTTGCAGCCCCAATGCACAGCAAATTATCGAACACTTACCCAAAGCGCAGACATTGGTTTCATGTACCAGATCTCGGTGCAATCCGTCCATTTGATGTTCTTCGTTGTCATCTGATTGTGAATGCCAATGTTGCAGGGGCCTTCAGCCTCGTGCGACCATTGTACCAGAAGATTGTTGGAGGGCAGACTCTTCGAATATGCATTGCTCGAAGCCGGAACTTGTCCACATTTGTATAAAATAAACGGTCGATTCGATGTACAATGATTGTTTCTGGATGTCAGCCCTGCACTACTTTCAAACTGACCACGCAAAACTTCTTTACTGCCCCGTGGAACCCTCTCATCGTTTAGACATTCAGACGAGACGCATGTATCGCTCTCAGGACCTTTGATAATTATCGCAATCGTTGCCTACTCCTCCTATTTGTTTTTCCAGTTAATAGCTTCCGTCTGGTCTCGCTACCGTCTTTACGTGCCAGCCTCATCCTAGGTCTTGAGGCTCGTTTTTCATAAGCTTTGGACTTTTTGCTACTTCTGTCGTCAGATCTACGCATCAGATTTAACCCCTTTCTGTTCCTTCCATTCTGGTGCTTTGCCAGCCGTATTAACAATTCTCTGTGCTGACTCTCTTGATCGACCGTTATGCTCTCAATTCAATCTGCAAAGCTGTAGCAGAAGCAGTACACCTTCAAATCGCGCTTTTTTGGGATGACAAAAGTGGAAGCAGCTTGGCGAGTCAATTTTGTACTTGGTCATCTGTGGCGAAAATATATGCAGCGCTTTCACTTAATCTTTAACATCGCCATCAGAGTCATGATGGCTCACATAATGTTGCTTTAGGAAGGATATTCCTTTATGACGCTGTCTTTGCACATGAAATGACCAGTCATCTACACAATGCTCTCATGATGACTTGGCGCCCCATGCCTCCAACAGCTCTATCACCGAATGGTGGCCCCCAATAAGAGCTGCTTGGAGCGCGTTACCGTACCGCCCACCCTGCGCATCAACTGCAGCGCCATGCTCAAGTAGTAATTTTACTACTGCCCTGTGGCCTTTAGATGACGCTGCCTGCAGTGTGTTGCCATAGCGGCCACCCTGTGCATTGACGTCGGCACCTTTCTTGAGCAGAAATCGCACTACTGTCTCATGACCTCCATGTGAAGCTGCCTGGAGTGCATTGCCGTAATAACCGCGCCCTGCGTCAATCTCAGCGCCATAGTCAAGCAGCAGCTGCACTACCGCCTCATAACCTCCTTGCGAAGCCACCTGAAGAACGTTCCCATAGCGGCCACCCTGCGCATTCACATCAGCGCCATTTTCGAGTAGTATCTTGATGACCGCTTCATGGCCACCATCTGAAGCTGCCTGGAGTGCGCTGCCAAAGTGCCCACCCCACGCGTTCACGTTTGCGCCATTACCGAGTAAAAGCTGTACTACTGCCTTGTAGCCTCCTTGTGAAGCTACTTGGAGCGCATTACCATAGCGACCGCCTTGCGAATTGACGTTGGCGCCCTTCTTGAGCAGCAACTTGACCACCGCTTCGTGGCCTCTAGAGGAGGCCGCCTGAAGCGCGGTGCCATAAAATCCACACTGCGCGTTGATATCTGCGCCATTGTCGAGCAGTAACTTTACTACCCATTTATGCCCGTTTTCAGCCGCTAACAACAACGGTGCTTTGTCGTCGTCAGCATTAATGGCTTTTATATTGGCCTTCTGCGTTAGCGATTTCTGCGCTGTTGCCTCTTGTCCATATCGCGCGGCCCACAATAGTGCTGAGCTTCCAGATTGTCGGACGTTGTGGCGGTACAGGCGGCTATTTAGCAGATTGTAGAGGCGCCAGTTGACTTGTACAACAGCGTTGATGTCTCTTTCAGATTCCAGGCAGTCTGAAACCTCTTGGAGCAACTCATTTGGTAATCTAAGTAGTGACGTTGGTGACATGTCACTTATCTTCTTCACACACTCTCAAGCAGTGATAGAAAGGATTGGCTAGCAAGTATTGTAAGCAGAAGTAAGTCAAACTGGAACTTCAAGTCACCTACGTAGAGGTGATAATGGCGCCGGAGTACAACAAGTACGCTCTACTTGCTTTGAGTGTCTGGAAAATCTACTCCTTTCACCTTCTTCAAGGCCAAGAAATGTGAAGTGTAGCTGAAAGTGCTGCAATTACAGGGACTATACTAAAGAAAGTGTTGCATAAAGACACTTTTAATTCATTTTGTGGGGAAGATGACTGATTTATACGTTGAGATCAACTTGAGATAAGTTTGCAATCAGTACATGGCTTTGGTCTGAGCGTCCCCCGGAGAAGGCGTACAGCGCTTGCGCGGCCGACCGAGTTACTATCAATGTGCCCATTAGCGGGAGATTCATAGCATCAAGAATATATACATCTCGAACTCATAGTCAAGTATGGGCTGATACGTGATAGTGATAATGATATAATCGGACGCAAAGTAAGGTCATCTTTGTGTTTAGCACAAATATGACGAATTCAATCATGTAGAAAGGCGTGATCTGGAGTGAGCGCCAATCTGTACTGAGGATACATCTACAGACAACAAGATGATTCTAGCACATTATTCGGCAACATACATTCGGCCCTAAAGTATGATGAATAGAGAGGGGTATGATGAACAGAGGAACTCGGCCGAAGAAATTGATCCTAGCAATCTTATGGTCTCTAGGCTGCCGTGTGGTTACTAATGCTATTTAGGGCTCTGTCCGTCGAATCTGAAATCGTGGGGATCAGCCTTGATATAGCGGTTACACTATACATACTCTTTTGCGACTGCCGCTGGGTCCTTGAACCCCTTCCCACGTCATACACAGACAAGGACGGAGTTCAGCGCCGAATCGTGCGTATCATCATCGATGCTGACCTTGAGGTCCTCCAAGCGCGTCTTGCGAAACGGCCAAGCACAGACAAATGGGAGTCTGAAAAATCACTCTTCTACTTCCGCGCTCGGTTCTTGGTATGCTAATTGTGTCTACATTTACTAATACACAGCGCTGATAAATGACTAGGAACTCGCTGCATTCTATGGCTTGCCCATTGTTGATACGGGGAGAAAGAGCATAGAAGAAACTGTTTCTGACATTGTTGCCCTCGCACACAACACTGAGGTCCTTGGGGTTTTCTCCAAGCTTGCCTTGCGCACATTGACTCCCGAAGATGTCGCTTCCTTGGCAAACCGCCGTGCAGTCATCCCCGGCATAGATTACGTACGCCGGTTGGAAGAGATCATTACTCTCGAGTGCGGCGAAACGTCACTCTTCACCCCCGAAGACGTCCGTAGCCAGTGCTCTCGTGACCCTGGCCTTGTCCATGCGCTTGTCAATCACTATGACCGTCTTCATGATGCGAGTGCCCCGTTACGTCTGCGTCTGATGGTCGAGGGCGAGTCAAAGCAGATCTACAAGGTCGAAACGTCTTTGACCCGCCAGTTCGACAATCAAGTCCTCGTTTTCCTGAAGCCGACCATCTACTCGCACAGCAAGCAGGCGACAGCTGAGATCACGGGACTAAGCGCTGTTCGTGCCGCCGGCTCCCGCCTATTCCTCGAGATGCTTCATCGTGCAGGTATCAGCCACACGTACAAAGGCTTGAACGCACATGGACTCATTTGGGCACATAGCACCGAAATTACACAAATTGAGACTGTGTACAAGGAGCTTTGCCTAGGTACAGACAAGCATTCTTTCTTTGACATAGTCAACCACTCCAGTGTGACCCTGCCAACAGGTCAGTATAGACGTGGACCATACGTCCGCTTCGACTGGCGAAACCCAAACCACACATACAAAGGCGTCAATCCCGCAACACACCCCTTTTACCACCTCATGGAAGCATCAGTCGGAAAGGATGTGTTCTACGAACAGTACCTCACTGCGCGCGCAAAACCTTTCGGCGACAAATGTGTGCCCGAGGAGCTCGTGCATGGCGTGCAGGCTGTCGAGGCAACCGTGGATTGGACACTTCGCATCTTTTTCACCATTCAGCACTACCTCCATCAAATCGGACTCGAAGTGCAGGACGGATGCATCATGCTTGATCCCACGGGGCGCACAATGTGGTCCGAAATCAACCAGGACTGTATGCGCATCAAGCAACGTGAAATTCTGACCACCAATGGCCAGGAAGTATACGACAAAGATATCTGGCGCGCAGGTGGCAGCTCTGTCAAAGGCAATATTCTTCTCAAGTGGAAACAGCTCAATAGCCTTCTTCGCGACCACCTCGCAGGTCGTCCATTCCACGAGAACGAGATGGTTGCACCGTATGAGCCCTACGGCCTACACGCGCGGCAGGTGCTTGCGGACAAGACGCTCACACTCACGCCACGCTATCGAGCACTGTACGAACGTCTTGCTGTGCACGATCGATCGCGTCTCCGCACTGCGGTAACCGAGACGGGGGCGGCTGAGCGTCTGCTCGCGCTGATGGAGGCACACATCTGGCAGCTCACCGCCGCAGTACCGCCCCATAATGCGTGCAAGGAAGCCGGTGCTATGGTTCAGCTCGTCAACACGTATGCGAGAAGGTCTGGACTGACTGCCGCCCAAGTCAGCGCACTCAGCGATGCGGACGCGGACGCAGTTCTCCCGCAGGCTGCCTCGCCGCCGGGTTCTAAGGCTATTGGCGTGACGGCGGAGAAGTATGAGGACAGAACCGATGACTTTATGCTCAATCACCTTGGCGTGAAGCTTGTCCGCCCCGCGGGTCGCAGTTTGCGCGTGACATATGAGATTGTTGATTCAGCAAAATTCGCAAAGGCTTTCGGCGAGGGTGTCAGCGTACACTTTGTATCGGCGCGGCCAAAAGATATGGCGGGTCTGCTCACACAAGGTACCCTCGACGGCACAGTGACCTACAGCGTGGTCATGGACAACTTCCCAACCGTGGCTCATCCTGTGGTTTCAGTGCCTCAGCCTGATATTTCCCTCGCATTGATCCGTCGGCGTGGCCAGCACATTGATCCGCACGCATGGACGGCATCACGTCCAGCGCGCATTGCAGCCGAGCATCCGCGTATGGTTCGAGCTTATCTCACCAGCATTGGTGTTCCACAGGATGCGTACAAAATCCACCGCGTACTCGGGGCCTCGGAGTCGTATCTGGTCAACGACCCATGCGAGACGTATATTCTGTGCGATGCCATTGTCATCACTGGTGGCACACTCGAAGCGAACGATCTTGAGGTCTGGACGGTTATGAAGAGTCAGGGCGAGGTTGCTATTAGTCTCTATCAGCGACAGTGACTTATGAACAAGAACGCTGTATCTCAGTAGCCAGAATTGAAGCTTGATAACTGAATCTGAAGTGGGAGCAAACATATATTCATGCATGTGAACATTCTTTCCAGCTGTAAGGAATATGATTGACTTGTAACGCTTGCACTAGGCCCCAGCTGACGCTGTAAGCAGTACCATGATTTGCGATCATCTTGTTGTCGTGCCTTATTGCGAAGTCAGAAACAGGCCCATGCTCCCGGCACACCAACAAACCGCTTTGGCAACATCCACCTTTCAGTCGAATGCATTAGTGAGGTACATATCGAAGTGAGTCATTGGTCATCATCAAGCTACAGCTGGCTTATCATTCATGATCAGTCAAAGTGTCCTAACTTCGAGTCACCAGTGCAGGATCCTGCATCATACGACGACGCTCGTGGAATCATTGATTCTTACACAACAGGCTCTGTATGACCATGGGTATGAGTATTAGTGTTGCTCGGGATTATAAAGTGTGCAAACGAAACGGCGAATACATCAACAGGTAATACATCGTAAGCTGGAGCTGAAATGCAGTAGCATGAGTATCATCCCTTGGCATGACAGCGTCATATACGCGTACAAGAAATCATTATCTTCGTAAGCACAAACGCGGTGTTCTCGCGCAGAAATGGCGATAACCTCATGCTGCGTCCTGGCATTACCATAGCTGACGCTTCAACGGAACCAGCGCTGAGGTCACGACCTGAAGACGCTGAGCGTGGCCTACTTCACACCATCAAGCTTACCAAAAGCCCAGCCGTGTATAACTGGGATGCATGTATCTTTTTTCAAATTGTAATACGATGAGATTGCATATGTAAGGCTTGAAGCTTGAAGCTTAAAGCTAGAATTATGCAGTGGACGTTAAGATTTTACAGCCTGCCCTTTGATATTTTTTTGACTTGCCTTAACTAAGGTTTTTATTATTTGCAACAAACATAAATTACAATCTAAGAAGGTAGAATATAAAAGGTTAATACAGAATAAATAATTAGAGTTAGGCAGCTTAACAAGAGTTATGAGAGATATTCTCTCTCTTAGTGTTGGCAGGTCGCTTATGATCTCAATGAACAAGCACTATACACTAGCCTCCCATCTCACGTATTTCTACTTGGGCTCGTTTGAAGGTCATAACGCTGGTTGTGAGTAGACTGATGCCTTGGGGGAAATATGTGTGTGTTGTTCTTTTGTAGTTGGGGTTTCTTTTTCTTGGGGTTTGTTTAGACATGTGCTTTCTCTGCGTTATCTTTGTCTTTATCTTCATCTTCGTCGTCTTCGTCGTCGTCTTCTTCTTCTTCTTCTTCTTCTTCTTCTTCTTCTTCTTCTTTGTCCTTGATATTGGTTATTGATCTTCCCCTTGTTTAGTCATACATGTTATAGTTGTACTTGTACATCTCCTTTTACATCTCCTTCTTCTTTATTCATACATCCCCCCTCCACACTCCACATCTACACTCTCCCCCCCTCAACAGGCTCACTCGTAATAAACTCGGCAAACCTCCTCCCCTGAGCGCTCATCTCGCCCAGCTCACGCGCAGCATCCGCATCCGCAGCCGCAGAAGAAAAATCACCACTACTAAGATCATCCAACTGCTTGACACCACTGCGGACGCCGCGCTTAGCGAACCCTCCCGCGCGGGGCAGTCTCGCGCCCAGAGGACCAGGACGTGCATCGCGGACGAGCAAGTTTTCAATACCTTCTTGGGTGTTGTTGATGTTATTACCAAGACCGCCAGCAACAGGCGGAGGACGATCCTCGAGCTCACCACGCGCGACTGCGATTTCGGCACCGCCAGCGCGCAAGAGCTTGACGTGGACGCGGCCGTCGTTTGCGACGGCGGCGAACTGGGGGTGGACGTGTAGTTTCTTGCCGCCGGGGGTGTCGATGTCGATTGTTTCGACGTCGCGGACGTTTTGGAAGGCGTTGCGGTTGGAGGAGGTGAGGTCCGAGGCGCGGAACTGGTCGTTTGCGACGAAGCCGGCGACGCCGAGACGGGCGTACGACTCGCGCGAAAAGGCCGTCTGGCGGGCCTGCAGGACGCGGGCGGGGACTGGGGTGGTGCGGGCCTGGGGGCCGAGGATGGGGTGGGAGGGGAGGTAGGATTTTGTGCGCAGGTAGCCCAGGCCGGCCGAGGGGTGGGTGGATAGCGGGGCCGTCTCCTGGTCGAAGACGTATTTTTCCGAGTCGTGGGTGGAGGCGTGGTCGTTGTACGTCTTGTACTTGAAGCGGATGGTGGGCAGGCGCAGGAAGGGGACGATGAGTTTCTGGACGAGGCGCGAGCCGATGGGGTCGTTGGCCGTCTCCCTGCGCAGGGCGCGGATGGCGGCGGCCATGTCGGCGGGGGAGATGCGGGCCCACTGCTGCTCGCGAGCCTTTTGCCACTCCTCAGCGGCGGCCGAGTCGACGGGGGGGATGTCGGCCGACTGGGCGGCGGCCAGCTGGCGGGTGGTGTAGATTTCATTGCGGACATACTCGCGCAGGTAGGCGTTGAACTGGGAGCGGCGCTTGGCAATCTCGCGCGACAGGTAGGCGACAAACTCGTCGGCGGTCTGGCCGGGCAGCCAGGGCCCGTCGTGCTTCCAGCGGCGGGTGTTGTGGACGGCGGCGTCGACGGGCGGGGGCTTGAAAGGGGTGAAGGGGGCGGACTGGCCGGTGGCGGCGTGGGCGGCGTGGCGGGCGCGCATGTTTTGCTTGAGGGCGTCGAGGAACAGGCCGCTCTCGTCGAGGCCGTCGGCGGTGGAGTAGGCGGTGGTGTCGTCGCGGGCCTCGAAGGCGCTGACGGGGGTGGCGCCCGTCATGTCGACCTTGCGCAGGTGGTGCAGGCCCTTCATCAGCGGCACGCCCATGTGCTCCCACTTCTCGCGGGTGCGCACGTGATCGGCGGCCGAGTCGAAGTCGGTGACATGCTCAATGGTGTCGAGCTGGGTGACGCGCAGGACGGGGTCGCTGGTCTGCAGCAGGCGCGAGCGGGCGGGCAGGTTGCGCTTGAGGCCCCAGTCGCCGCGGGCGAGCGAGCTCTTGGTGGTGGTGATGGCCTGGTGGGTTGGGTAGGGGAGGGTGGCCGAGTCTGAGGCCTTTGTGACGCCAGCGCCGGTCGTCTCGCCGACGACGGGGCGGGGGAGGGGGTTGGGCAGGGAGAAGAGGCGCGAGTTGCGCAGGAGATGGGCGGTCGGCGACAGGCTCTGGCGGCGGAGAGCCATGGCGGGTGCTTGTGCTGATGCTCTGCTGTTGCTGTGTGGTTGGTGTTGACTTTTGCTTGGCCCGTGCGTATTGATGGACTTGGACTACTAATCTACACAGTACTACTTGGACTCAACCA
Source organism: Stagonosporopsis cucurbitacearum (assembly GCA_016920805.1). Taxonomy (NCBI): domain Eukaryota; kingdom Fungi; phylum Ascomycota; class Dothideomycetes; order Pleosporales; family Didymellaceae; genus Stagonosporopsis; species Stagonosporopsis cucurbitacearum. The sequence goes on along the minus strand of JAFEKD010000010.1, from coordinate 1,703,512 downwards.
TCTCTTAAGACATCTACAACTGGGCAGTCTATTAACATACTAACAATTAATCTAAATCTAGAAGCACTCACATACACAATGTATAAAACGTATAGAATATAAAATATATCGTCTGTCAAAGCTACTCCACATCTACAGACCATGTACGCGACTCGACCAGCAGTCAATGACCTGTTTTTATTTCAGGTTATTCTCTTCACTCCTTCACTCTATTCATGCCATGTGTGTGACTATCTCTCCACCTTGTCTTATTTCATTCATTCATCTCCTCCGTCGTGGCATTGATCTGACCCGCCGGTCAAGTGTCAAGCCACCGGCTGTGTGCATGTGCTGGCTGGCGATCTTGCGCACAGTGGTGCATCTTGTTATTGCGTTGGCGTTGTAGTTGACTGCGTTGTGATGTATTGTGGTGAAGTGTCATCCACGCCATCTTCACCCTGGCAAATGCTTCTCCCAGTCCTGTGCATCATCATCATCATCATCGTCGTCGTCGTCTTTTGGCCGGTCCTGACGTGGAACATGCCCCTCAATTGCCATGGTGGCACCAGCAGGAAGTGTGGGCGGCTGGGGCGGCACATGGCTCGAGGCATGCTCGGTGATGGTGTCGTGCACGAGGCTACTATTCGCTTTTGTCAGGGCGCCGGGCTTTTCTCCCCGCTCGCGGGCGAGGTCTGCAGCAGCAGTGTCGTGTGCGGCCCAGGCAGCGTCGATATCGTCTTCGTTGTTGTTGATGTTGATGTTGTTGTTGTTGTTGTTGTTGTTGTTGTTGTTGTTGTCGTCGTCGTCGTCGTCGTCGTCGGTCTTGGACACAGCCTCCTTTGAGCGCAGTGGCAGGGTGGACAGCGCGTGCACGTCCTGTGCATTGTCACACATCAAGGCAATAGGCTCGCCGTGGATGCCCCCCCGCAGCCAGGCAGGGTCCTCGTTCAGCTGGACCTTGACATACATGGCGCGACGGGCGCAGTCGTCGGAGCACCAGACCTCGAGCAGCTTGCGGTCGACAATCTCAACACCACGGTGGGTGTCGACAAAGTGCTTCTTGGCGGAGGAGCGGGCGCGCATCTTGGGCCGCGGACACAGGGCGTAGCCGCACTTGTCGGCAATGTTGCGCTCCTCGATCAGGGCGTCGTAGTCGGCGGGCTGGAAGGCGGCGACGGCGTGGGTGAAGGCGCGGGCGTCAGCAAAAGAAGGCTGCTTGGGGTCGGCGTGTGGCGAGGGGGGAAACTCCATCAGGGTGAGGATGGCGTCGAGGACTTGGGCTTCGACGGCCTTGCGCTGCTCGAGGATGGTGGCATGGTGCAGGGCGACGTCGAGGTGGCGGGGGTTGACGGGCTTGCCGTTGCGTGTTGACGTTGACGCTGACGAGGGCTGCTTGAGGATGGATTTGGGCGTGACGCTCGACTCGGGCGGCATGGCTGCTAGGAGTCTGGCGGCCGGCGCATGAATGGACGGCGGGCGCATCAAGACGGGCGCATCAACGACGTTTGAGCTTTGGCGGGGCGCTGCAGGTGGCTAGGGGCCGGCTGGGCACAGCTTGCGGTGATGACGACCTCAGGCCGACCCGCTCACCACCGCCCATACCGACAGCTGATATCGAGCAGCCCACGTCCAAGAGCCGTCGTCGACCAGCTCACGTCAATCAGCGCCCGTAGACCAACCCACTTGGACCAGCCCTCTCGTGCCTCTCCGACCAGCCCACGCACGTCACCGCCCGCCTCGCAGCGCCCCCTCGTCTGGCTGCTGGCTGCTGGCTGCTGGCTCCTGGTTCCTGCGTCTCCCACAGCGCCCCTCACCACGCCACACCACCACCACCACCACCACCACCACCCAGCGCACCCGGGCGCCCCCGACCCAGCCCTCGCGCATCCCGCGTCCGACCGCCCGCCCGCTGTCATTGGTGCCCAACCGCCCGCCATGTACAAGGTCAAGGCCGTCTTCGACTACGCGTCGCCCCACGACGACGACCTGAGCTTCGCCTCGGGCCAGATCATCACCGTCACCGAGGAGGAGGACGCCGACTGGTATGTCGGCGAGTACACGGACGATGCCGGCGTCAAACACGACGGCCTGTTTCCCCGCAACTTTGTCGAGCGCTTTGAGCCGCTGCCTCCGCCCCGGCCCAATCGAGCCTCGCGACACCAGCCGGCTGATGTCCTGCCGCCGCCATCGCAGTCGCAGTCACAGGCAGAGCCAGAGCTAGAACTAGAACGAGAGGCAATGCCAGCACCAGCACCAGCACCAGCACCAGCACCAGCACCAGCACCGCCACCACAGCACGACAACCCCACATCGCCCTCGTCGCCCACACTGTCGCCCTCGCCTACATTATCGCCCTCGTCGCCCACCGCCACGCTTCCCCCCGCCAAAAAACCCCCCCCACCCGTCGCCGCAAAGTCAAACGCCTTCCGCGACCGCATCGCCGCCTTCAACCAGCCCGCCGCCGCCCCCATCCAGCCCTTCAAGCCCTCTGGCCCGCCCCCCACCTTTGTCAAGAAGCCCTTTGTCGCCCCGCCCCCGAGCCGCAATGCCTACGTGCCCCCGCCCAAGGACGCCCCCCAGCCCAAGACATACCGCCGCGACGAGGACCCCGAGATTGCCCATCGCCAGGCCCAGGACCAGCAGGCCGCCGAGCGCTCCGGCCTGGCCGCCGACGACGCAGACGACGACGGCCCCAAGCTCAGCCTCAAGGAGCGCATCGCCCTCCTGCAGAAGCAGCAGCAGGAGCAGGCCGAGCGTGCCGCCGCCGCCATGCACCACCACAAGGACAAGCCAAAGCGGCCCATCCAGAAGAAACGTCTTGAATCTCATGAAGGCCCTGCAGACGACAGCGAAGACACCGAACTCGAAAAGGTCGTCAGCGCCGGCTCCACTACACGTCCCTCGCACGACGTCAGATCGCCCGACGCCCTCCTCAGCGACGCCAACGACGCCGACCAGTCGGCCGCCGGCGACACCGAGGACCAGGCCGACTCCACCAGCGTTGAGGGCGACGAGAAGCGCGCAGCCACCCACCAACCGTCCCTCCCCTCGAGGGCCCCTGCTGCTGCTGCACCTGCACGTGACTCGGACGCCGTCGAGGAGCGCCCTGTCACCGAAGAAGTACAGCACGACGACGACGACGACGACGACGACGACGACGAGGAAGAGGAAGAGGAAGAAGATGAAATGGATGCCGAGACCAGACGCAAGCTGGAACTGCGCGAGCGCATGGCCAAGATGAGCGGCGGCATGGGCATGCCCGGCATGTTTGGCGGCATCCCCATGGGCGGCCTTCCACCAAAGAAGAAGAAGAAGTCGACTGGCGAGAAAAAGGCCGACGACGCTGAGGAGCCACACGTCCATCAACAGCGAGTGGCCATGTTTCCCATGCCCGGCATGCCTGTGCGAAGTCCTGAGCAAGAGACGAAGCTTGTGCAAAGTCCCGAGCAAGAGACGAAGCTTGTGCAAAGTCCTGAATCCGAGAGCAAGCCTGTGCAAAATCCTGAACCAGACAACAAGCCTTTGCAAAGCCCTGAACTGGAGAACAACCGCCTAGCTGTCGAAAAAGAGGACGAGCCTAAACACCCCGTCACCACCGCACACGCAGCCGACGAGCTTCCAGACATTGAGCATGTCATCTCGAGGCCGTCGACTGGCGCCAGCGCACCGCCCGTCCCACAAGACAGTAAGCACACCATCCCACGCAAACCCATCAACCCACTCGCTCTCCCCCTGCTGGGCCACCTCCACCTGCCGTCCTCGGAGACCGTGTCGAAGACCTTTACGGCTTTCGATGGCGTCTCGGAGTACGTCATGACTGTGAGCGTGTGTAGTATGTCGAGTGGTTAAGAAGGGTTCTGTTCATATGTATAGAGTATGCTGACACCACGCAGAACGCCCAGCTCCCATGGCTGATCGCTCCGCACCGCCAGTCCCTACTTGTATGGTGCGTACCTCCCAATCTCGACCACAACTAACGCCTGCAGCTCGACCTGTGCCACCACCTCTCCCCCCAATTGCCTCACCAGGCCCAGGGTCTGAGTCTGGTGATGAGCTGACAGACGCTGGTGCGCCTCTCGCGTCCCCAAGAAGCCCTCCACCACTGCCCGCGCCATCCAAACGTGCCTCCTTCTTCAGCGGGGACGAGCAGACTCCAGACTCGCCAGACCGCCGCATCCCTCCCATTCCCCTGGCTAGCCCAACTTCACCGTCATCAGCCCGCTTGCCGCCACCTCCACCGCCTACAGCCGCACCACCCCGTGCTGAGCTGCCCGTGAGGAAGCTTGATCACGAGACCGACTATGAGGGCGACTACGACACGGACATTGCGTCGGGCGACACCCACAAAGACGCGCTCAAATCACATGCCCGTGAGCCCAGCCTGGACGCGAGCACCATTGGCGGGTCGCCCGTCATTCCGCAGGGAATCCCGCCGCTGCCTCCGACAGCTCCTCGTGCTGTGCCTCCACCGCCTCCACAGCAGCCGCCAAGCAGGCCATCCATGGACGCCCCTCGCGGTGCACCTCCTCTCCCCCCTGTACCGCCTCCAACACGGCCTCAAGACGACGAAGACTATGATCCATTCCGATACGGCGCACCTACTGCATCGCCCCCGACCGCCGCGCCTCCTGTGCCCAGAGGCCTGCCTCCTCTGCCGCAGTCTCAGCCTCCCCTACCACAGAGTCGACCACCACCACCGATGCCGCCTCCGGTCCCGCAACACCAGCAGGCCGAGTCGTCAGACGACGACGATCTGTACTCGGCACCCGCGCCGAGGAAGTCTCACGACAGGCCTCCGCCACCGCCGCCTCAAGCTCCTCCCCATCAGCATGCACCACCGCCGTTGCCTATGGAGCGTGCGCCGCCACCTCCGCCGCTGCCATTACACGCACCTCCATCGCACGCACCTCCGCCACCACACGCACCGCCGCCACCCTTCTCCCCCCCGCAAGCCGAGGCCGCGCCGCGAGCCTCACTGGGTGGCAGGAAGTCGCTCGACGCGGGCCGGACGCTTCAAACCCGCGTGTCAATGGACCAGCAACGCCCCCAGCTCAACCAAGACTTCATGGCCAGCGATGTCGACCTCGGCGCCTCGAGCCACTGGTGGACGCAGCCCAAAATGCTGCCGCCTTCGCTGCAGTCCCGCAAAGACGTGCTCGTCAACCTGCAGGAATCCCAAGCCGGCAGCATCGTCGAGAAGCTCGTCTCCATCCTCTTCATCGACTACTCCCAAACCATCATCTCCGCGCGCTACGACACCGCCGCCGCCGCCTCAGACGTGGAACTCCACCAGCGCCAAGAACCGCCTCCGCCCCGCCTGCGCCCGGACCAGCTCGAATCCGCCTACGAGCAATTCGGCCGACGCATCGCCAAAGACGCAGAGTCCAAAGCCTCCTCCATTGTCGGAAACGGCACCCCGCACTCCCTCATCGACGAACTCCTCAAACTCCACTCCACCGCCCTACCTCCCGTCTCGACCCGCGCATACGGCGCCCTCGTGTACGCCAACCTCGCCAACGCCTCGACCCAAAGCCACGACGAGATCCGCCCCGGCGACATCATCACCTTCCGCAACGCCCGCTTCCAGGGCAAAACGGGTCCCATGCATGCCAAGTACGCCGTTGATGTTGGGAAACCGGATCACGTTGCTGTCGTTGTCGAGTGGGATGGGAGCAAGAAGAAGGTGAGGGTTTGGGAGCAAGGGAGGGAGCATAAGAAGGTTAAGCAGGAGAGTTTTCGCATGCCGGATTTGAGGTCTGGTGAGGTGAGGGTTTGGCGTGTTGTTAGTAGGGGGTGGGTGGGGTGGGAGTAGGGTGTGGTGCGGAGTGGAGTGGAGCGATGCGATGCGAAGCAGAGCGAAGTAGAGCCAAGCAGAGCCAAGTAGAGCAAAGCAAAGCGAAGCAAAGCAGAGTAGGTGGAGTGGAGTGGAGTAGGTGGAGTGTATTGTACTACTAAAGCCTAGTAAAAGTAGAGAAAAGCAACGCAACGCAACGCAAAGCAGAGTAGAGCAGAGCAAAGCAGAGTAGAGCACCGCTCAAGTTCAGCAAAGTACATAAAGATAAGAGTAGACTAGAGTATATGCAAAGTATTATTACATTTAGTTTTAAAATCTATATCTAACGTTATACGTTTTTTTTTATTCATATCTCTATCTCTATCTTAATCCTAGAATATTATAACTCTAGAATAGAAAAGAAAAGAAGAAGAAAAATTAAAAAAAAAATCTACTTCTACAATATCTGCTACTCTCCCCCCTTACTAGCCCTACATCCCCTTGCTATCAATCTCATCTCATCTCATCTCATCTAAAAAAAAACTACTACAGCAGGTCTATGCATCTTAAAAATCCACAACAATCCTATCTATGATAGTATACAATATAATAACTTCTAATATACACACATATACACCTACATATACACCGCCGCTGCCGCACTAAAGATATACACCAACCCATCACACACGCTGACTAAGCGCCTATCCAACCTCCCCCCCCCCATTTTACTCCCAGCCTTGCCATCACGCTGGTCCACACCGTACGCACCCATTACACTACACTATCACAGTTACAGCGCAAGAACTCTCCCACTGCAGAAACAACCAAAAGCCTCGAGTCCGCCTTGCCGCGCACTCAGCTGAACAAGGGTGTCTATAGCTGTGATACGCATTCCCTGACCGCCGTGGGGGCCAGGAAAGCCGCGTGTACGTACCATCCAGAACCCCCACGGTGCGGCAGCACAGGTTAAACGGTGACTACGATACCAGAAGTCGCCGAGTTGACTACAAGGCCCTGTTGCGCGATTATAGCACAGAATCGGGTCTGCGACTATGCCTGTGGATGCAGCGGCTAGTACGATAATAGTGTAGACGACGGAGCGGCACAGAACCACCCTTCAGATTAGGTGGTGGATCGATTGGGATTGAGCATAGTATGCAGGTACATCTCTACAACCCAGCCTTGAACCAAGCCTTTTCTTCCCTTGCACTCAGCTGGACAGGGGTCTACGGATTCTCTCATGGCGATTTTGGTTGGATGGGTGGGTGGCTGGGGAGTAAGCGTGCATGCAGGTAGGCAGGACATAGAGACCGGGGGACTTATGTGTGGAAGTCGGGTGTAGGGCTGTTCGGAGTTAGTGGGGATTACCTTGGAGTCACGTTTGTTGGACGTAGTGTTGGGGGCTTGGTGCCCAAGAGAGAGGGAATGGTTGAGGTGATGATGAGGGTGCAGGTTGTCCGACCGACCGACCGGGGGTAGGGTGTTGGAGGAAGGGTTGTGCTGGTGATGTAAGCTGCAGGACATGTGACGAGTGGTGTATTGAAGTTTTTGCGCTGTTGGGTACAGATTTCAGTCGGTTGTCTGTAGTATTGAGTTGGTTAGAGCTATGGAGGTGGAGATAAACAGTGCTAGCGAGGCGATACGACTCCACTTCCAAGCAAGATAGCAGACACCCACACAACAGATCTTGTGTTTGCTCAGACTGCACAGCCAAGCATTGTGGTAGACAAGGCGGTCAGAACTGCTGTAAAACCTGTTATCAGGCTGGTTTTCACGTCAATCACGTTGCTGAGCCACTCAGGCCTCCCAAGTGTGGCTGCGGGGCGGTGTCCGGAAACTTGTCCGTGGGCACGAAGAGCTAGCGGATTTGCGAAATGCCATGGGGCGGCATGTTCAGTGGGTTTTGTTGCACTGCAAGTTTTGGTCTTTCGCAGTGAGAGGTGTAGTGTGATTAATCGCCCTCAACACGGACTTGATCAAGAGGAGTGTGGAAGCCATGTTTAGGTCCAACAATACATCAGCATTCCTTGCGCATTGATCAGGCTGATCACACTCGACAGAACAGCGGCCCGTCACTGTGTGGAGTGGTGATGTTCCTACACCATGGCTGTTACCGCTGTGGCGCAGCTACCCTCCCGTTCCGTCGAGATTCAGAGTCAATGCACACTCTTAGTTTTCGTGCGGACATGCGAATCTAGCACAGCAACTCGGTCAACTCTGTCAACGTCGAGATTCTATTCTTTGCTATCGGGCGTTTTGACCCCCACGCAACACGCCCACGACGCGTAGACCCTGCTTGCCCAGCAAGGCTATGGCAGCTCAGAAAGCTGGGATGACTGGGTGGGTCGACAGGAAGTGACAGCTCCGGCCGCCACAGTCGCTCCATGTCGCAGGCGCAACGCATGCATCGTCTTTCCATAGGGCTGATGGCCGAGATTTGTAACGCGCATTGCGGTCTACTGCTCCATCACGGTAAGCAGCATCAGGCCAGATACGGTCGGCGGCAAAGACGCCCTCGGACGTGCACGTGAACATATCGCCGACAACAGCGATCGCTTGGATGGGAGGGTGTCTCAGGAGAAGATGTGAATCGTCGAGTTGAATCACTCCTTTCCCAGATAGGCTGGCTCAAGGCAACGAGGCAATGTCTGCTTACGCGCGCAGACGTTATCGCCAGCCATGGCCGAATTTTGGGGGAGCGACTCGCAAATTTTCACGGGTCTGATGACGAAGGCGTTGAATCTCGAAACTCTGCTGTTTCAAAGGGCCCGCCGCATTCTGGAGGACAATGTCGAGACTCAGGACGTGCCCAGGCGAACGCGATGTACGTGATGTGCGCAGTGGGCCGGCGCTAGCGGGTGCATGCCCCACCAGCAAATGAACAGGCGTTGCTTTCATCCTTTGTCCACTCGCGCCCTCAGATTACGTGCCTGAGCAAAGCAATATGGGCCTGGCATTGGGCACTGATGAGCAAATCACCAGCCCTCCGGCCCTGACAGTGCAGCAAGGTTGCGTGCGGACGCAAGGTGGATGACTGCATAGCCTCCACGCATCAACCGGCCGCTGTGCAGCTGGCTGCTGGCTGCTGGCTGCGTGTAGATGCACGGCCTTGAACATCACAGACAAACAGGCGTTTGGTCGCGCTCGACGTGTCGTAACGGGCGGGCAAGCGGTTCGCACTGGCTTGGGCATCAGATGCTGCTGGCATATGGCCGGTTGTGCGCAAACAGCCGGCGACTCGATTGCTGCCCATCCCAACTGAAACAGGACGCCGCCGACCGCAAATACCTTTGTAAGTGCCGCACAGGGCAGCTGGAAGATTCTCTCGGTGTCGAGTATTCAAGAGAGCGGCATCCGCATCCGTACTTGGTCATCAGGCAAGCGAGTGGCCGCTGCTAAGGCGCCCGTTGTGGCTTGTTTCTCTTCCACGGGCTGTGCAGACGCCTTTCACCGCTGGACCCCAAAACGCTCGGCCCTCTCCTCTTGAACCCACGAAGCCCGTCGCTGAGGCCTGCCACTGGGAAACCTTTTTATGCAAATATGGTCGCTCACGTTTCCCATTACTTCCCTTCCATCTCTCCACTCAGTGTGCACTTTAGGCTCCAGTCAGGCCTACACCGCGCCCACGCTCCTTTGAGCCATCCAGAGCAGATCCATTGGCTCTGACTCTTGCATATCTTGCTGCAGCCTTCTACCGTACCACCACCCTTCTGCACTGACATCTCGCCTCTTTTACTCTTTTCGCTTTTGGTATGCATCGCCTCTCTCTACTTGCACCCGCGCCTATTTACAAAGTGTCTCAGGTACTTCGTCATCTGGCTCTCAAAACTCACCAGAAGCCTGGCATCGGTGCCTGACACCCTCAACATCACACAACCACTCCAACATTCAAAACAAGGATCAGTAACATCAATACTGCTTTCTTGTACCGATCACATCTCAGTCTTACCAAGTCTCGCGTGTTGACCTACCACCCCCCTTTCACTCGTCCTCAGCCAATCAGAGGGTCAACTCCAACACCACCATACCTTCGAGTAAATCAATCCGCACGTCTGCGGTCAGATATCTGACCTGCCGCCAGCTACAGCTCTCATTCATCAGTAGTCTGGTGAGTCGCCGTCACAATGTGTCGGATTGACGAAAGGGTCTACGTCCGGGCAGACGGCCACGAGTCTGTCTTCCAGGACACGGCCTTGTGCGAAAGAGGGCGTCGACGTGGGAAGACATGCTCCGATGCAAAGGTACGCAGGACAGAGTACCCTGATCCCACTTCGTCGCCCATGGCGAGCAGCCCTATCACGCCTACCTACAACACTCGGACACGTCGGCCGTCAGTCTCAAGTCGACCGTCCACCAGGGATGGCTCAATAAACTCCCTCAAGCCTGAGATTCATATCGAGATTGGCTCAAAGGGCAAAGGCAAGAGCTACGTGCCGACTGTGTCCATCACCACACGTAAGGGCAAACGCTTGTCAACAGGCTCAACCTCTGGATCTGATGCATCTCACGCTGTGCGTACCGGCTATCCCGACGTTTCGCCTCCTCCACTTAAAGCCAGTCATGGCACACTTCGACCTCACTACGCCCAGCAGAGACACCCGTCTTCGGACGAGTCTTTCACAGGCTCCAGCCGTGTTCCATCCTTGTACCAAACCTCGGATGGCTACGATACCCCAAGCCTGATCACCACCACTACTGGCGCATCCAACGATCGTCGACCTATCATACACCATGGCGCACGCGGTCGTGCCGACAGCCCTGCTAGTCCATATCTGACAACTGAGTTCAAACCCAGCAGCAACTTCGACGAGACTCCAGCCCGCGACCAGCGCAATGTCTCTAACTACGCGCCTGAGATTACTGGCCGTGATGAGGACAGGCAACGTCGTCGCGCTGAAGAGAAGCGGCGACAGGAGGCACTTGACCGCGAGTATGCCGCCAGCACGATGCGAGAGGAGAATCAGAAGCGCGTTCACTTTCAGAAGTCGACAAATGCACAGCCCTCACAGAAGAGCTTCACTGCGCGTGAGCAACGCCAGGCTGAGGAGAAAGAAACCCTCCGCCAGCGCAAGAAGCAGCAGGACGAACAAGCCGCCAGAGAGGCCGCCGCCGCCAAAGACGCAGCAGCAAAACGCTCCAAGCCCACAACAATTGCAGTGAAGCCACCCCAAGGGTCCGCCAAAATGACCGCCGCCCAAGCCGCAGAGCAACGCCACCTCGTCGCCGCCGAAGCCTACCAGATGCAGCAAGAGCGCATCAAATCCGACGCCCTGGAACGCGAGGAGCAGCGCTTCCAACAGTCACAACCCACTACCCTGCACCAACGCCAGAAAGACCCAGGTTACTACGATCCCCGCGGTGAACGCACCACGCAGCCCCCCGTCCAGCAACCACCAGCACCGCCCATCATCCGCCGCCGAAGCCAATCCGGCCAGCAGCGTCCAGACCTCGACCGCAGAACAAGCACTCGCGATCGGCAGGAGCGTCGCGCACCACCCGTCGCGTACTACAACAACACCAACAACAGCAGCAGCAATAACAATAACAACAATAACAACAATCCGCCGCAAAACCTCCCTCCTGCTCGCGAGCGCCGCGGCTCCGTGGGCCACAACCCCTTCGCGTCCCCGTCTGCCACCGCAGCAGCAGCAGCCGCAGCCGCAGTCGTGGACCCATGGGACCACCGCGCCATGAGCCAGACGCTTCCAGGTCTTGGTCAATCGCTGCCGACTGCGCGGGGCCCGCAAGTCGGACACAACTTCCCACAGCCGCAGCCGCAGCCGCAGACGCAGACGCAGCAGGCGAGTCGGCGCTTGAATCAGGCGTTTTACCCCGAGAGTGGGTATGATCAGGATGAGGTCTATTCGCGGAGGAGGTGAGGTGAGGTGGATCATGCCCGTGATGAGAGTTATGTGGGATGTGGTGAGAAGGGAGGTGAGGGTTGTGCTGGTTTGGTTTGGTTTGGCTCGGTATACGCTGGTAGTACATCTAGTACGCGTGTGTGTGTCTGTTCTATATTGTCCATCTATGTTCACGTATGGGCGTTTATACCCCCTTTTTTTTTTTGCTTTATTGCACGCATACATACGTTTCATTGGCTTGTTGTTGTTGTTTTCTGCTCTAAAAAAAGAGGGGGGGGGGGCTGTACATTGCTAGTCTACCATCACGCATTCAGCACTACCTAGAGGGACTTGCAACGTTTCTCTGGCTTCGCTGCCGCTTTGGTATGAAGTAGCCCGACTGAGTACCGTATGTAGTCATAGTCATTCCATCTCAAACACTGGACTTGCAAATTCTCGAATCTAGTCTTCTTGGGGGTTTTTTTTTCGAATAATTCGCTACAAATAAACAAACTCAACTCTACTTAATGTGAGAGGTATAGTCTGATAAACCTCATAAAATCCCTCCTTGTACCCTCCCCTCCCCCACCGCCTTGGGGCAGACTTCTCTTCGTCTCCGTCTCGCCTTGCAAATGTGTGGTACATGGTTCATGGTGCATGCACGCACCCAGCCTCATGAACTCATACCCCTTACAATAATAGCGCTACATATATACTGTACCTACCCAAACAATCTCCCATCACTAAACGCCAACACGCCAACACGCCACACAACCCCTTCCTCGCACGTCCTTACCCTATGATGTATCTAACTCTCGTTAATCTCATGCGCGGACATCCAACGTCTGGATTCGCTGGCCGTCGTCCAAGCGGCGGGACTTCTTCCAGCGGTATGGACTTTGGCGATGGTGCGGAGAGGTGGTGTGGTGTTGTGGGTGTTGGTGTTGGTAGTGCTGGGGAAGGTGGGTTAGGGTTAGGGCTTGTTTTGGGGGGGTGATGGGGGGAGGGCTTTGGATACTGGGAGGTGATTGGCTGGTGTGTGGGATATTCACGTGTATGTGGTGTTTGTGTGTGATGGGAGGAGGAGGAGGAGGACAAGGAGGAGAAGAAGAAAAATTCACGATTCATTCATTCATCTATGTATAGCTGGGAAAAATGGATAGCTTGTAACTGGCAGTGATGGCATTTTGTTAGACCTTGCAAAGCTTGATTCTTGATAGTCAGATGGCAGTGTTTTTTTGTTTTTTTTGTTTTTTTTTCTTTTTTGAGGGATGAATTTCTAGCCAGCCATGACAAGGCTGAGATCAGGAGGTAGTGAGGAAGCGCACCAGGTACGCATGAGTGATTGTGGAACGGAAATCATCTTCTGTTGTGTGGATGTAGTAAGGTCGGTGTGGTTATCGACCAAGAATACGGATCTGATTGTTGGATGGTCGGTGTTTGAAGTCCTGCGTTGGTGCTGTCATCATGTCCCGGTTTTCATGGACTAGATGGTACATGACATATGTGCAAAAATCGCCACATAACAACAATGTGCTTGCGGATTTTCTGCAATGCGGTGTGTTGATTCAATACTATGTATGTAATCAGCATGCCCTACGTTGGCGGGGATTATTGGGTAGGGTAGAAAAAATGCTCCTCTATCGATGCTATGCTATGTATACGCTCTTGATGTTTCAACAACTCTGCAATGCCACTTCAATCGGTCTAGCGCTAGATGGACATCTTGCTACCATGATACTTGACGCTCTCTCCATACGCCTTTGCCATGACATTGGTCTCGCGCTTTGGAAACCCCTTCAGCGACGCTCCGTACGTCGCAACCGAGTGTGCGATGAGTTTGGTGTTGACCACGAACGCTGTCATGTTGACGTTGCCGACATCGTCGCACAACTGGTGGTAACATGGGTCGTACCAGTCGCCTGCCTTGCCACCAAACACTTTCTCCTCGGCTTTGGTCTTGATACCCTCGGCGCCCGTTGCGATACCACCGCCTGGGATGCCGTTGCGGATGAAGCCGTCGTAGTCGCTGCGGCCGTCAAAGGGGATGAAGGTGTAGTTGAGGCCTTGCTGTTCGTACCAGGCGATGTACAGGTCGCGTAGCTCCTCCGACCCAGTGGGGTTGAGGGCGTTGGTGGCGTTGTATATCTGGTACGCGAAGTTGGGGCTCGCCATCATGTCGTAGTCCATGAAGAGGCGGATCTTTTGGTTCTCTTCCTCAGACAGCGATTGCACGTAGTAGTCGGAACCTAAGAGACCCTCCTCCTCGCCGGCCCACCAGGCGAAGCGCACGCAGTTGGAGACATTGAACTTGGTGAGCTGGCTGGCGACCTCAAGAAGCGAGATGGTGCCGGAGCCATCGTCGTTGATGCCGGGACCCTCCGCGACGCTGTCGCTGTGTGCACCAAGCATGACGCAGTTCTCTGGGTCACCCTCGGTAGTCTGTGCGACGATGTTAACAGTGAGAATCTGCTGAACTTCAGCGTCAATGTAGGCGATGGAGTCGACGCGTTTGCTCTTCTCGAGCTTCTTGAGCACAGGAGCCGCCTCCTCGCCTGACAGACCGAACGTGGCCACGTGATTAGGAGAAGGTGTTCCTAGCGTGCCGGAAACGGCGTCTTTCTCGTAGTTGTAAACGACAGCCGCAATTGCTCCCTTCTGGCCAGCGTGCTCTGACTTGGTTCCGAAAGGGCATACTCCGCGCTTGATGAAAGCAATGTTACCAGCAACGGAGTCTGGAAAGTCAGACAACTGGCAGCCTTCGTTATCTACAAGCACTAGGTCTCCATGGACTGGCTGCTTGTTCTTGGTTGGAGGAGTAAGGCCCATTGGTGCGGCTGACTTGGGCACCTCATTGCCAAGCACGAGTCGTGATTCGAAGACATTGCCCGAGACAGCGGGGAAACTCTGGTTTGAGAGGGTATAGTAATCTCCAAGTTCAAGGAGAGTCTCATAAATGTAGGAGAGCGTTCCGAGATGCCCTACCTAGAGATTAGTATAGCTGCCTGATGGCGCACGTTCTCGGACCTACCAGCACTCCCAATCACTCTGGTGGGATGGTTGTACTCCTCCTCACCAAGCTTGGCAATCTCATACAGCTTCTTCGCGCGGCTCAACAAACGGTCCCCACTGATGAGGTCTTGCAACTCAGTCGAGTTGACGAGCGGCTTAGAGCCTGAGGGGTGGCCGAGCAACGCCTGATTGGTTGGTGAGAGTAGGGGGATCTGCAGCGCAGCGGCGCTGGTCACAGCTGCGCACAAAGCCCATCGAGAAGAGTAGACCATCTTGAATCTACAGGATAGAAAGCAAGATGAATAGAGATGGAAGAGAGGTTGTTGATGGATGAGTAGCGGTTGCCATGACGCCAATCAGGGCAGTCACGCTGGCCGTGCACGCGCCGAGCTGCGATAACGCCAAATCACGCACGCGACGAGTTTCATGATCTAAGAATGAAGAACACTGTGGGGAGAACGAAGAATCGGAATAGCTTGAGACCTCAATAAGGAATTTACATAGCAAACGAAGGAAGAGCTTCAGCGAACAGTATGAGATGTCAACACTGAATGTGGTGTGTCAAGAAGCATTACTTGACGCCGCGCTTCGGAGAAATTCTAGGTCTGTGGAAGGCCGCGGGTTGGCCCAAGACAGCAGTGTCCTCTGCTCTGATCCGTCTGAACGATGGCCGTCTGATCCGACCCGCAAGATGGCTGCAGCTCCAGCTACAAAGTGGAGCCCGCAGAGTAGAGAGTCAAAACTCGAGACCCTGAATTGCCGAGTCGTCTCAATCTTACACCAACTGACACTTCGGGCCGTGGTGACATCACAGCCCGTGGGTTCCAAAACCAAGCTCAGCTTCCAAGCCAAGGGGTATCAAGCCTCGCAGCAAGGCTTGGTGACGTGCACACCTCTGGAACCAGCAAGCGGGCAGTTGCCCTGGCAAAGGAGAGCAGCGACACCGAATAGAGTGGCATGGAGGGCTGACTGTGCTGCACGAGCGAAGCCATTGTGCGGCAGGAGAGCGACAGTTGGCGAATAGACGCCCGTGAGGCTGTGCTTCCCCTGGCCCGATCAAGCAACGATGTGCGCGAATCGACGAGTGCCAACAATGTTGAATGCACGCCGCGGTTGGCACCTTCACGAATCAAGAACAGGGAATGAAACCTCCACCGCCATGACGACCCGCTGCAAACCCTGTCGAGACACGTCTGGCTCACCCAGCCCGCCTTTTACCATGCATATTGCTCTCGTATAGGCGCTCGTTTGTCCTGGACTAAACCTCCGCAATTGCGCTGGGTGCGTCTGCTGCGCTGGACCTGAAACGCTTATCCACCTGCGCAAGCACATATAACGACCCAGTCCATTTATTTTCTTGCGCCTTGCAATAATCTCAGCAAACAATGGCCCGCCAACGCTCACGAGACTACTCGCAGGCGTACAGATCGTCACGGGAGCACGCCTCGAGAGAGTACAACTCGCGTGAATTTGCGACAGAGAAACCTCGACGACGATCCAGACAGCACTCTGCCAATGGTCACGGCCCCAGGGATAACCGCACACAGGCACTCCCACAGTTTAACCACAATGGACACAGAGTCACCACAGGCATCCACCCAGATGGAGAAAGTGGCAGGAGAGGCTTCCACCCTTTCCAATTTCTCAAGATCGCTTTCAAAAGTAGCAGCACGCTGTCAATGATGGTCAACGTCTTGTGGCCTGTCGTTCCCGTAGCGATTGCCTTGGTAAGAAACTTGACAATAACAATCCAGTCCGGCTGCTGACAACATGACAGCACTTCGCCAAGCCAGAATGGAGGCTCGCTATTTTCGTCACCAACTACATCGCCATGGTGCCCGCTGCTAACATGCTCGGTTTCGCGGGCCAGGAGCTCTCGCGTAAGATGCCTCAGAAGGCCGTTGCCGTCGTCCTCGAGACTACCTTGGGCTCCGTGGTCGAGATCATCCTCTTCATGGTGCTTCTCAAAAACGACGTCAACGGCTCAAATGTGCCCGTCATCCGGGCTGCCATTCTTGGCTCTATCCTAGCCAACCTCCTGCTCTGCCTCGGTTCATGCTTTGTCGCTGGCGGCATCAAGAACGACGTGCAGGAGTTCCACGAGGCTGTCTCCGAGTCGGGTAGCGGGTTGATGCTTGTTGCTGCGAGTAAGTCTCTCTGAATGACCCTTTATATCAGCACTGGCTAACCGACGCAGTGGCTCTTGTTCTGCCGACTGTGTTTGCTACCTACTTGTTGGGCAACACCGAATACCAGATCCCCTCGCCTAACTTTGTGATGGATAATGCAACCAGGATCTCGCGTGGTGTCGCCATCATCTCTCTCGTTGGCTACCTTGTATATGTCATGTACCAGACTGTCTCTCACGATGGACTGTTCCACGAGATCTACGAAGCAGACGAGCATAAGGACCTGGATCGCCACGAGGAGTTGAGAAAGCCAAAGCTCACTCTCACTGAAGCATTTATCGCTTTGCTAATCTCCTTGGCCTGCGTGTCGCTGATCGCCATCTTCCTGGTGCAGGAGATTCCCTTCATGGTGGAAGAGCGCCACGTCAGCGATGCGTTCGTCGGCTTGATTCTGGTCCCCCTTGTTGAGAAGATCGCAGGTATGTGTGGTTGGGGGCTTACATGACCATCTGCTAACCACCCCTCAGAACACCTTCTCGCCATCGACGAAGCATACGACAACCAAATCAACATGGCCATGGCTCACGTAATGGGTGCTTCGATTCAAACTGCACTACTAAACGCCCCCCTTGTCGTTCTCGTCGGCTGGGGCCTGCACGTCCCCAACATGGACTACCATTTTGCAACCTTTGACGCCGTTGCGCTCGTGCTTGCTGTACTTGTGGTTGGCTCATTCCTCCGCGACGGCAAGTCCAACTACCTGGAGGGCGTCCTTTGCATCATGGTTTACATCATCATCGCCATCTGCGCATTCTTCTTTCCAAACCCAAACCATGGCACATCTCACGGCGAGGGTGGACACTGAGCTTGCCGTTTGGCTGATTTCCCAAGATTAGATCAAATTGTAGGGAAACAAGCATGAGAGGTCGCGCGGGCAAAGGTTTCTTTCTGTAATTTTAGCTAAGCGAGCATCTGCGATGCATAGCGGCATTTCCTTCTTCTGTGTAATTTAGCAAGCGTCGAGCAGGGTGGAGTAATGATGATGTTGATGAATTGAAGCATTCTGAAAATGGACAATTGCTCAATCTATCATAGCATGATTCAGTACCTTCTCCACCTCAGCGGTTGAGCGAGCAGTATCCCTGTACTCTAGGTCATGTTGGGACTAGCGCGTCGTCGGCTAATCGTTAATGCGCCCGCCCACACATTGGAATTGATCGAGCAACATGAGCGACGCTTCACGACGACCACTAACCCAACAGCCCTCCTCTTCCACCGACTCCCCGTAAATCCATACACAGTCGCCAAAATGGGTCGCGTCCGCACAAAGACCGTCAAGAAGTCCGCCAAGGTCATCATTGAGCGTTACTATCCCAAGCTCTCGCTCGACTTCGAGACCAACAAGAGGATCTGCGATGAGGTGAGCCGCACAATACGACGGTTGCCTCAGCGCGCACAGGAACTAATGCGCCAGACAGATCGCTATCATTGCCTCCAAGCGCCTCCGCAACAAGATTGCTGGTTACACCACCCACTTGATGAAGCGCATTCAGCGTGGTCCCGTCCGCGGTATCTCCTTCAAGCTCCAGGAAGAGGAGCGTGAGCGCAAGGATCAGTACGTTCCCGAGATCTCTGCTCTCGACTTCACCAGCTCCGACTCTGGTACTCTCGTTGTCGACCAGGAGACCAAGGACCTCATCAAGTCGCTCGGCGTAAGTTTTGCATCTGACATATTTTCTGCTCCGTGTGCCCGCTGACATGCCACAGTTTGACTCCATCCCCACCACCATCGAGGCTGTCTCTCAGCAGCAGACCGTCGACCGCCCTCGCCGCTTCGGCGACCGCAACGCCCGCAACTAAACGTTGTGCACGGCTCGGTTCTCCTTCGCTTCTCGATATCCTGAAAAACTGGTGCTTGGGGTTAGGAGTTTGCCATGGCTACGGCATGGTTTCACGGCTATATACGGCGGCATGACGGCTAGGAGTCCAATGAAAAAGAAAGGTTCTTCTCCCCCACTAGGTGTCGCTGATTCTGAGTGCCGCAAGGCGCAAAGATGACGCTTGATTGCCAATTTCCCCTCGCTGGGGTTCCCCCTTTTCGCTTCGTGATGTTGGTGTGATGTACGGATGAGGGCTAGGACCGTACCGCATGGCTGGCTGTCATCAGGTAAGTGAGCTTTCCTTCCAGTTTCCCACCGTCTTATCGTGATGTCCGTATGAGTAGCAAAATTCCAATTCAAAGCTTATCTTCTAACTTCATTCCTCTGTCACTCTGTCGGTCTCGTCTGTGGATGCATTGCGGCTAGGATAACGCATCACCGGCATTTCGCTGAAACCTGTGGCTTCTCGATGTTGCAGCTCTTCGACGAAGCTTCTGCTGACAGAATATGTCAGTAATGTATGTCCATTTCTTTTTCAACGCAATGACAGAATATGACACTCAAAGCAAACAAGAGCCAAACAGCCGTTGAACAGCCAACCTCGAACTACGAGCTTCAACTCAGTCTCGACGCGACGCGGTCACACATTGTTGTCCAACATTACAGTGTCATCTCATTTCCTACTTCAAATCCAAAGTTCAGCTCGGCTCTAATCAAAGCGATCCTTAAAAGACTTTCCAGCACTCATCTTTCCCACTCACTTCCTGTTCTCCACATCCGTCTCCTTGCGCCTACCCAGGCTTTCAACAATCTGCCTCCTGGCCTCAGGTCCCGTCAGCGCTGCCCTTCTCTCCATGGAAAAAGAGACCGTTCCCCACCTCATCCCACTCCGCATGGATGCTTGGTCCTCCGCATTGTTCGCTGAGTCCACGGCGTCCTCTGTGCCCGCCTCTTGTTCCCCGTCACCACGAGCAGACAGCACTGGCAAAGTCCCCGCCGAGCTCGTAGGACACGGATCCACCGACGCCTCTTCCTCCTGGCCCGCTCTAACTACTCCTGTCTCTGTCTGTGGCACCATGAGCTCACCCAAGGAGGCCTCCCCATCTGCCGCGCCCCCGCCCAGCCTCCCCGGAACTGTGCGAGGAGATATCTGCTCGTCTTCTAGCACGGTGGCGCACTGCATCCTCGGCTCTGGCCCGGCTTCCGTATCGCTGTACCGCGTGCTGCTGAAGTTGAAGGCGGGGTTGAAGTGTGTGTGGTCTGAAGGCGACCGACCACGGCGGCGACGGAGCACAGCGCGAGGGCGCCTGGTGTCGGAGCCGGGGTCTCTGGTGGAGGCGGAGAAGCAGGAGCTGAAGAAGGCCATGGTGGCGATGATGAAGAAGATGGCGAGGATGCAGAGAATGGCCAGAAAAAACTGTGGAGGTGTTTAGTAGGGTGCCCGTAGCAGTTGTGGCAAGCTTTGCGAAGCTGGGACGTATTCAAGGGAGCTTGACTTACAGGCATGGCGAGCCAAGTGGAGTATAAGCTCAAGTTCTCTTCTAGCAAGATCTGGTTTGTGGGTCAAGCGAGCAAGTGCACAAGTGCTTGAAAAGTGTGCAGAGGGTTTGTGGGGGAGCAGGTGATGGTGTTGTCGACAATGGTGAAGCCGCGGTGGTACCTCGTCACTGGCTTATAGCTGCGCGTGGGGCCTTGAATTCAAGATGCACAGGCAGCAGAAAAAAGTAGATACCTGAATTTCTAGTGCACTGGAAGCTCAACTGTATGCTCACTCGATTCCTATTGCATGTCGCTCTGCCTGCCAAGCACACATGCTCGCTACTCACTCTCCTGAGCAACAAACACATTTTCCCCACCACAAACCTTCGTCTACAAAGATCAAACCTACTCACCCGCCTGACAACTTCAAGCATGGCCACTCTCTTCTGTGTTCCCAGCAGTCCTCCACGGCAGCATCTGCTTTGCCGCCCTCTGCACCGTGACCATCCAGATCGTCCTCGCCCTTGCCTTCTTCAGCTGGCTCATAGACTAGCTCCCCCGCGCTCTAGCATTCTATGAGAAGTCTTTCACGCTTGAACAAGCACCTCAAGAGCCTGAGCTAAGAGTTTCGACAGCACAACTTCGTGATTGAGGTGAAGCTCCGGCTCAGGTTCGCACAGCTCGACACTAACAAGCGGAACTTGGAGGCATTTCCAACCTTTGCACTGATCGATGACACCGATACTGGCTTGTTACTAGGATAGATGGAAAGAGACATGCTCAGCGACAGGCTGGGCTCGAAATACATTGTACTGGGCTGGGGTCGGAAAAGGAGGACACCGCTATGGGACAAATTCAAGCTCCGGCTGTCGATGGGTTTCCTGGTATTTCGTGCTGGGCAGATGCTAGTGAAGATGGGTTGAATAGCCTTTGACGGCTTTTGATGAATGTTCTTCCTGTTTTGAGTGTATTTTCTTTGCAGCTCATCTGGACATTGTGCCATTTGGAAATTTGAAATGGAAAGTGAGTTGCTGCAATGTGTAAATCTTACCACACGAAGGATCCGTGCGTAGCTAGTCACGCGCGTACTGATGCTCGAGATACTTGTGCCATCAGATTTCTTGCTTAATTGACGCTCTTGGGTTCTCGTTCACTGTTACGCCACGCCAATAAATCATATTAGAACTGACGACGAGGGTACAAACCGCTTGGTGTATGAAAACATGTTCATTATTGATCGTGATTGAGAGCTTTAGGGGGTTGATGATACAAAGAAGAGTGGTGGAGATTCTGCACAGGTGACCAGACGCAGGCGTTGGTAAAGACGATTCGGAGTAATTACAAAGTTTTCGCTGCTAACGCTGTTAATCATATAGTACTTTAAAAGCAAATAGTAGCGAAAGATATACAGTGCGCGGGTCAATTGGCAGGTAAGCGACATCCTGACATGGGCCGGACACGGTGAAGGTGTTGCGATGCCTGAGCCCACTCAACCGGAATTAGGTCTCAAGACTCAACTTGACTTTGTCAACCTACTTTGACTCTATAATGACATGTGAATGTAGACTGATACGAAATTCTTGAAATTGGGCATGTACCCATAATCACCATTGGTGCTATAAGAGGCTTGGTACACAGCATCTTGTATCCCCGCAATGACGGAGATTCTTATAACAGCACCAAATACTGACATTTCAAATGACAATGAGATGAGTTGAGCGATGCATAAAGCTTTGCGTTGTGGAGTCAAGGATTGACTGCGGCCGCTTGGGTGCGATCGTTAACCTCCCCATTTCTCATTGAAAGTATCATCGCAGACCTAACGCAAGCATCGACAAGGTTATAGTCTTGCGCGAGTCAGATTATATACAATTGTAGCTAAGGTCGCGTTGTCGGCGCGTTATCGGCGCGATCTATGGTTCGTTGTGAATGTTCGGGCTGGTCATCACGCACAACAACTGCTGGTCTGAAGATGACCTGCGGCAAGTCAGTATTGTATCTCAATGCGAAGAGCCAGATGCAGTATGCCACTGTACGATTCTTGAGATGACACGAGCGTCGTATCCCGAGCAATGACGTGGCTGTTCGAGAGAGAGTACAACACGTGACCTGCAATGCATCCGCCAAGCGGCCCTAATTACGCGACTGTGAATTGTGGGCAATGTTTTCACACCGCAACCCGAGCTAGAGCACCCCAACCACCCCACGTCTATCAGCGCAACACGGTTAATCGCGCGTCAACGCCATCGGAATTCATTAACATTACCGTCATTACCGCGACTCGAGATAACGTGCAATATATAACATCGATCCTTTCTCGGGTAGCGGCTTTCATTCCCGCGTCCGAGCTTGACCATCATGTCACCTGCACCAATCACGCAGGACGCGGCTGCCTCAGCGTCGCCGCCACAACAGCAGTCAACACCACAAGCGATAGCTCGTAAGGTCCTGTCTGAATATGAAAGCCCCATGTCACATGCTTATAATATACCAGCCTCAGCTCAGCCTGTGTCGACTCATTTTGACGACATCTTCCACGCCAAGTTTATGAAAGTCATCAATGACTGGAAAAATGATCCCGCAAGAGGCAGTCTTACTCAAAGGGATCGCAAAACTTTCATTGAGAATGCCTACAATGAGACCGATGAGATTTACTTTGGTCGACGCCAACTCTCCGATCAGGATGTCAAGCTCCGTGCCCTTACTAAAGTTTTCTACAAGATCCTAGCAGAGGAGCCATGGTCAGAGGATTGGATCCGCGCACCTGATGTCGAGCGCAAGCTGTCACGATTTGAGATGCACAAAGACTCGGTCGAGTTGGCAGCAAAATTCAATGTGCCAACTCCCCGCGAGGCCGTAAGGGCCGCCCGCGAAGCTGCAGCAAAGCAAGAAGAAGCTCTGAAGTTGGGCGAAGAAAAAGTAGAAAAGGAAGAAAAGAAAGGAAAAGAAGAAAAAGAAGAAAAGCCTGCAAAGGAGAAGCGCGTTGATCGAGGTCCATGGGACGACATTGAGATCATCTACATTCCCGGGACCGTCTCAGCAGCAGCCACAAGCCGACTGAATCGCGAGGAGACATATCCCATCTCAGTATCTTCTGTCGCTGCTACTCTCCAAGCTCATATCTGCAGGGACATGGTGCGTCCGTTCTCCATGGCTGAGCGTTTCGTCAATTGCTCGGACACTAGAGAACTCGAAGAGATGCGTGAGTTCGCTTGCAACGTCTGCGACTACTGCCCACATCTCCTTGACAACGATAACGTCAGCTTACTTGTTGTTCTTCTGATCCTGTCTCGTTCGGATGTATGCAGGCGTTGGGAGAACAACGGCATCCGCATCGAAGGCTCCACTATCAGTCATCGAAAGTCCGAGTGCATGAAGAACAAGCTTGGCTGGAACACCACCGAGTTGAAGAAGCCGTTCGACAACTTTGCGACAGAGTTCCAGACTCGCGTGAAGAACGCGTGCTTCCCCGCCCCTCGAGCGCAGCGCGGAGGAGGACCCAAGAAAGGCCCTCGCAAATCATCCACTCCAGCCACTCCGTCCACACCGACTGGTTATGGTTTGCCACCTGCATGGGGCTACATGGCCTCGCCACAGATCCGACAGAATGGTCTGAACAGCGGCGTCAACATCCCGGCACCTCTAGCGGGTGACATCTACAGACAGTCAACTGCGCCTGGCTCTGGTGCGGTTGCTCAGCCTTCCTACGCTGTTCACAACCCCAACGCTGGTGCCAGTGAACCCATGGATCTTTCCTGATTTTCGGCCGACTTTATGAGAGCCGATTTGTACATTATTTGCATTTTACTTGGCGTAGGACTGTCGGCTTAGGCCTGCATTTACATGGTGGCAATGGCGAACAAAATAGCGATCGACTCATGGCGTTCATTTCATTTCATAGAGCACTTTTGCATGCTCACATTAGCGACAATACCTCATCACTTTAAATCTACGTTGTACCCTCATGCACTTGTCGTGATGTTGTCTCTTGTACTTCCACCTTGCTGTCCGAAATCATCTGATGGTCTCAAGTTCACCAACGTGCATGTGCAGGAAAGAACTTTAGGAGTACTATGTTTGCAGGAGGCGTTAGAAGATGTATTGCATATGAGAAGCTGCATCTTGCAGTCAGACTATTCACAAACCCGAGCACAGCATTCTTAACAACGACAAACCACTTGCACTGAAGCCCTGTGAAAGGTTGTGTACGTATCCTCGTCGCCCTCATAAGCGCAGGCCAGCCTTGCGCTTGGTGAGACCCTTCAGCAGCCTCCCATTGACACTCTTGTATCCTCCTCGAGCACGCGAATCCATCCTCTTCCAAACAAACGCAATCTCCCGCACAATCCCTCCCTCGCTCACGACCTCCTCCCATATCTCCCACCCGTGCTTCTTGAGCTTATTCGCCTTACGCAGTGGACTCTCCATCATTCCTAGCAGCCTCAGCTTGTGGTCTGTAGCTGCCTCGGGAGCCATCTCCTTGACGTGCAGTTTGACCGTCCGAACGTTGCACACCATGTTCTGGAGGATGGCCACTTCCTCAGCCCGGGTTGCGAAGCGGCGGAGGCACCGTTCTGGCTTCCTGTGGTGGCCTTGATGACAAAAGCCAGGAGCAACAAGGCAGCAAATATGTGTTATATACAGCTCGAGCCTGTTGTATGTGGGTACTTCACCGGCTTCCGAGCGCGGAGCAAGGATCGTCAGGCAGCCGAGATGCAGCTTCAGCACCGGTGGGAGAGAGATGATGCTCGCAACCAGTCTGAAGGGGTTGGAGAAGACATCGGGCACAGTGCTTATCTGCAGGCTTGAGAGCGAGCAGAATTCGGCGATTGGGTTCTGCGGTGACAGAACGATTGTGTCTGCAATTCCAGCTTCTTGTAGGCGCAGCTTTGTGGTGAGGGAAGGCCGCAGTGACTCGAAGGTCATTTCGGCGCGGATTTGCTTGCAGGTGTAGAGAAGGCCAATGTAATTGGCAGGAGGGACATCGAGGAGGAACGCATCGTCGGCTATGAAGTGGTAGATGATGATGCGAATCTCTGCAGGGAGGGTAAGAAAGCCCATCTGACCACCGGAGTGACTAGTCTTGGAGAAACGGCCTGGCAAAAGAGCGCGGAATAATGCAGCGAGTTTGCCCATTTCGGCTTTCAGTGGTGTTGCTGATGTGGAAGGCATTTTGAGGCGTTTCTGAGTAGAAAGCTTTCATGGGAGACGTTTTTTGTCGGGGTGAAGATGACCTAGCTAGGCGGTGCCACCTGGTGAGCTAATAATGCCTAAATAAACAAACGCTCACCATGTAGCTACTTCTTCACCCCGCTAATAACCACCAACCCACATCAACTAGGCAAAACGACTCATCTTGATCTCTTTCATCGCTTCGTCTCCTTCACTATCCACCGAATGCTCCGTATCCTACTTCTTCGCATTCTTCACTCGCCTTGTACTTGGAACTTCTAGTCCTACCTCCATCGAAATGTATGGGTGCCATAACTGTGCTTGAGGTACCTTCACAAGCATTCGCATCATACCTTTACGCGGTCTACATCATAATCATCTAGAAGTTATGCCGTTCCTTCATCTTGCGGATTATGTCAGGTACGCAGACAGATACAAAATGCAACCCATACGGCACGAAGGTGAGGCCTCTCGCCGTGCGGCCGCTTTGTATGTGTAGTCTACTGCCTGCTGACTGTAAGAACAAATTCGAATGACGAATGTCGAGCCTCTGGTACGGGGTTCCCTTCTACAGATAGGCCTCAATGTCGAAGGATGCCGATGTGCCTGACTTAATCTTGTACCCCAATGATCCAGATGACTGGTTACTCGACAACAGTGCTCCTTGTAATCCGCATCAAGACCGAGAAGCACCACATCGATACGACCGAAAATTGTGGGCAGGCTTTGGGAAGGATAAGTTTGGTCTAGACTTGCTGTCACCACAAAAGTTTGAGATAAGAAAAAGGCAATCAAGGACAGTCGTTGGCTGGACTCGGGGAGGAGAATAATTGGCTGGGCAAGACAGAGGAGTGAGAAGTAGCAGACAGAGAAAGATATGCTCCTCGGAGGTATATAGGTACGAGACATAATGTGCGTTTCTCAGGCATACTAGGGCCCTGAGAGTGTTTCGTTAGGCCCGGCCCTGTTTGAGGCCAGAGGGCAAACACAAGCAAGCGTCATCAGCCGCAGAAGACAAGACCAAGATAACTGATGTTCGAGCGAGCCATACTCGCATAGTGTTGAGTGAGGTTTTGGGTGGAAGTTGCGGTTCACGATGGGCTTGTAGATGGACTCCACAAGTTGAGGTGCATTTGTCAACATGTGTTACTGCGTGAGCAGTGTCGTTCCGGAGGCTATAGATCAACGATTGTATTGCTATCTGTTGTCGTGTTGTGATGTTTTGTTACAGGAGCTCTCATCTCAGAGGTAAGTGCACTCGCCTACCGGGCAGTGCCTACCTCAACAGAGTATCACATGACTTACGCCACGTGGTTACACACCCCCTCAGCTGCAGTGCCAACTAAAGCTGACCTTCTTGAGAGATGCTCCATACCATATCCCATCAGGATAGTAAGAGTGATCGTCCTTCACCCCCCACCTAGTACCAGTGAGTCAAGCTACCTGGCTTAGGACTCTGAGGTCCTTCCAGCCCTGACAGGTGTCCTTCAACGTTCTTCAGCCCAATCTGTCTGACAAATTCAGCATGCTTCTGTCGCGCAAGGATCTTGGTGAATCCATCAGCTGGCATGAGATTGGTTGGCTTCCATTCAACTGATATACGTCCTTCAGCTACCTCCTGTCTTAGCCAATGTTGGTGAACGTCGACGTGTCGCAATCGCGTGAACAGCTTGTCTTCATGCTTTGTGACCACACCTACAGTTTGCAGGTTGTCACAGTAGATTGTTGGCGTTATCTCCAGGTCGAGCTTAATGTGTTTGAATAGTCGATTCCAAGCTTGTAGCTCGCTGGCTGCTGTTGATAGCGCTAACAGCTCTGCCTCAGTAGTTGATTTCGTGATTGATCTCTGGAGTGTTGCCTTCCAGTCGATAGGCATGCCATACAGCATAAATAGATATCCCTGTGAACTGCGCCGTGTTGAAGGATCGTCTGCAAATGCTGCATCAGAGGCACCATAGAATAGTGGATCTGCCATAGCACTCAGACTTGAGCCTATGTATACCTTGCGGCTGCTCTGATCTCCATGAGCGGCAATTGCAAGTCGCTTCTGTCCCACCAGATATCTCCAAGCATGGTATGCCGCACTGACATGCTTTTGGCCTGGGTTCTGTAGATAACGCGATAGTTCTGAGTGAGCTTGCGCAACATCAGGTCGAGTGTATGTTGAGATATAGGCCAGTGATCCCACTAGCTCTTGATATAGCTTTGTGCGCTGTTCGTCTGCCTCCTCTGTGCTTGCGCCAATGTTTCCATGTACCAGCGGTACTGCTGGGTCTGCTTTGCCTGTCTGAGCAATGTTGTATCTTGCTGCCACTTTGTCAATAAAGCTGTCCTGCATCAGCCATATCTTCTTCTGGCTGCGATCTCGGATGACGCGTATGCCCAGGAACCACTTCAGTTCTCCCAGAAAGCGAATATCATATGCTGCTCTCAGCTGCTGATCGAACTGACAATAGGCATCCTTGTTCTTAAGAGCTACAGCTACCACAATGTCGTCTACAAAGAAGAAGACAATTAAGTGATTGTTGCTGAACAGACATGGTACTCCTGGCACCTGCCAAAGGCCCAGCTTCTCAAGTGTGGTAGTGAGATGCTTGTACCATAGTTGTGGCGCGTCTCGGAGTCCATACAGTGCTCGCTTGAGCTCAAGCAGTTGACCAAGCTCGCTCTCATATCCCTCTGGACATCGCACGTAGGTACGTCGATTGAGTTCAGCGTTAAGAAAGGCGTTCAAAACGTCGTACTGGTATAGCTCAAGGTTAAACGCGGCTGCCAGGGCGATAAGGCATCGAAATATCTTTGCAGCTAGTGTTGCTGCGTATGTGTCGCCGTAGTCTTGCTGCAGATCACCTCTCACGACCAGTCGAGCTTTGAACTTGTAGAGGTATCCGTCCTCATCAAACTTGTACGTGAATACCCACATAAGTGGCAGTATCTCAGCTTCTGTCACTTCTGAAGCGTCTGCTGTTTGACCAAAGCAGCCTAGTTGAACACAATAGTTAACTTCCTTGCGGCTTGCTTTCTCAAACTCATCTCCAAATGGATGCTGATTTAAGTCTTTCCATCTCTTTGGCTCAGCTGGCAGCTGGTCACGATGAAGTCGTATCTTTGGTGCTTCACCAACTAGCTTTGCCAGTGCTGTAGGGTTGACACAGGCTGTAAACGTTGCCAGGTACGTGCCAAAGTTAACTGGCTTTCGAATCCGCTTGCCCTCGACAATGAACTGCTCTGACAGATGACTGCTGATCTCTGCCCGCCGTCGAGCATTGTTGGAGGTTCGATCTGGCTCCTCTCCTTCATTTGCTTGCGCATATCCACGTCCCCAGCTAGCATCGTCTGTCAACTGATTTGTGAGCGGTTGGCCTGTAATCTGAGTCATCTCTGGCGACTCTGGCGTCACCTCTGGAGTCATGAGCGCTCCAGTGTTCTTCTGTTGTTGATTGTTTGATTGTATTTGAGAGAGGACTGTGCCTCTGTCTGATTTCTCTAGCAGATGTGATCCTTCAGGTTCTAACAGCTGTTCTGTCAGGATATTGCTGTGATCTAGTGTATCCTCAATATCTAGCACTTCTGCTACTTCTTGAATGTAGCTCTTCTCTGCATACTGGCCTTTGCCACTGCAGAGCTTGGCTCTAACAAAGATAACATCTCGAGTTCGTATAACACGTCTCAGTGTTGGCAACCACACTCGGAAGATGTTGGTAGAGTCAAATCCCACCAGGTGGCCAATCAAAGCTCGAGACTCAAGCTTGGCTCCTCGCGGCAGCTTCTCATTGAGTACATAGGCTTTAGCTCCAATAATTTCAAGGTGAGCAACTGATGGCTTGATCCCCTTGACCCTGGTGTATGGACAGTTCCAGTCAATCGCTTCAACTGGCGTCCGATTGAGTAGGTATATAGCTGACATAACGCACTCGTTGGCATACTCCTCAGGTAGTCCTGCGTGCAGTCGAATAGCTCTGGCTCGAGTAATAAGAGACCTGCCTGCGCGCTCGATGGCCCCATTCTGAGCCTCTGTGGCTCTCGGCTCCACAGCGACTCCAAGGTCTCTGCATACTTCAAGCAGTTCAACATATCCAGTCTCCATGTCAAGCCTCACAATGGCAACCTGGCTCTTGAACTGACGTTTAATCTTTGCCAGCAGTCGCTCAAAGACTCGTGTCAGAGTAGACTTGGTCTTGTCTGGTATGCAGCATCCTTCGTGCCACTTTGTGTTTTGGTCAACCATATGAAACAGGTATTGGTCGCCATTGTAACATTGCTTGCCTCTCTCAAGCAGCTGTATCAGGTCGATGCTGATGCGCTCAAACGGCTGAGTAGCCGGCTCTCGTGGTGGCCTCCGACTGACCAGCTTTGTCAATTTTGATTGTATACAGGTCTCGCAGTCCCTCCACTTTGGCGCTGGATTGCTGTTTATCAGCTGTAGTCCATCCACACTCTCTGGCAGATGACTGATGGCCTGTCGGCCTGCATGACCCCACACCATGTGAGCTTCCTCTGGCGTGAGCTGCAGCGGCTTCCTTGGTTCGTATGAATGCTTCTTGTAGGTATAGGGCAAGGCTGAGGCTGAGGCTGAGGCTGAGAGCAAGGAGGCTGCGTCCGGTCGCTCCATGTCGTCAGCGTCTATCAACCAGTGCCCTCCCATGTACTGAAGCTTGCTTATAACGTTGTTCCACCTTCCTTGGTACAGGCAGTCTCGGCCTGAGTCGAAGTGTATGCCAACTGATCGACAGCGTGACAGACCAACGACGTTTGTGAGGAATCCTGGCACGTAAGCCACGTAGGTAAGCTCTATCTGCTCTGTGCCCTTAGGCGTGTTAATAAGCAAGACAACGTCTCCCCACTCTTGTATCAGGAGCTCCTGGTCGCCCGCTTTGACAACCTCTCCTTTGCCATCGGCTCGCTTCTTCCAGCTATAGGCTCTGGTGTTTGTAACATGCGTGTTTGATCCAGGATCTAGGATCCATCGATTGATTAAGCTTGGCTTAATTGCCTGCTTGTTAGTACAATCTGTGCTCATAGTGAGCTGCAGTACACAGCTGTCAAGATCTTCGATCATTGGACTCCTGTCATCGAATGAACGTGGTGCACTTGGAGCTACTGTCCAAGATGCTGTGCCTGTGTTTAACTTGAGAGCTGCTTTCATAGCTTGTCCCACAGAAGACTGGCTTTCCATAGCTTTGCCAAACTTCTCCTGTATCTCAGGCTTTGGCGTCCAGCCTTGAGGCTTGCCCTTCCCTCCAAGGTACCAACAGTCCTTGAAGCTGTGCTTGAGGCCGCACTTGCACTCAAGTCTCCTGTTACTGTTATTGTTGTTGCGACTACGCTGCTCAGCGCTGTCTAACTGTTTGTCAGAGCTCTGATCAATGCCCAACGTCGCAAAGGTACCAAGCGACGACGCTACTGGTCTCGTTGAGCGCCAGTACATGGCAAACTCAGCTACCAGATCGTCCAAAGTTGGAATTGGCTGAGCGTTTAGCTGTGCTCGAAACAGTGTAGCTTGCTGGGTCGTCGCCCATGTGTCGTCAAGACCTTTGATAGCAAGCAGGAAGTCGCGCTGTGCTCGCGGCGATGTGACATCAGGCAGATGAACTGCTTCACACATCCTCACAACGTGCAGCCACTCTTCCAGCCAACTGTCAATGTTGTTGCGTGGTCGGCTCTGTATTTGCCGATACTTGGCTATCAGCTGTAGCTCCCTCTCGGCCGTTGATGGGCAGAGGTGCTTCTTCAGTTTCTTCAATCGAGCGTGTGCAGTGTTGTCGCTCTGTATGAGATGTATGTGACGGCGGCTGATCGTTCTGCCAATCTCCTGGGTAAAGTCGTTCAACGCTTTCCTCGTGATTGTGTATTTAGCCAGTGCTCGATCATAGTTCCTCTCCGCCTGCTGGTATCTCTGGAACTCCTCAGTCGTCATGTCCTTGAGCACAACGCCGGTGTCCTCTTCAGTCTCGTCGTGGTAGTGCTCTGGCTCAACTGCGGCTGGCTCCTCAAGCTTCTCAAGGGCCGTCTCGTCGAGGTCAGGGTTCACCATTGACCACAAGTGATGCCTGTCCGCGCTATCCTTTCGTAGGAAGATCCATTCTTCCCAATCCCCAGGCTTCTCAAGTATAACTGTCGTCCTTGTAATCAGTCGATCTAGCTCAGTAGTAGCCATCCTGAATCAGGCTCTATCAGCTTCTCAGATCAACTCTCGTACAGGCAGTGCACAGTGTGCTTGAGGCTCTGCAAGGTAAAGGTAGCGGTGCGATGACGTAGCTCTATTGACAGCAGTCAGTAGCTCGTCGGCATGCAGTAGCAAATACAGCGTGTGAAGTCGACAGCCGGGCTCATAACTGTTACTGCGTGAGCAGTGTCGTTCCGGAGGCTATAGATCAACGATTGTATTGCTATCTGTTGTCGTGTTGTGATGTTTTGTTACAGGAGCTCTCATCTCAGAGGTAAGTGCACTCGCCTACCGGGCAGTGCCTACCTCAACAGAGTATCACATGACTTACGCCACGTGGTTACAACATGGCTCGTCTTGAAGCGGCAAGCGCACCGAACATCAATGACGTCCCCACTTCTCCAACGTGGGCCTTTACAGATGCGCCCGTGATTCAAACATCACTATCCTACTCTTTTCTGGACGATCAAGATACCACTTATCCGTAATCAGATTGAATTCGCTGAAATAGCTGATGCTTAGCATCACGTTTCCGCAGAGGTGGCTGCGGCAGATTGCCACGCTGCCGAAAGCTTACAATTACATATTCCCTGGAGATAACAGTATGCCCTACGCTAAACGTGCCAGTAGCGCTACTACATAACTTTGACGCGCCTAATGTCGCGTGTTCTAGGACCGTCGCAATTCACCGATTAGCTATACCAACAGCCACGATCAACACACCAGCTACTGGGATGCCGATGGTGCGTACAACCTCTGGCCAGTCGAATTCAATGATGGTGAGCGATAGCGATGTACACATAAAGAGCCAAGAAGACCACGATGACATCTTGAACGGTGCCATCCTCGATGTTGAGAAGGGCATTGGGACGCATAATACAGACAAACCTGTACCGGACTGGTTCCTGGTAGAGTTCGATGGTACTGATGATCCTGGAGATCCGAAGATTGGACACCGGCTCGTAGATGGGCAATCACGGTATCAATGGGGTCAATGGTCTTCACTGTCACATTCGCCAGCTCAATGCAGTGTCAATATCGGCGTCATTGTGGTTATCTTCTACGTTAACCTAGTCACCGCTACCCTTGGAGTAGCCCTCTTTGTCCTCGTAAGCAGGTTTCCATAGTCTCGGAGCACAAATACTGATAATCCGTTTCAGGGCTTTGCCTTTGGGCCTATCGCGTTTGGATCCATGTCAGAAGTCCCTGGGTGCAAACTTCCACTCTTCTTCAACTTTGTGCTATTTGCATGGACGAACGATCCAAACATCACTTGGGTGCCGCAGGTGCTTTCTGTCTCACTCATTAGGCTGGGTTGTGTGGTGCCTTTTTGACAGGGTCTCAGCTACCTCATTGACTGCTACGGCTTCTACTCAAACAGCGCTATTGCCGCAAACACCTTTATCAGGTCATTCGCCGGCGCATTCTTTCCATTGTTTACGCATGCAATGTACCACAATCTTGGTGTGCCATGGGCGACTAGTCTGTTGGGCTTTCTGTGTGCTGTATTTCTGCCCGTTCCTATCCTGTTCTACATCTACGGCGCGAAGATTAGAGCAAAGACTAGATGGGCTCCAACGGCGCCTTGATTGTGATAGATAAAGCTTATTACAGCTGTGCAGCATACTCTAATGAAATTCTGTGGGACCCTTCTTAATTATGATCTTACCCTCAAATAATGCCGAACTCCAGCTTTTTGAGCATCTTCTCTATTAATTTGTAGAGCCTCTTTCGAGACTGGTCTTCTAAGGCTCATCACATCCTGCGGCAGTTCTTTCACTCTCTTGTTGAATCATTTCTCTCCTCCTCGGTTTGTACTTTTCCCAATCCGAAGCGTTCTAGCTAGACTACTCCAGCAGTGTATCATCGGAGATCAGCTACGAGTGATGGCCATCTCGAGGGCAGATTGTGATGACTGATCGAGTCAGTGCTCGCGGAAAGAGGTATGCAGAAAGATTTCTCGCTCTTGATCTCAATAGAAAGGGTATTGAGGGCGGGATCGAAGCACAAAAAGTGGTCCGTTACACGCTGTGTCTGAAAGGTTGCGTTAGCATGGTATCGTCTGTGCTAGTTGTGCTGCGTACCTTCAAGTTGACAACGAAGCGCAGCATTGTAGACAGAGAGCAGAAGCGGTTGCATATGACTTTTTTGCGGAGTGCACTGTGCACCTGGCTTGGCCAAGCTAAGAGGAGATCGAGGTCGTATGAGCCGTTGACCGCAAACGTAGTGTAGTCACCAGATTGGGATACGACATCGTAGGGTAGAGTGAGCCTGGATAAAGTACTATCTGCAGTCTTGCAAGTGTTCGAAAGCTTGACGTGATGGCAAAGTGTTGCGTCATTGGCGGCTTCAAAGCGAACGAGGAAGATAGCAAGGGTTTGCGAGCGTGAGCGTGAGAGCAATCTCGACCGCATCTGCAACCTCAGAGAGAATATTCCAGCATGTTTCTTCCCTATTGAGACATGCGGTGGTTGAATGCGGGGCAAAGCTACGGGTTGGCTGGTGTTGAGTTGGCGAGCCCGCGCGCAAACAGCAATCCACCAAGTTGACCCACGTGTAATCAGGTGTGATTGCACACTTTGATATGGCAGAGGGAGTTTCTATGTAGAAGACTTGTGCAAAGCTGTATGCCAGTGTGAAGACGCAAGGTCTCCACTGTCCGGCGGTCTCACTCCCTGCTCAAGAATCACACTCAGGTTGCATTCGATGTCTCAAGTTCGATCTAGCAGTAGACGGCTACATTAAGTTTACTTAGCTGCTTTGTGACAGTACCTCTTGCCAGCCTGTGCTCAGTGAGTGACTTGGCAGTGTTGTTTGCCTTGACTACCCAGTGTTGTCACCTCATCTCGCATACACATCTCATCGCCGCTCCTTCACCAAAAAAACAGCATTTGGTTCGCCATATATATCTAGCTATTTTCTGTCTCGTTGGCGCGGTCAGGGAGGGGCCGTTGGACCAGTGTGGGAGGAAGTAGATAGCACATTGGTTCTTGGCTAACAAATTGATTGGGCGGCGACCACTACTCATCGTAGTGGAGACCGATACTACTCCGGTCGAAGGTTCGACCCCAGTCTTGGAGTGTTTTCTTTTTTCTGTTTGTTACGCGTTGGTGAAGGAGAAACGCGTGCGGGACGAGGCCATGAGTTGCTACATCGACCTTCGGTCAACACAGCCTATGGCTAGCAACCGTGACCTGAAACTGAATGAAGCACCAGAGAACAGCAGCTAATAATGAGCCTTGTGGGGTTTTATGTACAACCATCAGCGAAAGGAGGTCCGCATCGCATCTGTTAGTGACTTACAGTTTTGCCTAACGTTCTGTCTTTAGCATAGGCTTATAAATTTATGTTGCAATTTCTAGTATTGTTAATTATTCCAGGGTTGCAAACATGAATAGCTTCGTTGAGAGTAGCCAATTATAGAAGCGCGTGACAGGTCAGAAGATTGAAGAGAGCTTGCACATGATAAATTGAACGCTGATAACAAGGATACGACTAAGCACGTTACGGAGCTATGGTGCAAGAGACGATGCTGTTAAGAGGACTGGCTGACTCTCCACCACGAGCATCTTCCGTGCGACTTCCTCCCTCAATCTGGCCGCCTCTTCGCTGCTTCTCTGCTGGTCATCGAATCCTTCTTGAAGAGACAGGTTCCCTGCGCGCATACCTTGCATCCAAGAATGCACACAATCGCTCACAATCTGCTGCACATCCTTCCAATATTTGGCAGTCGGGTG
Source organism: Stagonosporopsis cucurbitacearum (assembly GCA_016920805.1). NCBI lineage: Eukaryota > Fungi > Ascomycota > Dothideomycetes > Pleosporales > Didymellaceae > Stagonosporopsis > Stagonosporopsis cucurbitacearum. The sequence goes on along the minus strand of JAFEKD010000010.1, from coordinate 1,668,342 downwards.
GTTCTCTGGGTAGTATTCATGGTCCAGGCGATCAGAAGCAAAGCAATTCTGTCCGCTGATAGATTCACTCTTGCGCAGGACATAATAGTGTTCGTAGTCACACCAAGCGAGGAAGCCGTGATCACGCACGTGGCCATACTGCTCACCAGTCGGATCGAAGACGAAGTTGCCAGCGCGGGGGGACTGGATGTATAGGACGGAGTGTGCGATCGGTGTTGGGTGGGGACCTGCCGAGCCAGGATAAAGCGGCGTAACAAATTGTAGGCTTCGGCGAGGGGAAACGAACAGCCAGATCACTTCCGCATCTGGATCAACTATCAAGCAATCAGTCATGTCGCGGTGAGGGAGTTGGCTAGGCTGCTCACTCTGCTTCACAATTTCTTTGAGCGAACGGCCGAGGGCGAGAATGGCCCGGTTGCACATATTGGCCATCAAAATGCCTCTTTGGCTGTACTGCGGTAGATATGACGGCATTGTGTTGCTTGCTCCCTAGAAATACCCATCCAAAATTGCATCCCAGTTCACTTTGTATTCCTTTGAACCCGGGCCAGGAGCCAAATCTTCCCTGTGATCAGAGTCACAAGTGCTATGACAAGATATCTAGTGAGTGAACTCGTAATCAGAGGCAGCAGGATCTGCTTCGTCGAGAAGGTCTGGGTGGAAGATGTCTTTAGCATGGAGCAGATCGTGGACTTCATGGCAATTAGCTTCCAAAGTTGAAACTTACAACCCAACAGAGCTTACTTGGGGCAGTAATTTGCGCACCATCGACTGCGTAGTAGGGACGAGGAGGAGGAGAGGGCGGGGAGACGCTTGTGGGCACGAAAGGGCTCGCAGTTTTCACGACCTCTTCTCAAATATCAAGCATTCTCTGTTCTGCCATGTAGAGTTAGTGTGTTGTCGATTGCATCTTAGGTGATGGTGACGATGAAAATTTGGCAGGTCTGTGTGAAGGAGCTTGTCAGAATTGACCAAGTCGTTTGAGGCACAGAAACAACCAACAGCCCCACTCCTTCCGCCCGGCCTCACCCTCACTTTGCTGTGCTTCGAGAAAATTCAACACCTTCTGATTCTACTCTGTGACATCACGGTATCCTTCAACACTGCAAAAAGATTGTTCAAGCGCCAGAAGCCAGCTTTGTCTGTCAGTGCGCAGACAAGTTGCCCAGGCCCTGCACTCGAAGCCTTCGTCTTTAGACACGAAAGATACATTAAGCAATTAGAGCAGACTATAACGGTCTAGCAGACGAGAAGATTTGGTCTGAGGACTTTTGTGAGTATTTGGGACTTCGGGAGCCCAATCTGCAGGCGGCAAAAAGGAATCATGCATGCACTCTACGACAACAACGTGTCTGGATATTCAGAATCCGCCGTCTACTACACAGGCCTTGACGGAGATGGAACAGGAGAGAAGAATGTGTAGACGGCAGCCCACTAGACAGCCATAAAGAGCCATAGACTTCGATAAACGAACAGTGACAAAAATTTGCATGTCTCCCTCGTTTACAGCTAGCCCCGGAATCGCTCTTTTGCCTTTACAGTATCTGAAATGAACGCCACTCACATCAGCTCAGCCCCGCTATCCACGCTGATTGCACCATTGTGACGTGTCTGTGCGGATGTTTGTGAGGTGCCCCAAACTATGACCAACACCAAAGCCCCCCACCACCAGCTTCACCCTTCCACATCTCTAAATGGCTCTCTCTCCCGCGATGATACGATCTCCATCTTCTTCAGCTTTCTACTACAGAGACCAGCAGATGGGCATGGTCATCGCATGCCGTCACTCTGCGACTTGCCGCACCAGAATGTCTCACGGCGCAGTGAAACTGTACTGCCGCATTTATCGCACAGCAATCCGCCAACAACTCTTTGAGCTTCTCTACGTACTTTCTTGCCCGGTAAGTCCCTTGATAGCCATCCTATCACATAGCGTGAGGCACCTAACACGCTGCCAGACATGGGCTGCGACCCAGCGGACGAGCCAAACCACGGTGCCGCGTCCCCGCCAGATCAGAAGGCCTCCTGCGTTGTTCTCTCACAGTCTGAAATCTTTATCCTTTCTATCCGCGGACAAGGGCCATTCGAATGGCTGCAAAAGCTACACGCGCGCTTTGATAGCACAGGTCGAGGTGTTCGCGGACTTCGCTAACAGTGACTACAACCCTCTCGTCAACTTCAGATCCAACGCTAATACATTTAGGACTACCATGAGTAAATCTAGTCGAGTACCAAAGCGATCTATTCAACTCACGAGCCCTTTACTTACATACTCGGCCAGCCAATGGACATGGTCGGGCTGATTGTCCGCAAGGCTACTCAGATGAGCAGAGACGGCAAGATCACACGCACAACGCCTCGGGTGAGTCAGCACAGATAAGCCGATTCAACCTCTACATTCCCATGGAAGCAGATATCCTTTTCCATTCCACGACATTGGATGAGCCATCTGGACGGCTCAGTCCGAGGGGACTTTACTCGCGTCTTCCTTCATTTATCGGCCACACATTCTCTCCTGACCTCGGGGCTACAGTAGTCGCCGATGCTGGCCAGAAGGTATTCGCTACCACCGGCCGGCAGTTAATCTGGCATGATATACCCGAATCGGTACACCACCTTTGCAGACGCCGGGCTCTTTTGAAGCTGTCGCCTGCCCAGACGCGTCTGGGATTACTCATATTATTTCACTTGTGCAACCATATTGGGGGGAGAGGATTGGCAAGCTGCTAGGCTGGACGAGGAGGCCATGGCAGCGTCCATGGGCACGGCGGAATGGGATGAGGCGTCTGATCGACCTCCTTGTACCGCTTGAAGCGACCTGCTCGCTCACTACTATTTGGATCACTTCTTATTGTTGAGAAGTGGATCAGATGGTGGTGATCGGGGAGGTCGCTTGAGGCGGAACTTGAGGGTTGTGACGATGACAGACGGCGCAGTGGAGGGGACATGAGGGATGATCTTGAGGATATGCTGGACAAAGAAAATGGAGCAGAACAAGTCACACCGAAGAAGAAGAAGCTGTCGCTTGCGTGGAGTCAGACACTGGATTCCTAGATAGATGCAACTCCCTCCACAAACAAATCCGGTTTGTGCCCAAAATCACGAATTTCTTCATACCACCAAATGCGCAGAACTTTACTCCATCGCGAATCTCGCAGTGTAGAAACACATAGTATCCATGAATTTCCTCGAAATCTGGCGTTGCCGAAGCCTCAGTGAAGGAGCGTTGGTGGGTGGCATGCTCGCAATTTGGCGCTAAGTCAAATTTCAGCCTGCCTGCCAAGCCACATCCAAATGCTCACCACCGCACCCGCGCAGCGAATAGCAGGTACTGCCAGAACCAGTAAACGACCCTTCAAAACTCCAACATGAGTGCCTCCAGAGATATCACCAGGGACATGCGCCGCCTTGCCGCTTTGTACAACGGCGTTGCCAAGGAGCAGCTGCTGGGAATGTGCTGGGACATTCTCGTCAGTGTGCGCCTGAGCGACAATATGCTCAAGATCGAGGCGTGAGGGTGCACGAAGCCAATCGAGGAGGGGCCCATGTTCGATCAGGGCGTGAGCGAGGAGATGGAGAGGACGTTTATGAGCATCAACAGATGCGTTCTCGTCCTTGTCTACAACACTGCCTGGCTGGCACACTGCGCTAATGGTAAGCAATCATTGCTAGTCCTTGACCTGGCTTCTACTAATGATGAGTATAGCACTCGACGGCGAACTCGTGGAGATGATGCTTCCGCGGCCAAAGCGCGTCCACGATGTCGAGGTGTGGAGAGTCGATTGTAGCAGGTTCTGGAACACAAACTGCAAACACGTCATCCTCGTCCTCGAGCCTCGAAGCGGCGGTGACGCAATTGTCGCAGATGCAACGTACGGCCAGTATTCCTTCGAGAGGGGCATCGACACGCTGGACGAGTATCTGGCCACGAAAGTCCTCAAGCAAAATTACCTCAAGGAGCCCTTTGGAGCCCACTTCGAGGACAAAGCGCGGTCAAGTACCGATATATGGGGCAGGACCAGACAGAGAGCCATAACCCGCACGACAAACAACGTCATGGTCAGAGAATTGGAACGCGTAGGGGGGTTCGAAGCGCTTCTTGAAATGAGCGAAGAGCGTTTCCAAGACGAGAGCGAGCAGATCTTTGCGGCAGTGAAGACGGAAATGAAGCAGCTAAGGTCGCGCCTTAAGAAAGTCACTCATGGCCCACTAGAGGAATTCTTAAAGGGCCTCAAGGATCTCGTGCGGGACTGTGATGGCACTGGCCATCAAACCTGCTTGCAAAGCTACCAGCGTTTTCGAGACACTCAGAACTGAAGGCTTGTGCGAAGACTTGGTTCGGTCGAAAGCATTTCTGTAGATATATTGTCAATATCATGATGATTGACTTCGCCGTTACTTTGCACAAAATTCATGGTGTGTTCAAGCCTTTGGCAAAGCTGCATTCGAAGCTGCGATGCCCACGTGCGGGTTTCTTTCTGGGGGTGAAAGGAACTACACAATAACGTTGTCCGCCGCGAACTGCCTTTGTTGTTGACAGCTTCATCACCCGCCGCTTTTTGGACAGTCAACGCACGCGTAAAGCACTTCTTTTCCCCTCCTTTCTTACCATCATGACCGTTCATCACCAGGTTTGCGGCCTTTCCCAGTGCGGCCTCCCCGTCCACGCGAACTCGGTGTCGTGCCCAGACTGTCTCGACGTGCCGTACGACGACGTCTCTGGCACGATTTCGTGCCATCACTACTGTTCGCACCAACACCTCTCCGTCAACAGACCTGCTCACGCACAAGAGTGCCAATCTCGGCGCCTGTGGCGATATATGATCAGGATCGGTGCCGTCCTCGACCTCCTTTTCTTGCGCCAACGGGAAGCATTGTTTCGTTTCCGCATCGGCCAAGCGTCGCTCGACAACGAGGGAGACCTGAACGTCGAAGTATCGCCGGCTTTGATCGTGGGCGAGCCTGTCGTTGATCGAGAAATGGATGTTTCGGAGAGAATGGTCCTCGGCGCCATGAGCTTCGACCAGTGCAGGCAAAGCATTGCCCTCATAACGCCACTACTAGCATGGCTCATAGAAGGTAAAGTTTCCATTTCTCGCTTCGAAAACTTCAAGCTGACACGAACTGCAGGCCTTCCCCTGCAGATCCACGAGCGAGACCTCAAGCCAGAGCCCAAACACGGCAGACCGTGGGTGTACTTCGATTTGGACCGGAGTTACAAGATTGCTGAGACACATACCGTCCTCACGCTCACGGCCAGCATCTCTTCACCGCTGCAATACGAATCTCTCACATTGGATCCTACCTCGATGCAGTATGGACGCAGGGTGAAAGGTCATCAGAGCTTCGAGTACTTCCAGGAGAGGGCACGACCAGGGGCGCAGGCAAGACACGACTTCGGTCGTGCATTCGAAGACTGGAAGCAGGAATTCCGACGGGCGGAGAGAGGAAGTGTACGACGAAGAGAATTCATGTTTTCGCACCTTGCGATTGTGATAGGAGACGAGGTTGTTGAGAAGATGCTCCATCGCATCGGAGGACGTGAAGAACTCTTCACGATGAGCCATTCTGGTTTCCTAGATCTGAAGAACGAAATTGGACGACAGGCGAGTCGGGAGCTTGGTCGGCTTCGATTTTGGGCGCAGAAGATTCGGGCAGCCAATGGTCAGCTCGACGACCAGCTTCAGAAGAACCTGCAGCAACATGTCCATAGAAAGTACATGCTGTAGACAGGCTTTTGCGACAAGCATACGGGACAGACTCTCATCATACCTGCATTAATGTCATAAACCGCTGTATGCTTCCATTTCATGTGTTACAATCGCACAGTCATTGCCTGAGCTTGTGAATTGCATGATAGAAACCAAACAAGCTGTGCTCGAACTGACAATCGAGCTTGGGTCACGAGCGTGTAAGGTCACTTGTAGCTGATAAATCACGTCACGAGCTGATTGAGAGACTTCCACGAGAGTTCATGCCCGAGTCTTGACGCTGTACACAATGTACAAGACCTTTATAATGACGTTTGGCCGTACAGCCAACTAGACCTACCTGCTTGAAAAATTGCAAGATACTTGACGTGATCAGCTGTGAGTTGCGGCCGACGAGCGGATGCAAGCGTGACTTTCACTGGACGCCGAAAACTGCAAAAAAGAGAGTAGCTTACGCATACAGACTCGAACCAGGGCTCTTGTCTCAGCGAGAGGCACAATTGTCCAAAAGGACTGCCCCGCCCGCGGCGGAGGTACATCTCCAACCTGTACTATGTTATTATAGAACTTTTTAGGGGGGTTGGGTGCTCATACAGTGGATTTTGAGGTTCATATAAACCGTGATTATTGCAAGTCGGGTGAGGGTGAGCTCAAATCCTGTGCATCATCGTCGCCATAACGACGGGCACCTTGCAAAGGCGTGCCGTATCCAAGACACCTAATCATTGCCCTTCGGATGACTCGTGACCACCGCTCGCAACTATCGGTGCCCGTTGGTCAAGACTAGCAACCGGACGCGAGCTAGATCGATTTGGTGGAATTTTGGACTTGAGATGAGCAAGATCTTGAGGTGCTTCGTCACGGCCTTGTTGTTCTGTGATCTCTGCTCCTCCACACCACCACACAGGTCTTCATCCCCACCATCATACGTACCACCTCTTACTGCGGGTACTGCAGTCTAATGATCATCCTAGTGACGGCTGGAACTTGCCCACACTGCCTCCGTCTGATGGCGACATCAACTCGCCCCTCACCAACTGGGTGTACACCGACGCGCGCCGCCGCACAACCCACAAGAACAATGGGGACTGCAAACAGAGGAAGCTAAGGCGGCCTCTGGCGCGGCTTGACAATCTCCAGTACCGGCTTGCTAGCATTTGCAGCAGACCGACGTTAAAAGGTATCGTTGAAGGCAGGGAACAACGCCATGTACGGCGGTATCGAGCGCTTGGGTAGCCGTGAGAGTGTGCTACACGGTAGGCATTATAAACCCTGCCAACACCAACAGCAGATTGAGCTTTTTGTCGCCCTCGCCGTCAGACGAGCGCAAGAGCGAGTAGACAATGTATGGTTCTGGGGCCAACTCGACCTCATCATCGGTCTGCAACAGCTCTTGGGCGAAGGAGAGGATACAGGACATGGAGTCATGACGGACGATCTCCTCAAAACCAGGAGCGTGTGAGAGTGCCAGCGGTTCGACTACACCCTGATCTCTTTTGTCACCACCCTGGGTATGAGAAGACGTTGGTCCCATAAGATCGCCGCCAGCTCCCCGTTACTGCTCGAATTTTGATATCTATTCCTCTCCTCATAGCACCTTTTTTATGATATCGGCTCTGAGCTTGCGGATGTTTTGAGTACCATCCAGAACAGCTAAGGCTCGAGAATGAGGGGCAGGGTATCCCGTTGAGCAACGTCCCTTGTGGGGTTGCTTGAAGGGGCACGACTATCCAGTTGAACAGGAATCACTACTCGGATTGTGCAAGGTCATGCTGGCTGACAGCATTGACACGAGCTATTTTATGGTAGGTGTGCCAGATTGTGCATGCAGCAAACACATGGCTGCACTTAATCTTGCCTTTCTCTAGTAGTTGTTGTGATAATGTTATAGCCCAACGATCGAGAGGGCCACGACAATGACTTTAAAGGTGTGATCATTCGTAGTCAGTGTATGGAGGTGCCGAGCTGCTCATCGTGGCGCTCTTGCCTTCTGCGGAAAAGTTCGCTGTAGATTACATCTCTAAATCGAGTTTGGGGCTCATGGGCTTGCAGAAACTCAATTGCAGATTTGGTCAGAAACTCCGCAGCCTTTGCATTTGGTGCTCGTCTTCTGATGCTGGCGAAGACCAAGGTGGCGGCATATCGTTTTCGGTCAACCTCCACGGCCAGGCCACCCACAACCACAACGCGACAACAACAATCCAGATGATCGACGAGTGTGCGAGCTCAATCATGGCGAATACAGCGTCGACAGTCTTTGCAGAGGCGTATAAAAGCGGTGCAGACCTCCTATCGCGCAAATCTCCGCAGCCGCGCAAGCTCGGCCACAGCCCGCAAGCTACATCGGCCATCAGAGATGGAGCTACCTTCCTCTTGTTGTTGTCGATAGCAGCCCTTGTCATACATCTCTGCAGGCTGCGCCATACTCGCCAGGTTCACAGCGACGTTGAGGCGCCGCAAGAGGAAGACAATGGCCCCGCGCTCCCAGGGCCTCACATCGTCGCCAACACACGCCTGCAGCTCGGACACCCCCCCGCATGACCTTCTACGACTGGGTGAGGGCCAGTAACGCTGCTGCCCCTGAGCAGCAGAGGGTTCGACTGAGCGACAGCGATGATGTGTTTGCTCGAAAGTCTGTGTGGCGCTCAGCTGCAGCAAACCGCCAGACGCGGCCGGGCCAAGCTTCTGGCAACCGCAGCAAAATAAGGCGATATGCCCGATCTCAACACCGCAACACACCAGATGGTGAACATATTCTGCGGTGCCCCAAGGTGATTCGCGAGATTGCTTCAGATCCGCACTCGGCATTCGCGGACAGCCCCATGACAACGCAACACAGAACACAACGAGATACGCGTGAAGACGGATCGCAGAACAGGAAGGGGAAGGCAGTAGACTGGTAACAGTGCTTGACGGTAGACAAAGGCAGGCATGAGAGACATGGACAGTAGCATGGCTGTGGGATCGAACACGCCATACACACAGGTACGGTCGCATGAGCAAACACAAGGCACACGGTATGCAGCAAAACTGATCGAAAGGGGTAATATGACGGGGATCGGCCAGTAGGGAGGTTTCCAGAAGATATCAGAAGAGGTGAATCGGGGTGGACGAGACTATACGATGAGTAAATTGCCAATGCCAAGCTTGGGGTGTGAAGAAGGGGTTATGTGGTAAGAGACGGGCACTCAGAAAGAAGGTTGGGCAGCAGGCATTTTACCCTGATCAGAGAATGTGTAAGAAAGGGAAGGCAAGACGAGATGTGAGAGACTTTGATGACGACTGGCGGGAAGAGAAGTAGGTCTGACGAGTGAGGAGAGGCGATTAGGAGAAGAAACTGATGTATGAGGAGAGGAACGACGCAATGAGAGCGAAGGAAGATACGACGAAGAGAAGGAAATGATGTGAGGCATGAGACAAAACGAAAAGAGATGGCAAGGAACAAGAACGAAGTGCGTAAGCTGCGGGGCTGTGATGAACACGCGACCTTGACTTGGAGCTGCTCATCTGGTGCGACAGGATTCTCCCTGAAAGCTCAGGTCGACGGCAACATTAAAGGATGTGTGCAGAGCGCTCGGCTCGTCTGTTGACGTTGGTGGGCAGGAACAAAGTCTTCCCCGGCTGTGCTTGTGCTCCAGTGTGCAAGGAGGCGAAACCAGACGCGTCGGTAACTCTCAGGGTCCAAAGAGAACCCCGGCTCGCACAGGACGATTTTTGCCCTTGCCGATGCAAGTCGGCGATACATTGCAGCTGGATTGATGCGGGTCCGTATTGTCAGCAGATGTGCATCGATCGATGGCGCGTGGATGTCGTCGAATTCGAAGAGGGCAGGGTGGTTGTCGGGGCTGGCTGTAGCGGCTCCGTCCGTCAACAACGCCTTTCCAAGGAAACGAGTACCACCGCATGGATACCCTTTGGCCCTGCCTGATTTGCGTCAGTCACACCTGGATGCTGCGCTGTCAAAGCTGTGTTAAGACTTACCTTGGTCGAAATCTTCATAACACACAGCACGATTTCCTGGCAAGGGCAATCAGCCCTCACAAGATCCAGACGAGTAGCAAGTGTTCTGAGGCAGTGAGGCTACTACTTCCGCAGATGATGCGAACGTTCTTGCGGCTTGGTGCGAGTTGTCGACCGCTGTCCATGTAGCCCCTTCATCAGGTCACACACATGTGGCGGTGAGGACCTGCCAACGGTGGAAGCTGCTCCAAGACCTCGGATCAGACTCTCTTGTCAGCTCGGGAGTGACTTGTCGAGAGGCGCGAGTTGGCCGCTTTGGCGCTCGGGTTGGTGTCGTGCTGGCGAAGCTCTGCGAGGAACCCGGCCACGCAGACAAGGGCAGCATGTAGGTACAGGAGCCTCGAGGGACGCTTTGCAGCCGACGCAATATCAGCAACAGCATGTACACCGAGTCTGCGCAGATCTACATGCTGCTGTGGATGGCTCGCTCAAAGGTGTGGGTGAAGGACTCGCGCTTGTCACGCCCCTGGACTCCTCAAGACGGCGAGCACAAGTCTATGGTCGAGGTCAACCAGATTTTTGCTATGCCCAGCAAGACCATCACAGCATAGCCGGTCTGTTGTGGCGCAGTGTGGTGTTGTGCGGCGAGGCTGCGGGGGGTGAGGAAGGTTGAAGGAAAGAGCAAGAAGTTGTGGACGAGCTAGCGCCGAAGCTTTCCAGCACAATTCTGAGCGCCAGGCCCCTTACACAACGTCCAACTTGTTCTACGCAATGTGCACGAGAAGCCCTCCGAGAGCACGTAAATACCTCCAGGCTGGCAATGCCTTGGCCCGGCGCGGATCAATGTCTACAAATGGAGCATGAGATGAGGCAATGCTGGCACGGGGTTACTCCGCGGTGGCAGGCACGTTGACCGCATGTCTGGAGGGGATCTCACAAGCAGCTCGCTGCGCAGGATCAAGCTCGTGCGACATGCAAAATCATGCTCGAGGCTGAGGACAGATGGACGTTCTGTGGCAATGCATTCGACCATGCTACAGTAAGAAGCGCGTGCGAACGAACGTGAGGCACAAAACGCGAAAGCACGTGCAAGTTCATCACCATGGGAGCCGGCGAAGACGTACTCGAAACAAAGATCGAAATAAAGAAAACTCGTCACGCCAGAAGCCCAAATGCCTACAACGCCAGATTCCCAAGCTTCAAATCGCCCATTGCCCCCGCCTTGTTCAGCATCCTGTGCTGTACGCAGACTCGAGTTTAAGTCAGAGCGCACCACGCCCTCCAACGGCAGCTATCGATCACCCGTCCTTCTCCTGCCCGAGCCGCCTCCAGTTCTTTGGGTAGCCTCTCGCGAGTCTCCATTCCTCAGAGTCTTTTTCCACTGCGTCGAAATGATGCGCCCGCCATCCACCTGCAGCATCCTGCTTGAAATCGACCTGACCGAAAGCCCACGACAAGAAGCCTTCGGCTCGTGCCCCCTCCGGAGCATCCAGCAAGCCCACTGAGAGGTCCAGAGATCTGGGTCGTCTGTCCTCGCTAAAGAACACAGTTGCCGAGCAGGTGTTGCAGAAGAACCGCGTAACGCCTGCCTTGGTTGCGGAGACATAATAGGCCAAACTGCCGGCGACTGGGTCCTTCCTGTCTATGGCCTCCTTGAGCTGCTCGTGAGAAGTCGGATATGGTGCATCTGTCTTTGCGACCGACAGGTCTTCCGTGGTGACAGAAGTCCAATACCATAAGTCCATACCACCTTGGAGTCGGCATGAGTCGCATCCACATAACACGGTCGAGAGCTTGTGCGTGACTGGATCAACATTCCAAGGCAGCTGGTCTCTGGCGACACCTTCATAGTTGCCGCGCCTCAATACAAGGTCCACGCCCTTGCACTTGCAGCGGACGGCGACCGAATCATCTGTCTTCTTTTCGAACCCAGCAAGCGTCTCTGCAGCAGGCCAATCTGTTGGCACATGTTCCACACCAGCATCACCTTCAGCACTTGGCTTGAAGCGTGCACAGTTCGCACCGTCTCCATTCGCGTGCTCCAGCCATGCACTGGCTCCTCCATCGATCGTATCATCAACGAAATTCTGCTGTGGGAATCGAAACGGCGCTACTCCATCGTTGGCCAAGGTCCCTGTGAGAACGCTAAGAGGCCGACCAGGTTCCGTTACCAAGTCCCAGAACACAGGTGTCGAGCACGTTGGGCAGAAGAGCAGATTGGATCCTGGCGAGAAGGAGAATGCCTTCAGCTTGGACACATCGACATTGTCTGATGGCTTGGGCCATTGCACATGCGACATATACAAACAGCCTGAGACATGCCTGCACGACCAGCAATGGCAAATGGGCGCTGCTTGAAGCGGGAGCTTCGACCTTTCGACCTGGGTTGTGAAGGTATTCGCTTTGCACAAGCAGTGTGCAGTGAGCGTAACAGTCGAGTCGTTGACCGAAACCATGGCGAAATTCGAGATGCGTCAACACGATTGTCTTCAGGCAATTGACTTCTACTTTTAAAAGCACATACGCGCCCTATGTGTCTTTGGCCAATACGAGCTGATTGGTTGACGTTGGTCAAAGTTTGTCAGCGGCTGAGGTTTGTAAGCTGTCGCGGGGTTCGTATAGGGAAGCCACGAACGCGACGCGATGTCACTGGATCTGCACGTTCTCGCCTACTGTTGTCAATACGAGTTCCAAGCCCGCCGTCATTATTGACCGTACCGAAACAACCGTGAAACTGTCCATCTACGAAAGACGTCATCAGCGGAACAACATACCTAGTGATTAAGAAGACACGTTCATTTATCACATTCAACTCTTTACATCGCTGCTCTGTCGCCTCAAACAAACGAGACTAGAAAATACGTTGCATCTTCACAACCTTGAAATGTTTCTAATAGCTAGGAGCAATAACCCATGATGCCTTGCAGCCACGACACACGTGGAGAGAAGGGCCGTGCAGAATTTCGCCATAATAATAGCCTGCTACAAGAGCTGGACGACTGTAATATTACATTAATTATTTCTGCACATCGATCAAACCTTGACCACTCTCATAACATCAAACAACCCAATCTTTTGCTTTTCTGACATCCCATCTTTCAACAAACCAGTGACATGATCACCCTCTCGCCCTCGCTGATTACTGACCACTGTGATGGCATTCTTCTTGAACTCGCAAGTCCGCCCCGTCGTGCCGCAAATCCACATCTTGACACCCGCCCACTCAGTCGCATTCAGTAGCTCCGTACCATATGCCGAGCTCCACGGGGCATCCACCTGCCACGGGTCCAGCGCATCCTTCAGATCCGGGGCAAAAGCCGTGACCACAACAACCTGCTTTGCCTCGGACCCCGTCGTGAACCCCGACACCGGCTTCCCATCAGGCCCAATACCCGGTTTCGCCATCTTCGCAACCTCCTGCTTCAGCCACCTCAAGTCCCGCCTGTGTTCGGCGTTGTGCTTCTTGATGTCCCATCCACCCTGGATACCGGCCTTCTTGTCGAACTCGGGCATTTTCTTCAGCACGGCTGCAACGTCCGCGTCAGGAATACGACTCCACATTGTAGCACCAAGGAGCACCACGTTCGTTCCCGGGACCTCACTCCGCGTCTCATAGAGTACCTCCAGTCTTCCCTTTGTCGCAGGCTCCTTCTCCATCTTGTGCGCGAGCTGCAGGCCGTCCATCCACCCGAGACCATGGAACTCCAGGCTGCCGAGCACAAGGAACACTTTCTCGTGCAGATTGCATCGCCGGATCAGGAAAGAGAGGTATGCCTCGTAGTCTATCAGGCGCCCGATGTTGCCGGCGAGGATTAGGAAGGGCGCGCTGACGGGTATGTGGAAGGTGAGGTATTGCGATTCGTGATCCAGATGTAGGTCGGAGAGCACTTGGAAGGAGGCTTTGGGGGCCGAAAACATGCCGGATATGCGTCGCATGTTGGGTAGCATGGTTTATGGAGGGACTATGTGGTGCGGTAACCAATTTCAGCTCGTTTGATGGGGTTTCGAAGGCGCCCCAGAGTTCAGTCAAGATCACAGTGTGCGGTGAAATCTCAAATCAACAGGTAGATGTTATGCTCTGATACAGATTGAAGTAGGGGGCGCGAGACTTGTTATAATAAGCTAAGCTGTGCCGCATCCGCCTCGCAAGGCTGGCTGAAATTCAGCCGCACCCGCAATTGCGATACTCGGGTCTTCGCATGTGTTTTTACACAAGGCTACACAAGGTGCACACATTACTGTGCCATGCTCTCCAAAGCACATGCTGATTGGGCTGTGGTATGTTAGGCCGCAGCTTGATGTTATTGCGGTGGTGGCTGTGGGGAGGCTCTTGCCGTAGGGATGAATATAGATCAGCACTAGCTAGAAAGGGAAAGGCGCACAATCCGCTCACCTGCAGCTTCAACGTTGCATCTCTCGCTCTATCTTTGTCTTCTAGTGCTGTATGTCGACGCGACAAAGTACTACCCCGAGACGCATCTATCCTTTTATCTTATTCCTGAATCAAGTCGTCGTGCCGCAGCACGCCCACCATCACATGGCGCTTGTCGGATCGATGTCTCTGTTTTCTCCTCCCGACGTCTTGACGGGCAGCTGTGCTCTGGAGAGCTTATGAATCAGACTGTGTTACTCTATAACACTAACAATTAAGCTAAAAGGGTATAATCATCATACAATGTCGTCACTCAGACCCAGCTTCAGACCTCGTCTCCAGGAACCGGTGTCCTCGGCAATGGCTTCCCTCCACTCACCTCCACCTTGAAGTCTTTGTGCACACTGACCTGAAACCCGTCAACGATCTGTTTAGTGACAATGTTTTTCTGGCTTCCGTCGTCTCGATCAAGGCTGATGCTACTGTCTCCGTCCAAATCGCCGTAGATCCTTGTTTCCACTCCCGTGCCACCCGTCTTCTGGCCGTTCTTGAGATAGTTCTGCAATGTCGTACTCCCTGGCCGCTCGTCAAGCTCTAGATACTGCTTTGACGTGCCGGAACGAGAGTTGCCGCGCGCATGTGACTTCTTACCCGCACCGAAAGAACGACTGGCGCTTCCTGTCCACGACGAGAATTGTGATATCATGCGCTCGAGCAGCGGGCGACATGCGGGCAAGTTTGCGACGAGCATTCCAATGTTCATCTCGGCAGAAGCCCAGGCGAGGATCACGCCGAGGTTTTGGAGAAAGCGGGTCTCGTCATTCATGCCGATCAAGAACTTGAGGCGGACGATGGGGGCGATTGACGCGCTTTGATCATCAGCATGGGCAAAAGCAAAACAGAATGGTGCTATCCAACTCACAACACACCCAGTCCAAGCATGCCAACTACCGAGCATTTGACACGCCAGTCTAGCTGCACGTTCCACAGCAGGAAGATGGGCAGGATGGCGAAGATCCAATCACTGACAATGGAAACAACAGCTACTGCATACGAGAGAGTTGTCTGTATGCTGCGATCCTGGCAAGCTCCAGGCATGGTGGTATACCAGTTTTTCCTGCTCGCCGTCAGCTGCTTTTTCGTCACATCGAAGCCCATCTGGGCGTCACGGCCGACAAAACTTACTGCACAGGTGTGCATTGAAAGAACAGATACATTCCGGTTCCGCCCATGACTATCAGACAGGATGCCATGCACGCATAGATCATGTACTCGATCCATTTCTGGCCGTTGGCAATCCTGATCAGAGCAAATCCAATAGAGCACTTGATGGTGATCAGGGTGAAACACCAGGGCTCCTGGAAGACGTAGAACCACATCAGCGAGTTGGAGTACTGATATTCGGTCAACGAGGCATCGTACGCGCCAATGCCGCTCCATGCCATAGCTATGGTGGCTATTATGCTGGTGGTCCAAAAGGGCTGCGACAATGCATCAGTATCAAGCTCAATGGCGGGCCAGAGGGTCTTACCAAGTTGACCAGCATCGCCCAGTCATCAGGTCCCCACGCGTTCCTCTTCGAGCGGATCCAGAAGCGCAGAACGGTGAAGATTATGTCGAACGGCAGTGGGACCAAGGCTGCCAGAGCCATGGGGTAGGATGTGGGCGCCATGTTGCCTGCCGAACGATTCCAAGCCTGACAGCACGACAATAGCACGAAAGTCGTGGTCTCAAGACGGACTTCTCGAGGAGAAAACCAAGGCGTGAAAGTATTGTACAAAGAGGCGAAGCACGATGCCGAACGCACCGCCTAACCTTCCGTCAGGGCTCATTTCAACACTTCAAAGTCTTCACCCTGTATCCTTCCAGTTTCCAGCGCAAGGGAACGTCAACACGTCCTTGAGCCCAATGAGGCACGATCAACCCGCCAAGCTGCTGCATCGGGCACTCGTCTAGACCTGGTTACGGTAGGGTTTGACATTGACAACGGGGCGGAACGGGACCTGCCACTCGTGCCAGTGGCCGCGCAGGATTTGACGTGCCGCGAACCCCGAGTCAACACGTGCGGGATTCTTCTCCGGCGCTTTGTGATACGTAAGCTTCTTATGCCGACTTCATCAGAGCAAGCCTTCTCGCTAAGCCGCCAAGGGAACTCCTGAAGGAGGGCTTGCCGTGTTTGTGCATTTTCTGTTCGACAAGTCTGCCCGATCCCAGGAACATACAAGCTCGACTCGCATCGTGGGATGTGCTGGTTGTAATGGCCAAGTTATGTTCTGGCAGAGACCAGCTATTGGCATGGATACGGTAGCCTCGAAACGTTGGACCGAGAAGTGGGTCTTGCAAGCCTCGCGTTGATGTACCTAGGTCGGCTGCATGGGACGTCGAAAACGACTACTTGTCGGACTCCACACAGCCCGCCGCAGCAGTTACTCGATCAGAGGAAACTCCACCACGGAGTTGATGATGACGATAATGATGATAATGCTGCTGCTGCGTTCGAAACCTGGCGAGTGCATGCACATCGCGAGCATAGTTTTCATCCTATGCGATGTTGCATGGGGCTCCTCCGGGAGTTTTATACAAGACCCACTACGTCAGATGGAGATTGTCGCCGACCGCCCCACATCAACGGTTTGTTGGCTTGATCCGAACCTCGACCGGTGCTCGATCTGGGATGTTGCTTGTGCTTGAAACGCGTCTGCCTCCGGGGCAATGGCTGTCGAGCCGAAGATTCGCCTGCGGTGTCGTGCGGGTGTCGCCGCGGGACAACTGGACGATCGCAAGCATAGAGAGGTATAAAGCTGGAGGCAGCCCCGGT
The DNA here is from genome assembly GCA_016920805.1 of Stagonosporopsis cucurbitacearum. Taxonomy (NCBI): domain Eukaryota; kingdom Fungi; phylum Ascomycota; class Dothideomycetes; order Pleosporales; family Didymellaceae; genus Stagonosporopsis; species Stagonosporopsis cucurbitacearum. Next base: position 1,651,481 of record JAFEKD010000010.1, on the reverse strand, counting down.
GGGTGGATAGAGAATCGAGACTGGTGTTGAGTGAAAGCCTAGCTATCTACAGTTCAAGATTCACAGTTCAAAATCTTCAGTCCGACATCGTTCAGGATCTTCAGTTCAACCCTACAGTTCAAACTATACAATTCAAAATGGGAGAATTCGTAACGGCTGCTCCTGCAACAGAGGCACCCACAGCCATATCTCCTCCAAGGGTCTTTGAGGGCAAACTCGCCATCATCACTGGCGCATCACGCAGTACGTACAGCCAGTAACACCTCACCTCCAACACTATAACTCACCCACCACAGGCTTCGGCGCCGCCCTCGCAACGCACTTCGCCTCGCGCGGCGCCAACGTAGTAATCAACTACGCAACAACCGCCTCAGACGCCCGCGCCGCCTCCCTCGCCAAACACCTCTCCAGCACCTACAACATCAAGGCCCTCCCCATCCGGGCGAACCTCCTCGACGCATCCGCCCCCGCCCAGCTCATCTCAGCCACAAAACAGCACTTCACGCGCGCAAACGGCAGTTTCCAAATTGACATCCTCATCAACAACGCCGCCATCGTAAACGCCCAGCCAATCGAGGACCTAGACCTAACCCTCTTCCAGCAAACCTTCGACCTCAACGTGCGGGCCCCCGCCCTCCTCATAAAAGAAGCCCACCCTTACCTCCCCACCGACCGCTCCGGCCGCATCGTCAACATCTCCTCCGCAACCACCACGTGGGGACTCATCCAGCAGACGGCGTACGCGGGGACAAAAGGCGCGCTGGAAGCAATGACGCGCGTGTGGGCGCGCGAGCTCGCCGAGCGGGCAACAGTGAATTGCGTTTCGCCGGGCCCGATGGATACGGGGCTTTTGAATGGGCTGCCAGATGAGCCGAGGGAGGCGCTGAGGTTGTATAATGCGTTGATTCCGTTGGCGAGGGAGAGGCCCGGGGTTGATACGCCCGAGATGTTGAGGTTGGCGGGGGAGATTGGCGGGAGGCCGGGGACGCTGGAGGAGGTGGCGGGGATTGTGGGGGTGGTTTGTTTGAGGGAGAGTGGGTGGATGACGGGGAATCAGTTGGGGGCGAGTGGGGGCGGGGCGTTTGTGAGGTGAGGTGGATTGCGGATGGGAGTGTGGTTGAAGTTGAGTGGGGTGGAGTGGATATAGTTGCTGGCGAACACTGTCTTTTTGTAGTATCGACTGATAATCAAGAGTTATCGTATTTGCACAAGAAGCTTATAGATAAGGGTATGACGAACAAGCTTCTTCAATGCCAAAATACGTAGCTGCAAGAGAGGAAAAAAAAGCAGCTGCATGCTACTTACAAAACCCACAAAACAAAATCACCTAGACTCCCTCACAACCACTCCCTAGGCACCGCCCTCTCCGACCAGGTGCGCTCGGCCTCCCAGGCCAGCCAGTCGGAGCGCGTGGTAGGCAGCAGACCCATGGCATTGACCTTCCAGATGCCGAGGGCGAGCATGAGCAGGTTGGTAAGAATATAAACGACCTTGACGCCCAGCAGGCGGCCCGCAGTGCCGGGTGTTTCAAAGGGGGCAAAGGTGCGCTGGATGCCGAGGGCGGCCATGACGGGTGTTTTGAAGAGGGTGAAGACCATGAAGATGGAGAAGATTTGGAGCGAGTTGCCGGTCATGTACATGCCTGTGGTAGTTAGTGTGTGATGATAAATAGTGTGATGAGATGTGTTCTGAGTGTGTAATGTGTGAGTGTGTAATGTGTGAGTGTGATGAATGAATAGTATATGTACCAAAAGCGTTCATGGGCAGCTGCTTTGCCGGGGCAATGGCCACCTCCCAGGCCTTTTTCATCTTCAGCGTGTCCATTTCCTCGGGAGTGGGCGGGACGCGTGTCTTCTTGGAGGAGAGGGCGCGCTCCTTGCGGGTCATGGAGGCGGTGTAGCCGGGCGGGTCGGCCAGCGAGGGGTTCTTGGGGTGGGCGGTGGGCGGCGAGTTGAGGTCGACGACCCATTGGGGGGGCGGTGGGGTGGCCATGTAGTGTGTGTATGTATTGTGTGGAGTGTGTGGTGTGGTGTGTGTTGCACTGGGTGCGTGATTGTGCTGGCAATACTGGTCGTGATGGTGAAGGCTCCGATGGTGGTGAGGCGCTGAAGCTCGTGATGTGGGCGTGGTGTTGAAGCTCGGCTGCAGATGCACTCGGTGGGTCGATGGCTGCTGGCACGTGCGCTTCCCCGAGCGAGCTCCGCAAAACACCCTGGCGGCCGTCTTGTCCCTGAACGGACGGCTGATGGTCGCATCCCAACCGTCACCCCCGCCAGGACGATCGATTCCACGAGAATACCGCGACATCAACTCTCCGACAAAGACTCGGCGACACCGCACGTGAGACGGGCTGACTCAGCTTCCCAGCTTCCCAGCTTCCCAGCTTCTCAGCTTCTCAGCTTCCCAGCTTTCCAGGCGCTGCGAGGGCGCACGAGTCGGCTGGAGAGGGGAGCTGTCTGGGCTTGAGATATCAAACTGCCCGCCATTCCTCGCCCACCATGAGCCAGGGCGGCCAGGATGCGAAGCTCTTTGCGAGGGTACGTCCTCCGCTGCCTCACACGCACCCCATTCACCCCCTCCGCAGGGCAAAGTCGCCGAGCTGCGCCTCGAGCTCAACAGCGGCGGCAAAAAGGACAAGAACTTCTCCGCAAAGAAGACGGCCCTCAAGAAGATTGTCGCCAACATGACCATGAGCAACAACGACATGGTCGCCCTGTTCCCGGACATTGTCGGCTGCATGCACATTCCGAGCTTGGAGATTAAGAAGATGTAGACTGCTCCCTCTGCAACATAGCACGCCCGACTGCGCTGACCCCCCTCCCACCAGGTGCTTCCTCTACCTCGTCAACTACGCCCGCACAAAGCCAGACATTGCCCTCAAGGCCCTGCCCATCATCCAAGAAGACATGCACGACAACAACCCCCTCGTCCGCGCCCTGGCCCTGCGCACAATGTCCTACATCCACGTCCGCGAGTACGTCGAGGCCACCGTGCCCCACCTCAAGAACCTGCTGCGCGACGCCGACCCCTACGTCCGCAAGACGGCCGCCTTCTGCGTCGCCAAGCTCTACGACCACGACCGCCAGCTCGTCGAGGCCTCGGACCTCATCGACAAGCTCAACGGCATGCTGCGCGACGAGAACCCCACCGTTGTCTCCAGCGCCCTCGCCGGCCTCATGGACATTTGGGAGCGCAGCGAGAACATCAAGCTCACCATCGACTACGCCAGCGCCTCCAAAATCGTCTCCATCCTGCCCGACTGCTCCGAGTGGGGCCAGACGTACATTATGGAGGCCATGATGAACTACGTGCCCCAGGACTCGTCCGAGGCTGCCTTGCTTGCCGAGCGCATCTCCCCGCGCCTGTCCCACTCCAACTCGGCCGTCGTCCTCACCTGCATCCGCGTCATTCTCTACCTGATCAACTACATTTCAGACCAAAAAGCAATTGCCTCCTTGTGCAACAAGCTCTCGCCCCCGCTCGTCACCCTCCTCTCAAAGGGCCCCGAGATCCAGTACCTCGCCCTCCGCAACGCCCTCCTAATCCTGCAACGCCGCCCTGAAGTCCTGCGAAACGACATCCGCGTCTTCTTCTGCAAATACAACGACCCCATCTACGTCAAAGTCACAAAGCTCGAGCTCATCTTCATGCTGGCCACTGAAAAGAACATCAAGGAGGTCTTGACAGAGCTTGCAGAGTAATCCACTCCTTGTCTCCAAACACACATAACCAACTGCTGACCCTTCAGATACGCCACCGAAATCGACGTCGACTTTGTCCGCAAGTCGGTCCGCGCCATCGGCAAGCTGGCCATCAAAATTGCCCCAGCAGCACAGCTGTGCATCAGCACCCTGCTCTCCCTCGTCAGCACAAAAGTCTCGTACATTGTCCAAGAAGCCACCGTAGTCATCCGCAACATCTTCCGCAAATACCCAAACCAGTACGAGTCCATCATCTCGACGCTCTGCGAGAACCTCGACTCGCTCGACGAGCCAGAAGCAAAAGCCGCCATGATTTGGGTCATTGGCCAGTACGCCGACCGCATCGAGGACTCGGACGTGCTCCTCGAAGACTTCCTCGACACCTTCCAGGAAGAAACCCACGAAGTCCAGCTCGCCCTCCTCACCGCCACCGTCAAACTCTTCATCCAACGGCCCACCCGCGGCTCAGCCCTGGTCCCCAAAGTCCTCAAATGGGCCACGGAAGAAACAGACAACCCGGACCTGCGGGACAGGGGGTACATGTACTGGCGCCTTCTATCGTCAGCGCCCGAGGAAGCCAAGAAAGTCGTCATGGGCGACAAACCCGCCATCACCGCCGAGGAATCCGAAAAACTCGACCCAGCCACCCTCGAGGAAATGTGCCTCAACGTCGGCACTCTCGCAACCGTCTACCTCAAGCCAGTCAACCACGTCTTCCGCACCGCCCGCCCCCGCCGCGTCGCAGACTCCCCCGCCCTCCAGCGCCACGAGCTACCCACCGTCAAGGCCGCACAGCTGGCACGCGACCGCGCCGCCGCGGACCGCTCGCCCATTGACACCGCGACGAGTCCCAACGCCAACGGCAACGCTGCCGGTAATGGCAACATGTCCTCGGCCGTCAGTGACGCAGACATGTATTTTGCCAGCGTCGGCCGGCAGAGCACGTTTGGCGGCTCGCCCATTGCTGAGGACCATGCTGGCATGGGCGCCGGCGGTGGGTGGGTGGTCAATCAGAATGCGCCGCAGTCGCTGGGTATGGGCATGGGGGTTGGTATGGGAATGGGTGGCGCGGATGGGAATCAGGATTTGTTGTTGTGATTTTGGGGTTGAAAGGGGTGGAGAGGAGACGATGTAGAGGGAAGTTATAAGCCAGAGGGAAAACGGAGAAATGGGTTAGGAAGGTGAGGGGGAAGGGAGAGGTAATATACATGTAGATATACTACTTTGATGACCCCCGGTCTATTCCATCGTCTCCCATACCATACCATATCACACCAGAATATATGTCAATCTTCCCTGCCATGTTCCAACAGTTATGATGTAACACAATATGGTGGAAATCTGATCCAATCCGAATCAATACAATCAACACAATCCAATCTAATCCGACCACAGGACACAAGAGCTGGATCGCGAAGAAAAGCCATCAAACGCCAGGTTTTCATACATGCACACCATACCATACGTACAACGTACATTGAGGAAAGGGCAAGATGCAGAAAAGACGGTACATGACCACACTAGTAAGCAAGCAAGTAGACACAACACAGCAGGCCAAACCAAGACGCATACGCAAGCCGACGATAAAGCCTAGAAACACACGACTTGCTCTGCACTACACACCTCCCTTGCCGCAACAGCCTCCCCCCTCATCACGCCGTGCACATACGTCTGCCCCACGACCTTGAACCGCCCGTCTGCGTACGGCCGCAGTACAACGGGCATCTTGGCCCCGACGGGGATCCAGATCTGGTCCGAGGCTTCGACGGCCGGGGGTCCAAGGCCCAGCCGCCCGTCGTGCGTGATGAACAGCACGCGCCTCCCTGCTGCGCTCCGGACGTCGAGCGCAAACTGGTCGATGGTGTCGCGCTGCGTGTCTGTCGTTGGTGGGGCCGCGGCAGAGGCGTCCAGCTGTGCGTGGTAGTAGGTGTGGAAGTTTTGCACGTGCTGGGTGGGTTGTTTGTCGGCGGGTTCGCAGGGGGCGTCCCAGGAGGAGGCCAGGCCGGCGGTGATGGTCGAGGCGAAGGCTAGAACGAATGGTTCTTCGTATGGGTAGGTCAGTGGGTTGGGGATGGGGATTGCGTTTGTGCGCTGCATCTTGGGTGCGTCGCTCAGCAGTAGCGCCATCAGGTCTGCGCACTCGGCTAGATGCTCCGTCACTGGTGTTCTGCGGACGCAGCGGATGGTGTCGAGTCGCCACGCGCGGAATGTGAGCTGGTCTAGAGGACCGCTGGGGCTGTGGCGACTGAGCGCGAAGGTGGTGCTTGGATGGTTGCCCGAGGCGGCGAAGTAGACATCGCAGCCGATGAAGCGTGTCGGACCGTTGATGTCCCATCGTGGCACCCACGAGGGATAGTCTGAATAGATTGTGTCCTCTGTGTGACATATGTGAGATAGAACATTAACGCCAAGGTTCACGTCCGTTATGGCGGCCATGGCAAGCTCCTTGTACAGTTGCAGACAAGTGAATGACTTTCGGTAGTTCGGGGTGATAATGGTTGTCCGACCGGAATAGTAGTTGCGAGGGTACCAATGGTATGGCTCTACGTCAAGCATCTGGCGCTTGAAAGCGGAGGGATGGCCAAGAAACGCATACACGCTGTCTCGGGGATCTGAGCAGCTCAGGCCGCGTGCATGGCTGAGGATATCAAGAAATGTTTCGGCTTCCTTAGGATCTGACCCGAGCTCGAGACGGGTGTTGCCCCAGCAAGAGCGCCAATAGTCATCGCCCAGCCGCAACATCTGTATGTTGACATTGTGTTGGTCAGTCAAATACCGCCTAGATTTGTTCAGCACGGCCATGAAGTCTTGTAGTTCAATCCGGGTGAAGTCTTTGTCACCACAGTGAAACACTGCTTCCCTAGCAAGGCCCAACTCCTGAACAACCCAAACACGTTGGAACCATGGACGATTGAGGAGCTGATCCAGTGAGATCCACTCAGATTCCGTGATATTGTCCGGTTCTTCGAAGACTTTGTCGCAATAACTTTGATACTGTTCGACCGTCGACCCGATTGCTGTTCGGTGTGTCTGCGCTAATTCCTTGATAACTCGAATAGCATGTCTTGCACGATGCAAATCATCCATGTCGTTGTCTTGACCAAGCCAAACCCGAACACAGCAAGCTTTCCAATAGATCAAGCCCATCATCCTAACTTGTCGCTCTCGCTCTCTGTTGTCCTTCTGGTTGATGCAGAGTCCATCTGCCCACAAGATCTTCACCTGGTTTTTATGCCGAAACGCTCGCAAAGCGTCTGCCAGGCTCTCGGTGATCTTCATCTTTCGCCCATTGCCTGTTCAATGACTTTAAAAAGTTGCTGCATCACGAACGCGCCATACTGACATTCAATGCTGGCTGTAAAACAGGGTTTGCCCCAGACATATGACAGAGCTTCATAGCGTTCGAAACCGACAATCGAAGAAGTAGCACCAATGTCATCGTATGCCAGCAAGTTGACTGTATGTAAAGTGCAGACTAGACGATCGCTTCCAGAACCTGGCTGTAATTTCAGAAGGCGAATTTGATCTTTCTCTAATTTGTCATAATGCCAACAGAGCTTCTGGCATCTGGCCAGACAAGAGAACATGGGGAAAGAGTTTCGCTTTTGCTCTCAAGGAGCACCGAATGATCGATATGTGGCAGCTGGCGCAAGAGATTCGTTGCTGAGGACAGGAATGTTGGAAGAGAGGTATAGGACAGCATGCAGAATTTCTGATTCCAAAGTGTAAGATGCAGTCAAATGCTATGGGCATAGGAATGATATCTCCAGGCAGCCGTACACAGAAAACGAAGCGTTAATGATCCTGGCGCTTGCACGGCAGTGCTGATATGATGGTAGGTTGCCGCTCTCGGCGCTTGCTGAGACAAGCAACTCTGGAGCATTCGGAGTACGAAAGAAGCATAGTGGCGCCGGTAGCCCTGCACCAGCGCTTCGCATCTCGTGGCCTGGAGGCCATCACAGGATTACTAAATTCGTAGTTCCGAGTATCAAGACCGGTCGAAGTGTGTCGCGTAGATTTGAAGAGCGTGGCCAAAGACGATGGACCCTGCCGCCGTCGCCGCGCCGCCCTTGCACGGATTTGGGAAAGTGCAAAGTAACTCGGAAAGCCCATTCCGAGTGACACTGATGGCGTCGTCGCGGCCGCCTGGCACTGCCGCCTTCTCTGTGCTTCTTGCTACTTCCCTCACCTTAGCAATCAGCTTTGTATTCCCCAGACCACATCTCGCTTGGTTTTCCGACCTCTTGCTGAAGTCTTGTCTATAAAGAAGTCCCCTGTCGCAGATCGAAACCAGCAAAGTAGAACAACTCGAAGCAAGATGTCAGCCGGCGGCGATGTCGAGAATATCGGCAGACACTGCCAGATGGAGTACTGCGGCAAGCTCGACTTTTTGCCATTTCCCTGCGCGAGCTGCGACAAGTAAGCTACGACGGCGCTGAAGAAAGACTGAACACGGTTGACACTATAAGGTATTACTGTCTAGATCACCGAACAGAGTATGCGCACAAATGCTCTAATCCCGGAGGCGCTGCAAAGAAGGCTGCGGAAAAGAAGAAACAAGAGGATGAGAAAGCGCGGAGTACTGCAGCGGCGAGCACGACATGGCAAGGGAAACCAAACCAACTGAGGGTCGAAGGTCCCTGCTCGAAACCGTCCTGTAAAACCAGGATCGATGGGCAGACTCGTAACGAGGGTGTCGATTGTCCGCGCTGCAACCGTCGATATTGCATGGGACATCGCCACGAAGAACAACACGACTGCAAGAACCTCGAACCGATCGGCGCGCAGCCAACCACGGTGCAACAGCGCACACAGTCAGCACTCTCGAGACTGAAGCTGTGGGCAGAGAATAAGCGCAAGGAGGATGAGAAGCGACGAGCCGGGCCTAAGAAGTCTGGCTTCCTCGGCCTAGTCAAGAGCTCCAACTCAAATGCCGCAGTGTCAGCCCAGGTCGAGTTGAACGCGCTGAAGCGGGCGGCGAAAGGAGACGCAAAGGTCCCGCAGGAGAAGAGAGTGTATCTGCACGTCGAGGCTTCGAGCGACACCACAAAGGCCAAGTTCCCGACTGGCAAGTTCTTCTACAGCAAGGACATCAGTGTGGGGAGGGTGCTGGACATGGCGGCCAAAGCGCTGATGGTTGAAAACGTGAATAACCGTAGTGAGAGGGAGGAGGACAAACTTCGCGTTTTCCATGTCGAGGGGGGAAGGTTGTTGAAGTTTAGTGAGAAGATTGGCGATGCGACGCAGAGTGGTAATATGATTGTCTTATTGAGAGGTGTGGGGGATGGAGAGCCCGATCTCATCGACCTGTGATGAGCGACGGAGGAAGTTCATTGCCATGTACTGGAAGGCGAAAGCATAGCGTGAGGCGCAACGAGACATACTTTGTAGAAGATACCCAATTTATGACGACGATCGATTCTGACTTGTTCTGCATATGATACTAGTACTCCCCGATGACCAGACTCAGTAACCAAAATGCATGTTCACACAACAAAATCACAACTCAAAGCACACTAAACTCAGATGGCTGTAATAGACTAAAAAGTTATGCAAGAGCTCAATCTACATGCTAGGACGACCTGCACCGCAATAGCGTCGAGCACTTCGAACACCTGCGTCATCTGCAGCTTCCTCCAGCCAGAAGGGCTCTACTGCTATGTCGCTCAAATATAAACCCACAAAATTCCTGCTGTGAATATACGCCAGTCCCTGAACGCCTGTGCTGTTGTGGAAGGCTGATAGTGAGTGTTTTCCAATGCCTCTGTGCCTTGCTACTGCTGCGGTTCACCGCCACCTCCGCTTTGCTTTTCAGTCTTCATGCTGCGCTGTCGCGTCAACTCAACGACTGCTGATCCCATCGATCCCCGCGACGTTTTCAGTGGTACGTCGTCGGTGGCGTGTCGTCGAGCAATCTGGAGCTTGACGACGGAGCAGGGCACCCTAGTCGTGCTTATTCAACGGGGTATCACTGAGTGCTCTACTGCTCATCCGGTCCTGGTGGAAGCGCGGTTGTAGCAGCGCAGACTGTGGATCTTGGTGCCCCAGCCAATGCTCGCGAGGTTGTTGACGCCATCGGCAAAAGTCAGATACGAGTCGCTGTCATCAATCGAGCAGTCGTAGTTGCTGGGCTGGTGTCAGCTTCTCTTTCATCCCAAAAAGATTCAGACGAAACGTACTCGTAGAACTGGCAGTACCAGAAGTCGTTCCTGGCGAGGACCGAGGGCACATCATGGCCGCCGACAAGGATCGACTGCACTCGTCCGTCGATACTGGGGCGTGGTTAGTCATGCACGTGGATATACAGCGAGCATCCACAATAATCTTACAGGTTGTTGTCGAGCGACAGGCATTGGTTGTTATACGCATCGACCGAGACCTCGGAGAAGAAGGCAGGCGCGGCAAAGAGTTGGACTTTGATGCGGTTGTCCGCAATCATGTCGCTGGCGGTCGCGACAGCCGCGCATGCCAGGACCGAGGACAGAATGGCGAGCGGAAGACTGCGCATGGTAGCGCGCGCATTCAGGTGGTAGGCGCAATCGCAGGGTTTGGGATCTTTGTGGAATCGGCGGCGGCGGTGGGTGGGCTTGGGCGTCGTTGGCCTCTTGTGGACGGGTGAGCGAAACCAAGGAGACGACAGGCTCCATGGCCACGACTGGTGACGCTCAGCCGGTGGGTCGGCATGTGCGCCAATTGGCTTGCACTGCCTCGTTACTTGGCCGCAGCCGGCTTAGGGCCAACATGTTTGTGCGAGCGGGGTTGGGCGATACGAGTGGGAAACGTCTGTTCGAAGAGGACGAGTTTGTTTGTTTGTTGATGTATGATATTGTCCTTCAGCGAGACGTCAGTTTCTTGGGAGCGTTTCGTAACGTGTGGCGGCATGGGTTCCTGTGCCTGGCCCGGCTCCCCCAGAACCGAAGCCGTCAAACACCACCGCGCTGAGACGAACGGTCCAGAAGTCTGGGCGATGAACGAAAACAGCATACACCGCACAGGAACATCTCCTGGACATGACCGAAGTCGACGGTTTTGTCCAGGGGGCCTTTTTTCGGCGGTCCTGACGCACATACACCAGACGCGTACACCTTCGTATTGCGCTCCGAGCACGCACCGCAGCACTGCACAGTTTTCTTTCAACCGTCGGTGGCATGTGCGGCTGCATTGTGGACAATGCTGATCGCACACCTTCACAGCGCGCCTCCTGAGATGTCATGTCCTCTTCAGCCTCTGTCCCTCGGCCTGTGTTGTGTTCCCCAAAGATGTCAGGCGAAGCGAGGAGTGCCGGTTTGATCATCGCAGATCGCAGCCCTTGTGTCTGCAAAAGTCCTCGTGGAAATTAGATTTCCTCGGTAGGCGCCGGCAAGGGTTATCAACGCACAACGTCACTTCGACATGTCGTCAGAGCTGGGCATCCAAGGGCACCCTTGCTGGCGAGACCGCTGCTTGTATTACGAAAGAAACAGTCAGTAGACGTAGTTGACGTGATTCGTTGCATGTTGTGGATAGACAGTGGTGGGATCACCCTGGAAGGGTTTACATTACTCATCCGAGACGTCTTAGTCCTCCACACATATGATTGTTGGGCCATGTCACGTGTGCGCAAGACCCTTGAGAGGCTCCATTAGAGATTCGTATGCACCGACAATCATCTCCGGGCACCACAGCAACACGCATTCGAGTCAGACAAATCACTCACATAGGTAGGATGCTACTCGTTGGAAAAAGTGAAGCCAGTTTGATACATATCTGGGTAAATCTAATATCTACACTGAGAATTCATAACGGGTCATGAGAATGTGGTATCCGCCAAAGAAGAGAAGTAAAGAATCGAAGATGTTATCCAAACACCTTTTCAGTTTTCAATTGTCCAAAAGCGCCCAAAATTTGCTGTCCATGTAAATGCGAAAAACGAAACCATCTCAAGTAAGCAGCGCGCTTAGTTGGAGAAGTCCCTCGCGTGGCGGCGGGTGTTGCTAGCGACGGCAACAGAGGCAATCTGGGGGCCAGGAGCATCGCCGATGAGCTTGCCGGCCTCGTGGTTGTAGAGGTCCCAGGTGAGGAGCTCGTCCTTGGCCGAGTAGATCTCGGTTCCCTTGACACCCTCAGGGATGGGCTTGCTGTCGTCACCGCCAGTGACCTTGATGTTGAACGCCTGGGGCCAGAACTGGCGCTCAGAGACGGCACCGTTGTTGTGGATGGACGCAACCTCAGTGCGCAGCACGTAGTTGCCAGAGGGGATCTCGCTGGGGATGGTGACGGTGTGGGCGTTGCCGTTCTCGTAGAAGATCTCATCAGTACCCCACTTGCCAGTCTGGTAGCGGGCGCCACCCTCAGCGAATCGTGTGCCAGCAGGGTAGGAAACCAGAGCGACCTCGTCGATCTTGAAGAACTCAAGCTGGGTCTTGTCGACCTTGGAGCAGTCGCCGTGGCATGGTGCCAACCAGGTGGCTGTCCAGCCATGGTGGGAGCAGTCCCATCCCACCTCGCCCGCACCGCAGGATCCCTCGTGGTGCCAGTTGAAAGTGACCTTGGAGCCGGCAGGAGCCTCGGCAGTGTTGGGTGAAGGGACGGCATTCTTGTGAGCAATAATGTCCGGCTTGTTGATAGAGTCACCCATCACAGGCTATGAAAATGTTAGACTTTGACGCAAAACGTTGGGAAATGGGTTACTGACCTGCCACCCCCATCCTTGAGCGGTCTTCCAGGCAGGAGATCCTTCGGGCAAGGGATCATTGATAGTTGCGCCGCGAAAGCCTTTGTAGGTGACACCGCCAATTTCAGCACTGTCAACGGCCGTGTGGCCGGAGACTTGAGCAACAAGGCCCGCAAACAGAACAGCAGTGTTGAAGATCTTAGACATTTTGATGTTTGGATTGAAAACAAGTTCAAGGTAGGTGATTGGTTGTGGTTGGAAGTGAGGACTTCGTGGTAATGATCGGGTTTGCGAAAAGTGAATGTGCGTGTCGAGCTCACAGAGCTGTAGAAGGAATGACTAGTCAAAGATGATTGACTGAAGGAGAGACTGAGGCGACCGAGCGTGGGGAGTGAGTTGAACGGGAGAGGTGTTGCCTTTTGTAGTGCACCATGGACTCTGAAGGCACTCACTTCGTATTCTGTGGAGGCCCTTGGCTTCCTTTTTCGATCAGCCACCCGGGCCTGAACTGCACGTACAGCTCAATGTTTTGTCGTCTAAGCAGCCCGACTGGTCAACAGCGCGGGCGCTTGACATGGGCTAATGTAGGTACAGAGAGACTAGGCCCTGGTTAGATGGCGGCCTTATCGATAGCCCCGCGCTTCAAGAGGAAGGTTTGTTCGGCAAGCCCAACGTTTGATCCCCTGAGATGATCTGACGTGCTGGTCAAAGTCCGTTGTCCAGCTGGCAGTGTCGCTCTCCATCTCCAACTGCGTCTGAAACCCTCGTCAAAGTCACTCGATCCCTACAACTCAGCTCGACTCAGGCGCTTGGCTGTGCATTCTGACATCACAACCATCCTTGTCTATAACCAACAAGGCCGAAGCCGTTCTGCTGTCGGCATCCAGGAACGCCTGGGCACTAAGAGGGCGCGTTCCTGGTTCCAGACTCTGGAAGTGCGGAGCCGTGGAGCGGTGTCATCTCTTCATCCAACGAATGACAAACAAAAGTGTTACGTTTCTGCTGAAATTCTCCTTACGAGTTGTGTGGATCTTTGCAATTAAACGGCTCGGCTGCGGGCTCGGCGCGGTTGGTACGCGGCAACGTGGAAAGGCTGCCGCTGATGGTAGCGTCTAAACATGTTTCAGATGTCAGCCTTAGCGAATTGTCTATCGATAAACGGAGAAGGACACATGCTCGGCAAGCTGCTGTGCACCTCAACAGGGCTTCATGCAAGCGTGACGACTTCCAGCCACCCATTGTCCGGAAATAATCAACAGTCACGGCTGTCAAAGTGCCTTCTCTTCATGATCCCGATGATCCAGAGTGCTTTTTGCGCAAGGCACCAAGATCCGCAAATGGATCGTCCCTCGCGAATCCGGAAGCATCAAATCTCAATCCGTGTCGCAGCTGCCACTGGTTCCGTCCTCTGACAGCTTACGTTGTGCCACTTCCCCAGTCTTTCCCGACACCGTGGGACCTTGGTTGTGTTTCGTCTCATGCGAGGTTCATCAAAGACCCGCCCTGCGCCCCTTCGCTGCGCCTGGCCGGCAGCCACAGTGCAATATGTTGCAGTTACTCGGCTACGCAGTGATTGGGAATTGGCTACATTTCTGTGGATCTTTTCATCAACATTCATATACATAGTAGACAGCTGTAAGACAAGCCTCTAGTCACCCCTCGTAGCTCACGACATCATGTCCTTTGAGTAACGTGCAGGTATGGTGGAATGCGTTGAACAAGATTTCACCCTTTGCAAACCGGATCTTGGAGACGGTTCCGATCTCACAATTCCCAAGCGAAGGCCACATGTTGGTCCACTCCAATCACGCCAACCCGTCAACAGTCTTTGTTGTGTCTGCTACGTGCGCAGAATACTGAAACTTTGATTACAGCCACTCCAGCAGACGAAGCACAAGGGCAGCCATAAACCTGCATATTCTTGTCGTCAGCCCTGAATATTCAAGAAAACTCGTCATCATATGCGGCCTTTTCAGCTGAGTCCAGCAGGTCACTGCTGCCAACGATGACTGCCACTACTGCATCTACATATAACTTCAACGTAGCCTCAAAAAGTAGCCGCTTACTCTGCCAAATGGGGTAAGAGCCTCCACCAGAGCTAGGTAATTTGAGAATGCAGCCCATGGACCGCGCAACATGCCAGTCCGCAAATGCATATGCTAGCTTCTGCGTCTGTTCGGCTTTTCACTAGGTATGTATGCAGACGAAAATTGGTTTTGACGCACAACAATCAGCTGCGTTTCGAGAGTAGACACCGCTGACGTCAACCATGTAGGCATGACCCCAAAATAGGCAGCAAATCTCTTTCATTGTAGCTGACCCAGTGCATATGCTCTAGGAAAGGGCTATACTTGTAGTCAAGGTGAAACGACGCTTCATCAAACAGTCGCAAATGACCACAATGGATATATTAGGCACGCTGAGCATCTATCAAACGCCACGACCATGCAACGAAAAACGCAAGCACGACAAACGCCGCAAAAGAAACCTGATACGAATACGCCACCAAGAGCTCCGCGTGAAACCTATCACATCCATCCACCCTCTTCGACACCTCAGTCGGTGATCACCGGCGCCGAACGATCCCAGTCCTTCTTCTCGGTTACTTCGACCAAAAACCTCGCAACACTGCCCCTCGAAACCGCCCCCAGTATTCCCACCCCCTTCCCATCTTTGTACTCCTTGACCGGCTTTGCATCCCCTTCTACCAGCCTCGCTGGGCGCACAAAAACATAGTCCACCCCGCTCTTCTCCGTCTCCTCTGCAACCAAGTTGTGGTCATCATACTGATAGATCATATTGCTCTTCTGCATCAATAACCGCATCACCCAGTGCATATTTGCCCACGATGCGCCGACACCAAAGGCCTGCATGACGACGATCTTGGGGGTGCCGAACTCCTTCATGGCCGCGACGACGTTGGCGGTGGAATCAGCCATTAGGCGCGGAGGCGCGGTGACAGCTGCAAAAGGGCTGTCACTTGCGCGCGGGGCGCTGAGCGTGACAATAACGACTTCGGGATTGCTTTGTGTGAATGCTCTGTGGACGTCTACTTTGTCGAGAGGTGTGCCGGTGATGGTTGTGAGGCCCTTGTTGATCTCGTTGTGCATGGCGCTGGGGTCTCGGACCAGGGCTGTGACTTTGTGCTCGTGGAGCAGGAGCTCGTCGATGACGAGCTTGCCTGTGCGTCCGCTGCCGCCGATCATAAGTACACGTTTGCTGGTAGACATGTTGATATCGGTAAGATTGATGTTGATGGTCGCAGATCTGATGAATTGAAAGGTCGTGTGGCAGCTTTACTGTGTACTACTATGTCGAAGATGAAGCTATTGATGCAGATATGGCCGCTTCGTTAGTTTGCTTTTGTGCGAATGGTTGCGTGGGGTTCGATTGCGTTTAGGGTAGCTGTTAGAAGTTGATTGAATCTATCGCTGCTTTATGTATGCTGTAATTTGTAGGATCTATAACGGTGCTCATTTGCGATTTCTTATATCCAGCTACGCTCGTAAGGCGTTCACGGCCATCGCGCACGTCGGAGAAGGTATGCTGGTCGGATATAGCAGCTTCTCCGGTTGTCCGGTGCCAGCTCCGAGCCACCCCAGGAAACTACAGCGCATCCGAGCGGCCTGGAACTGTTCCCAACACTACGGACGAAGTCTGCTTGATGATCTGCTGTAGACTCTCTACTCGTGTTAAAAAATAATATTAATGGCCGACAGATGCAAGATCGCTTGCAAGAGCTACTTGACGGTACGTCCAACTGCCATCTGTGGTACGCGCTTGCGTCTAAGGGACATGCAGGGCCAGAGTATTCACTATGCGACTTCACAATTTGTCACATTACAGATTGGGGTACTGTCGGACATCTAGAATAATCCTTTGGTATCAAGTGTGCGAACTGGAAGTAACTTAGCAATCCAATCCTAAGACATGCCTCAATGTTTAAGGTCTATGAGCTTGACGCCAGCCTTTCACTGCTCATCTTTTCAAGCTCATCTAAGCAAGCGCTACGGACGAGATGGTGCTGGTCAAGAAGATTGATCGGTCGGTGAACCCCATCGTGTCTGCATCTCACTCCATCTAATACCTCAACAAGCCACTTTGTACACCGATCGACCCCCAACCGTACGATATGGCCAGTATGGCATCTACAGCACCTTCCGCCGCCGCAACGATCAACACCCGCGAAGACGCAAACTCGACAACAGAGCACTACAGCACGCTACCCCTGCTTCTCCCACCTCGCCATCCCGACTTCCGGGATGCAACATGCAATGCCCACCTCATACACCAACTCGCAGTCGCAAAACGTCTCGCGCGCTGTGGATACGCATGGGGCGTACGAGTCCCGAGGGAATGATTAGCTGGCTCGACCAGCGATCCAAAACCTCGAACCTCTGCTGATTTTTTGCACTGCAACATGCGAGTTTGACTCGTACTGCTCGTGTCCTTTTGTCTCGGCTTTGCCTACCATCCTCGAATCGCAGATGTTGCGGGCGATGCATGGTGCACCGACTTAGACTCTGGCGAAGATGGCGATTGTCGGTGTTGGAAACGGCTGGTCTGTTTACCGTGGTGGTGTTGTCATTCTTTCCTTTTGCTGGGAGGGCTGTGGACAGGATGTCGATGCTGTGGGCATGGCGGATGGGTCATCATGCATGTCGAGTTTAGTGGGTTGATGGACAGGGAGAATAAGGAGGTTCGGTGTAAGTACCGGGTCGTTTTGAAGGGGGGAAGGACTATGTATCTGTGGTGGAATTGCGACTGCGATTGCGTTAGCTTTTGTGACGAGTATTTCGGCTAGGAAAAGGGGGCTGGATGACGACTTCGCGCTGCAGTGATGACGGCTTGATGGCGCGATGAAGGCGGATGGGGGATATGAGTTGTTGCCGTGGATAGTAGGCATAACATCATATCATTTCTGTGTTTGTGTCTGTTATTCATCGTGTAGTGATACAACTCTGCCATGTCGACGTGAACCCTTCTAGCTTCGCCCAGCTTCTCCACCAACCTATACAGCACATCCGCCCGGTACCAAGTAAACAAAACCCCGCCTTCTATAGTCCATTCCCATCCAACAAAACACGTCTCATAAGAGCAACTCAATCACGACATCCACCCCGCACACGAATTCGACCCACCATCACACCTTACACGCTCTCAGCAGCCCGCTCAATCGCGCCAACAACCTCCTCCACCCTGCTCAAAAACGGACTATGCCCGGCCTCAACCGTCGTCTCCAAAAACCGCGCCCCACTCCCCTTAACCATCCCCTGCTGAACCTGCAACGGAATCGCATGATCAACCGTACAAAACACATAACTACTCCTCACCTGCTGATACGGGGCCCACGTCGTCTTCTGGAAAAACATCCGATAGCTAAATGGAAGCAACTTCGCAATCTGCGCGTCCTGCTCCGCGGGGGCGAGGTCGTTGTAGAACACGTCAGCGGGGTCCGCGGGATCGACTTCTAGCCCGGACGACGAGACGCGGAACCATGGCAGGTCGGTGCCGCCTAGGGCGTCCATCAGGCTGGTTGCGGGCGGTAGGACAAAAGCGGAGATGTACACCATGTGGACTACGCCGCCGGGGTGGCCCTGAGTGGAGCGCGTGTGGGCGAGGAATGGCGCAATGGCTTCTCCCGCTGGAAGGGACCCGTAGCTGTGGGCGACGACGACGACGGATTTCCCGGCGTTGACGAGACTCGTGAGGGCGTCGGCGATGGAGGATATGTCCGCGGCCCAGGTTTCTAGGCCGGGCGTGGCGCCTACGGAGGGGAGTTCGGCGGTGGCGGTTGGGTAGCCGTGGGTGTTGAGCGCGGTGATGACGGGGGCGTAGCAGGCGGATTTGTGCCAGGCGCCGGGGACAAAGAGGATTGTTGGTTTGGGTGAGGCCATGGTGGGGGTTAGGGTTGTTGATGTTGGTGTTGGTGTTTGAATTAGACAAGGGGGGTTGAGTGTCGGGAAATGCCTTTTGCGTTCTGCTGCTCAATTGCTGAACCTTGAACTGTAAAACCGGCGGACGCAGAGTTGGTAGTTTTAAAGTGTTTTTACTTCAAACGCACAGCTCGAATACCCTTCTGTCCTTGCCTCTTTGTAGTCGGTCGCGTCTGGCGGGGTAAGCAAGACAATCAGGGTCTAGGATGGACCTCGGGCATTTTTTTGCAAATCGGGTCCACAAGGGGACAGCGACGAGTTGTCGATTTGGACAAGAGCGGCCCACATCCGATGATGTTGTTGCGAAGGCACCGTGGTCGTCGGATGCTGCGAGCTATCCACGGTCCGATCCGCTCGGTGGCTGATCCCTGCGTTGCGCGCGTGTGAGGCTGCCGAAGTGCAGTACAGCACAGAAAGATGGACAGACAGACATGTAGAGGACAGGAGGATGTGATATTTGAAAATCTTCAGGCTATGGGAATTGATGATTTGGAATAAACGCCGACGGGAATACACGACAGCTGCTCCTGAACGCCTTGACAATGCTGGGAGTTTGACCTTGAATGAACCTTCCACGACTGCAAGAGTGGATAGTGCCGACATGCGGCTGGGTCTGACAGACCTTGACTGCAGATGAGCAGACTACATTACGCGACTGCGCTGTGCAGCCGTCCGCAAGCTGGTAGAGGTGACTTGCAAACCTCACTCATCCGCCAGCAACGGCGCCCTCTCGCGGTCCTCGCTAACAATCTGTCCCCTGGGGAAAGGATCACGGCCAAGTAGACCAGGCACACCAACCGCAAGCGAGACCACGAACAGGATGCCGCCGACAGTAAAGGCGAAGATCCACTGCAGCTGCAGGATCGGGAGTTTGCTGAGGAACTGGCCGACACCGGTGGCTGCAACAATTAGCATGAGTAGTAACATCATACGACAAAGGATTAAAAACCAGGGGGGTATAAAAATCAAACTCACAAAATGACAACACCGACAGCGCAAACCCAATCGTATAATCCTTATACGCTGCGAGGAAAAACAACCCATACCCCAACCACCCCCAAATAAAGACATTCGCGACGATCCTCCCCACGAGGTGCGTGGAGTGAAACGCCACAGCACCGACCCAATAAAGGGCGACAAAGTTCCAGGCCAGGGGTCCCGCGACCGTGCCAATGTGGATGGCGCGCGGGGTGGTACTGTGGCGGAAGTAGGCAAAGCTGAGGTTGAAGAAATTGAGGACCAGCAGCAGCTCGGCGAGCCAGAAGTGGCTGCGCACCCAGAGGTGGATGAAGCCAAAGAGGAGCAGGTTGGACGTGATGTAGTGGGTGCCGATGTTTGCGGCGGCGACGAGGTAGGTTTGGTTGGCGGACCAAAGCGACCAGGCGTAGACTAGCTGTAGGGCGAAGAGGATGATCCTGGGCGTTGGGTTAGTTGGAGACGCAGACACGGATTATTTTGGTCAAGGTACCAATAGATCGACGTGATGATGCTGCTCTGTGCGAATGGCGTCGCGGGCTGGTGTTGCCAGAAGCGGTGGTCGCGTGCCTCATCGCCAGGCCGGTTGAAGGCGTAGTAGAAGGCAGTGACGAGCAGGATGAGATACGACGCGGCTGTCGATATCTTGTACAGCAGAATCGACTGACTCGAGAACTCATCGCGCTTGGCGAACGGATTGCGGCTGCTGCCTGTACTGTCTGACATGGCGATTGATTGTATCGTCTGCGGTGTGCTGTTGACCGTATTTCCAATCTATACTGTGACCGTTCCTCCAACCTACACTGTGAGCTAAAAAAAACGTCGACTCAAATAAAGCAGCACCGCGCGTTAAAAAAAAACAGGAAGCACGAGCGCAGCCCAGTACTTATAAACAACCACATCCCGTCACGCCATCCAACCTGCGACAGCGAGCAAGCCTACGTCATCCGTGGTTTCGCGTTGCGCGGGAAAGGACAAGAACCCCGCTTTCCCACCCGACGCCGCGGACCCCATGACAGACCTGACCAAACACTACAGACCAGACACTGGACAAAGACAGCGCTGCACGCGCTCCAGGCTAGGGATTGGCTCCCACGCGTGCAGGACCGTGCACCATGCCATGATCCATCTGCGGCGGCCAGCCTGTGACAGCGACAGCGACAGTGGCAGTGGCAGTGGCAGTGACTTTGAAGTACCTATCGCGCATACGATACCAACGCCGAGACTGACACTGCCGCTAGGGGATAGAGGATGACATGCATGCATACATGCATGCAGGTGTGGGTGGCGAGTATACATACATCCACACATCCATACACAGTACGTACATACGTTTTCTAGGATGGCCCGCATTACAAGCCCACACGCTGGCTGTATATGTGTGTGTGTGTGTGTGTATAGGCGACAGAGGAATGTGCATCGTGCAATATGCATTATGCATTGTGCATTGTGTAGGACGCAGGCTGCAGGATGGATGCAGGATGCAAGTCATGTCTACCTATGTCAGAGTGATGTCAGAAGCCAAACAACAACAACTAAAACAAACAAACAATGAATGAAAAGAATTAGATTTCTTTGCACGCGCGGGTATCTCTACATACAAACATACATGCATAGGCAAGGGGCAAGGGTCAAACAAAAAAAGGTCGAAACCAATGTCCAATACATGGTAAGTACCAAGTCTTATCATTGCGCCTCCCCCTAGAAAACAAAAAACGCGGTAAGCGCGGCGTACCGACTTTGTTGCAGAGGGGTGGGGTGTTTCCTTCTTGCGATCCCGTAAACGCCTCCATGTCTAGGTATCTATTTAGTGGTAGCCCTCACCAATCAAACGCCTCGCTTGGTATCAATCCTTCAGTGTACAACCAACTCCACTCCAACTCTCTAGCGAGCCGGTGTGTCTGGCACTTCCCAGGCGTCTTTGTAATCTCCTGCCGCAGTGGGTGCGCCCTCCTCAAGCGCGCTCTGCTGAGGTGCGGGTACGGGTGCTGCGGCAAAAGGTATGGTACCGTTTGCCGTAAAGACGGGCAGATCCTGTCTCTTGGCGGCAGGCGAGAGGGGACGGGATGTCGTCTTCGGTGGTATTGCCGTGGTCTCGGTGTTTGGAGGCAGCCATTGTAAGGCTGCGCTAGGCACCTGGGGCTGTGTGGCTTGCAGTACACCGTTTGCTGATGCAGAGGCGTCGAATGAGTGCGCGCTGTAGTTTACAAACTGCAGGCCACTGGAAGGGGGTGGCATTGGAGGCGTGTCTTCTCGCTGTGGAGGCGTCATTTTGGGGGCTTCGGTCGGAGTCACAAACGAAGGCAGGGGGAGTTGCTCGCGAAGCTGCTCGGGAGTGATGACCGAGTCTCTGATGTCGGTTGGCGGTTCGATGATTCCAGCTGAACTGCGACGGCTAGTCTCAGCCGCATATGTGCTCTCCTGTGGAGAGATGGGCATTTCAGCTTGTTGGGCAAGGCTTGAAAAGGTCTCGGGGTGCACAGGCTCTGGCTGCTCAAGTGGCGCTGCGGCGGCGCTCTGCAGTTGTGGAGGCTCTGGCGTCATGGTCGGAGCTGGTGTGGTAGCCGGCGACGACGTCTTTGAGGACTTTGACGAGCGGCCCGAGGCACGTTTCGATGTAGATGATATGGTGTTTGTGCTGCGATTCGCAGGTGCTTTGCGGTTTGTGCTTTTATTGGCGGGTTTCTTGGCCGCTTCGAGGGCCTTTTGCTTCTCTTCTTTTTCTTTCTCACGAGCCTCGTATACTTCCCTCGAAGGCATTTTCAAGGTCACGCGCTTCAACCCCGAGGTCAGCGAGTCTATGCCGTCAATTTCTTGGCCTCTGCCAGCAGCGACGTTGTTTGAGTAGTTGGACGGTGCCCGAGGCACGGGCGGCCGCTGTGGCCCGCGTGAAGCGGCTGCATTATTCCCACGGCCTTTCTTGACTGGGACATCATTTGCAGTCGTCGAGGGCGCGACACTTTGCCTTCTTGAAGTTGTAGGGGGAACGCTTGGCCCTCGATCGCCGATTGATGATACGCTTGAGGCAATGCTCATGCGGCGCGACGTCGAACCAGCAGGTAACGCAGGTTCAACGGATGCAGGTTGAAAGTCGGCAATGGTCTGTCGCCTGCTAGACCGGGACTCTGCTTGGAGTAGTTTCTCCTCATCGGAGCCTTGGTCAGCGTATGATGCAACAGGCTTGCGGCCGCGCAGTTGACGACCAGATGGATCGACTTTGACAGAGTTCAGTGGCGGGGGCGCGGGCGCGGGCGCGGGCGCGGGCTTGGGCTTCTCCTTCTTGACTGGCGGCGGAGCAAGCTCTTCTGGCCTACAGCTCCTAGTCTGACGATCGATTGGTACCAGCAACGCACACAAAGCATGCGCCGCAGTGGCCCAGTCTACATCTGGTGGAGGGGGAGTGATGGGTCGAGAAGGGTTGACGGGTGCGCCCCTGACGGGCTGCAGATGTGAGAGCTTGGTCGGATCAACGACCTTTGCGGTGAAGGACTGTGTGGGGGAAGAGAAATGAGCAAGAGGACCCTGCTTGAGCTTCTTTTGAACGACTGGCATGGGAGGATTGACCAGATTCTCCAGCTCGACTAGATGAGACGCATGCCACCATGCTGGGTCGTAGGTGATGGGCGTCGGGGTTGTCTCGACTGGCTGTACGGGGGCATTTTCATCTGTGAGGTTCATTCCGTCTAGCATTTGGTCGAGTGTCATTGCATGAGTAGGCTTTGGATCGTGATACACTTGTCCATCTGTGAGGCCGCTAATATGGCTCAAGACTCCGCTGGCCAGAGCCCTGTCGCTGTAGCCACCTTCCAAGACCGAGATGACGCGGCCATGAACAGACGTGCCCTCTTCCTCGGCCAGACGGACGACGTCGCGTGTGAAGCGAGCATAGAACTCGGTGGGAACATTGACCGCATGCCGCTGCATACCGGCAGTCTCCCACTCGCTAGCATCGAAGCCAGCAGACAGAAAGATGGCGGCCTTGGGAGTGGGCTGGTTCGGTCCTGACCTGAAGCGCTTGGTGTGGAATTCGAGGTACTGGCGGGTCTTTTCGAGGAGCACAAGGTACTTGTCCTCGTAAATTGCCCAGAACTCTTCAATCGTCTTCCACGACTGCAGATGGACATTCCAGATGGACTGTCCGTGGGCGTTGTCAATGCAAAGACTGGCAGCCTGGACCTTGTCATCGTCGCCGTCCTCGCAAGGATACGAGTTGATGTCGTGCAGGCTGAAGTAACCGATGGACGTCTTCTTGCGGTTGGCTGTGCTCTTATGCATGTTTTGGACCTTTTTGTTCCGCGCCCAGGTGATGGCTTGCGAGCCGTCGCCGTGATGCAGGTCAAAGTCGATGATGGCGGCGTGGGTCAGGCCGTACTGCATCATGGCGTGCTCGATGCCGACGTGGACATTGTTCAGCCAGCAGAAGCCGGACGGGAAGTCGGCCGAGCAGTGGTGGCCAGGTGGTCGCACGCAGACGAAGGCGCGCGAGGGACCGTTGGGTTGGAAGATGGCGTCCACAGCGTCCAAGACGCCGCCAAGAGCACCCTGGAAGGCGTTGAGCGAGTCTTCGCAGAGATACAGGTCGCCGGCGTGGAACTCGTGTTTCGGCGGCTGTCCGGGCGCTGACGGGGCGTCTCGAGCCAACTCTTTCCCTGTTGTGGCCAGCTTTGTGGCTGCGTTGAGGCACAGCGCCTTCAGCTCCTCCATCCATTTGGTGCCGTGGACGTTGGTGACGACGGGCGAGGTGATGTCGACCAGACGCGACGTCTTGCGGATGTGGAAGGGGCTGCGCTCGGGCGGGCTGTGGTCTGGATGTAGTGGGTTGTGTCCCTCGGTGTAGCGGCCCCCCAGGCGTACGTAGGCGGTGGAGATGCCCAGGACGCTGGCGAGGATGCGCTCTGGCCGCTCCATGATCAGGCTGACTATGTTCTTGGGCGTCTTGGGGCGCGAGTAGCGGTGGCCGTAGCACTGGTCGTGGACGATGACGACGGTGCCGGGGCTGGCGGGGGCTGCGCGGGCGTCGTGGTGGGCGTCAAGTCGAGCGTCATATCGGACGTCATGGCGAGCCAAATCCCTCCTAAAATGCTCCTCAGCCACATCGCAGGCACGCAAGGGCAGCTTCTCCTCAAAGTGAGGCTCAAGCGGGCTCCTAGCGCCCAAAGAGGAAGCCATGCTCGGCGCAAACGACGAGCGACGCGACGCAGCGGATCGGGGCGCAGACGCCGAGTCGCCGGCGCGCAGGGACGCGTTGGACGGCTTGCGCCCGAGGACGAGTGACGGCGAGGGAGACGCGGCGCGGGTCAGGCTGGCGGAGCTGGAGCTGCGGCGGAGCGTCTGCGGTAGAGGCGACGACGGGACGCGCGCTTTTGGCAGGCGGGGCGAGGCTGGGCCGG
This sequence comes from Stagonosporopsis cucurbitacearum, assembly GCA_016920805.1. Taxonomy (NCBI): domain Eukaryota; kingdom Fungi; phylum Ascomycota; class Dothideomycetes; order Pleosporales; family Didymellaceae; genus Stagonosporopsis; species Stagonosporopsis cucurbitacearum. The sequence continues at coordinate 1,626,826 of JAFEKD010000010.1, read as the reverse complement.
GCGAGGGGTCGCGGAGGTTGCTGGTGGCAGTGCTGGCACTGGTGCTGGTGCTGGTGTGGGTGTGCAGTGAAAGGCGCTTGCTTGGGCGTGGGCGCGAGAGTGACTGCGACTTGGGCTCGGTGCTGCTCTGTCGCGGCGTCGTCGTCGTCGTCGTCGTGTCTCTGCCTGCGACTGCGACTGCGCCGGGCGCCGACGATACCGACGACGCCAACGGCTGCTGGCTCTGCATCGCTGCGCTGTCGGGCGTGTCCATGTTTTGGCGGGGTGTTTCACTGTCAAGGAAACAGGGGAACCATGACGACGGCCTGCGTCAGGGGCCCGTCAGTGCATAGGGCTGCATCGCCCAACCTAGCCGAAGAAACGGCCGCCTTGGTACCAAGTGTGCCAGATGCCACCTTTTCATTTGAGAGACGTGGATGAAGAATCCAACTGTACAAATATATATATATATATATATATATATATACCTATACATGTATACATATCATCTAGACCTTGCCAAGACGCGCACTCTTTCTAGTCTATATGATATATGCAATAGAGTCAAGAGTCGAGACGCACACATGTCCTCCGCCACGCTGTATTCCCTGCGATCCAAATGACCGCACTTCACATATGCAACAAGCCCAAACGCCGCTGATGCGTGGCCTCATTATCACTCACACCTCTTATCGTACACTGAGCCCGTTGCTCTGGCAAGACTACACCTCCCTGGGTATAGATAGATTCAGGAGAGGGAGAGAGACTCAATCGTCGTCATCACCGCTCTCCTCGTCTTCGTCTTTCCGCTTCTGCTCTTTGCGCTTGCGGTCGCCTTTCTTGGACTTGAGCTCCTTCTCCCACAGCTTGTTTGCCGATTCCTTGTTCAGGTCTGGGAAGATGAGGCTAAACACCTCAGAGTACCATTCCACAGGGTGGCCTTGGATGCCTTCCTTGATATTCTAACCACAGCGTTAGCTTGCCTTGATTCAAAAGTATGCGCAAACATCTCTACTCACCTCAGGCAACTCGAGCCAGTCGCTCAGGTTATCCTTGGGGAAGATGACCATGGTCGCGCCAGCTCGTCGTGCAGCTACCGTCTTCTCCCTCAGCCCACCAATCCGCAGAACCTTGCCGGTCAAGGTAAGCTCGCCAGTCATGGCCACGCCATCCTTGATCTGTGTGTCAAGCGCGAGAGACAGGAAACTCGACGCCATGGTGATGCCCGCGCTGGGCCCGTCCTTGGGTACTGCTCCTTCAGGGCAGTGCAGATGTATCCTTGCGTGCTCGAAGAACCGGTTCTTGGGGAACTCGCGGGCAAGCACCGACTTGGCGTACGAGTACGCAACACCAGTAGACTCCTTCATGACATCGCGCAGCGAGCCCGTGCGCTCAAGACCTGGGTGGGAGGATGCAGAGAGCGCGTTTTGCAGGATTGACTCAATGTACAGTGCCGAGCCGCCCATCGACGTCCACGCTAGACCCATCGCCACACCAGGCGGTGTCAGATCGTACAGTCGGTCAGCAGTAAATACAGGTGGACCGACGTAGTCTTTGAGGTTGTCTTTGCCGATCGACACGTGGACTGTGTCTGGAACCTTCAAGGCAACGCGCGGTTTGGCTACAGTCTGCTTTTCAATGCCTTCCGGCGTCTCCTTTACGTCTGTCTTATCCTTCTCCGCCTCTTCTTGCGCGGCCTTGCCCTCTTCGGTAAGAGCTTCCGACTCTGGCAGCGCGTCCTCGCCAACCTCGGTGACAATCTTCAGCGCAGACTTGCGGTAGACCTTCTCAATCTGCTTCTTGAGGTTGCGTACACCCGACTCGCGGCAGTACTTGTTGATGAGCTCGACAATGCCCTCCTTCTCAAGGATAACGTCAGCGTCCTTCAGACCGCTCAGCTCCTTCGCCGCGGGTGCAAGGTACTTCTCGGCAATAGCAATCTTCTCGTCTGCGACGTATCCGGACAGCTCAATCATCTCCATGCGGTCGAGGAGGGGCTGGGGAATGGTGTCCGACATGTTTGCCGTGCACACAAACAAGACCTTTGACAGGTCGACAGGGACGTCTAGGTAGTGGTCGAGGAAACTGTTGTTCTGCTCAGGATCGAGGAGTTCGAGAAGTGCAGCCGCAGGGTCACCGTGGCTACTATTACGGCCAAGCTTGTCGATCTCATCAATCAAAACGAGTGGGTTCTCCGTCTGACACTTCTTGAGCGCCTGGATGATGCGACCAGGCAGGGCACCAACATATGTCCTTCGGTGACCCTTGATCTCAGCTACGTCGTACATACCACCAACACTGAAGCGGTAGTACTGACGGTTCAAGGCTCTCGCGATCGACTTTCCAATCGAGGTTTTACCCACACCGGGAGGACCGACCAAGCAGAGAATCTTTCCTTCGACAGAGCCGCGGAGCTTGCCGACGGCGATGAACTCCAGGATACGATCCTTGACATCCTTCAGACCGTAATGGTCTTCGTCGAGCACTTCACGAGCATGCTTGATGCCAAAGTTCTCGGCACTGCTCAAGCCCCAAGGTAGCTGTGTCAGCCAATCAAGGTAGTTTCTTGTCACGTTGAACTCGGATCCGCTGGGTTCAAGGCCGGACAGCTTGCTCATCTCCTCGTCGAAGACCTTCCTGACGGCCTCGGGCATCGCCAACTTGCTTGCCTTCTCGTTGAACTTCTCAATGAGCTTGTCCTTGCCGTCCGACTCGATACCCAGCTCGCGCTTAATGCCCTTCATCTGCTCCATCAAGATGAACTCGCGGTGCTTCTTTTGTACCCGGTTGTTGACCTCGTCGCTGACCTTTTTCTGCAGCTCAGCACTCATCAGCTCCTTCTTCAGGACTTCCAACGATTTTCTGAGCCTCTTCTCGACGTCCATCTCCTCGAGTGCAGCCTGCAGCTCGCTCGACTCGGCCTGTGCAACTGCAGCGGCAAAGTCAGCCAACTTGACTGGGTCTTCGCCGACACTCATGGTGGTGTGGACCGAGAAGGTGGCAACGTGGTCGCGGAACATGGGATTCAGGAGCGCTACGCCCTTGAAAGTGTTGACAATCTCGTTGACGAGAGCCTGGATGACCTTGTTGTCCTTCATGCTGAATGGCTCCTCGACCATGTTCTCGACGTTGGCAATGCTGACCTGTCGCCCCTTGAGGATGGCCAGCGTCTGATCCTCGTCCTTGGCCTTTGCGTCTTCGCTGGCCTCCTCGAAGCTTGCGACGACATCGCCCTTGGACTCGCTCGCCTTTGTGTCTGTCGGCGCGGTCTCGCCTTCGGGGGTGTCGGCAATGGTGGCATCTCCAGCGGACTCGTGCTTGTCGCCCTTGGGAGGCAAGAGGCTGGTCATCTTGATCCTGCGGTGGGGATACAGGACGCAGGTCATGGCGAAGTTGTCCTCGGAGCCAACGGGAAACGCGCTCGTGACCTGGCAGAAGGTGCCGACATCGTGCACTTCGCTGGGGTCGTCGATGACATCCTTGTCGACGCCATCGTCCTTGAACATGAAGGCGCCAATGTACGGCTGGCCACGCTTAACCATATCTGCGATTGCCTGGCCGACCTCTCTGTCGCGGATGGTGACGGCCTTGTAGAAGCCCGGGAAAAGCGGGCGCTTGGCGAGTGGGATGGCCATGACCTGGGGGTAGACTTCTGGTATCGAGGGTTTGACGAGCGGGTTGTTCTTGCGCTTCCTGCCGCCTCCTCCCTCGCCACCAGAGCCGCCATCGCCGCCTGCAGCGCTGCCGCGGCCCGAGCCTGTCCTTGAGGGAATGGGGTCGGGCGTCTTGGTCTTTGCCTCGAGCTCATCGGCGGCCTTTTCCTGCTGCCGCAGCTTCTTGGCCTCGTCCGTGTCCTCGGGCAGCTCTTCGGGCGGCGTCTTGGGGTCCTTCTCCTTCGGTCGGCTAGGAGACGTGGAGAAGCTGCGGTACGCGTACAGGGCAGCAGGCGGCGACGGGCACCGGCGGGGGCATCGAGCTACAAGCGATGCAGAGCATTGTGCGGGCAGGCGGGGCGCAGAGGCGCGCGATGTGGTGAGGGCGGCCTGGGAGCGCGAGGTCTGGCGCAGCGCTGCCCGCCACGAGGCGTGAAGCATGATGGGGTGGGGAGGAGCGATCTCGGAAGCCGCTGGGACTGCAGGGGATGTGATGTGCGAGGATGACAAGAGCGATGCACGCGCCCAATTGCGTGTCAGCGCGAGGCTCGGGATGGAACACAGCCGGGGAGGCGTGCAGGATGCAGAGTATGGTGTTGTGAGGGCGTGGCGTTGCAAATGGCTCGGTAATCTTCCATTTGCTAGATGGATCTTGATATCATCAGTCCCGTGTTGCAGCCTCGCGCCGAGTGGAGAATCTTGGCGCTGTGCCCCAGCTTTGTAATTCTGGATCCCTGGTCTCTGGGCTTCGGTGACCTTCTCCCACGCGACGACATCGGCCATGGTCACGTGAGCACGCGATCTGCTCGAGCACGAGCACGACCATAGCATGAACCTGTGTGGTGTTGTCGAGCTGTACTCGAGGAGTATGTTGATGGATGCCTTGATAGCCAATGATGCCTTTGGCCATCCACAGTCTCCCTTTTACTCCCTCACGTGTCCCCGAAGTCAACACCACTAACGGCATACTTTAGTTGTCAACCCACAAAGCACTCCGTACTGCAATTATGCAGATTGTATTTTGTCGAACAGCGGTACAGCTGGTGCTTGATACTAATCCCTCACGTGTAAACACTTTTGATCCTTGGCTCCTGATCGACAAAACACGTCTTCAACTGCCAATCTACCCTAGACCTCGTCTTCACCGCCAGACCGCCCCCCAGCGCTCCTGCCCTGCCCCCTCTCGCCAAAGCTGTTCTTCCGTCCCTCCGTCTCTTCACTGTCGAAAGTGCTGTCCAACATAAACGGACTTCTGGCCCTGATTTCCTTCCCCTTGAACAAAAGCACCACAGGCACCACACTCAGCGCAAGGCCAACAAACCCCAACAGGCTGCCTGCCCAGCCGAAACCGAGCGTCGAGAAGAGCTGCCCAGATGCAAGCGGCAGAAATGCGCCAAAAGTGTTGCGACCAAGCGAGGCGGCTGACAGCGCAGAGGCGGCGTATTTCTCGTACGCATCAGTAAGATAGTTTACCACGCCCATGTAGATCGAGTAGATGCCAACTCCAACAATCGTGACGCCAATCGCTGGTACAATCCAATGTATGCTTGGTCTGCACGTCCATCCATAGATGAACAGGCCTGTGGTGAAAAGCAGAGAACCTGGGATACTGGTGTAGAGCCGGCCTTCTGGAATGGGCTTTCCGGGTCTCTCGGTATTCTTACTTGCTGTACGGAGATACATCCAGTCTTGTAGAGGATTGACAAGGGTGCCAATCACAGCGCCCACCGTAATAGCAAGCTGCACAAGTCCCGTCTGGAAGATCCCGAAGCCATAAGAGTCGCCGAACGTCTGGACCACGGAGCTAAAGAAAAGGAACAGGATGCCCCAGGCGAACGAAATCCAGAGTGTGAAGAAGATCACAACCGGCTCGGTGAGCAGCATCTTGGTCGGACGCATAAAGGAAATCCTCAGCATCGACACAATCGACGGCTTGTCCAGCTCTGATTCCGCGTATATCTCTCGACCCGTCTCCTTGCGCAGCTTCTGTGCACGCTTCTTGAGGATGACATCACCGCGCGTCTCGCGCAGAATCAGCCAAAAGACAGGGATCAAGGCGGCATTGTAGATGATTTGGATGTAGTAAATCCTGTCGTTGTAAGTGTGTGCCGTTGACCAGCTTTAACAGCCATAACACTCACCATCGCCACGGCGAATCGAGACCGCCGCTCGGCTTCTGGATCTGCACGATTGCACTGCCTACAAATGGACCGAGTGCGATGCCTGCAACGCTGGTAAAACCAAAGAGCGACATCGGCAAGCTTCGCGCCTTATCGCCCTTCCATATGTCGCTGATGCTACCGCCGACGATATTGATCGAGACTGAGGAGGCACCACCGCCGAAGAATCGAGTAACGACGATAGTCGCGAAGTTGTCGGCAAATGCAGACCCGAAAAGAAACAGCTCGAAAATGATGTAGGCGACCTGCTATACATCAGCTCAAACCGCGGATTGATTCGGATCTCTCTAAACGCACAAAGTAGCCAGGCATGCGTCCCGTGTTCTCAGTCAATGGGACGAAGAGCAGCGGGAACAATGCCGCACCCACGTTCCAACTCGCAGTCGCCCAGTATAAGTTTGGGAAAGGATCATTCTGAACATTCCACAGCGGTGCCATCCAGTCATTTCCCGATCCGTAAGAGCCCGCAGGCAGGCCCGTCAAGATGGAAATGAAGCAAACAGTCACTGTGAGAATCCACTTGTACGTTGGCGACCAATTGAATCTGCCATTGCGTTAAACTGGAAATGCAGCATTTCTACGCTGAGCATACGGGTTATCCTTATCATCAGAGCCGTCCCAGTTATGGACCTCCACCTCTTTACCATTCACTGTGCGGGTCTCAGGATGCCTCGAGACGCTTGGACGATGCAGAGTGCCATCTCGCGAAGCGGTGGTTTCTATACTCGTCAGCCAAAACCCACCTCACACATCCACGCGATCCGCACCTTTATCTTCATTCAACGAAGACGGTATAGACATTTTGTTAAACCTCAATTCAATCAATCAATCAAACATTCCACAGCAAGTATATCGGTACTAATAAGCGCACCATTCACGAGGGACAAACACCCCCTATATCTGCTCCCTCACACCCGCACTCCCGCGCATCCCCATATGACCGCTCGCGGAGAGTGATCTCATAGCGCCGTCGCTAGCGCCGCGGTCCACGCTGGACGCGTTCACAGTGACAGCATGACGTTAGCGCCATGTTTTCCCCGCAAGGACATGCGACACGACAGAGCCACGTGATGTGCGAGGACGGCTCGCCGACTGGTCTAGCAGCACCCGGACGACACTGGCACGGCTGCTATGAAGCGCCTGTTTGTTGCAAAGCTTGGGGATCGGCTTTCCTTGGCTGATGTCCTATCGCTGATTACCACATCCAGCTAGTCCGGCTTCTGGCCGTAGTCTCGGCGAGACGGTGACGGGTAGGCGTTCGGTCGTTCAGCTCGTGCGAGCTGTGATGTCATGTTTGGTGAGCGAATATTTTGAGATGGTCTGATGATGGTAAGAATTCGTGACGATGTCAGGTGAGAAATTGGGGTTCTGAATTATGTAGCTTTCAAGCATCGAGAGGCGTGCACCATGAGTGTTTGGGTATGACGCTTGGTGCATTCAGGAGCTTTGAGGCGCCCTTCGCTAATCTTGTACTCTGGAGCAATCATCTGTTGATGTTCACGAATAATAGCACACTGCTTGACAATTCTCGGCTTTTTGAGTGCAATGGGTCGTTCGGCATTGTTAGGTGACGTCACCAGCTAGCTGACAATGGCACTAAGACGACATTTGCTCAGAGAGATTCGTATGGAATGTAGGTAGTACTCTCCATCTCCCTTTTTGATATTAAAAGAAATTCTCCACTCGAAGATTGCTGGTTCCTCTCGAGAAGCAGGGTGCTGAACGAAACATTGCGCCTCCGCAAAGAAACCCTACATCTCAACTCCTACACAGCACAATGCTTGCTTGACTACATACTCAGAACCCGCGAGCTGAAGTACGAAGCTAAGATGAAGTGGCAAGTAGGGTAAGACTTGTGTTTCGTTTCAGGGATGGCGTATAGTTCCTGCAAAGCGGCAATCCACAGACTTATTGTCTGCAAGTGGGTCAATATACTCTGTGTATCACGAGTCTGAAGTGCTTTTTGCACGTACGTGACCATGGGCAGGCAGATAAGGAACATGAGGCGCTGATCAGTACCCTTGAAGCACTCTATGTACAAAGCAGATATAGAGGAGGCCTGTCATTTAGCCTCGATGTTCGCTAGTATAGCGGCAACGTCCTAGTTGACATTATAACCAACTTCCCTGCCGTGGGTCCAAAGGAAAGTCTATGGGGTATGTTTACCACGAACTTTGTCTGTCAGTCAATAGGGTGATTTACGAGTGAAGGCCACGAAGAGGGCTATACAAATTGCAGCCAGGGTAAACTGAGAAACGACTGCCGCCTTCCATGACCAAGGACCAGTGACCTTGGAGGTGCCTTTAAGAACGCAAATGGCGGCAAAAGATCTAAAAACCATCCTAAGTCAGAACAAAGAAAGCATAAAGCCATGGATCCCCAAGGGTATGATCTCTGATACGCAGAATAAAGTGTTGCCTCGAATGGAGCCCATGCCCATCTCAAAGATGACTTTGACAAGTCTCCAAACACCCCGATGGTTAGACACAGTTTTGATGACTGACCCAGTGAATGTGAGACTAGGCTCCTTCAATCTTCCATCGCTGCGTATGTGGTGTTTTCTGAACCACAAAAAAGTAACGAAAAAACAGACCCTCCTTCCAGTCCAATCGCTCTGTTGTCCGACAACAAAAGCATCCAGCATTACTGCGAGAAACTGACAGATTGTCCACACGAGCTGGTGGTCTACAGGCAAGTTCCAGATTTATAGTGAAGAGTAGCAGACCCCAAAAGCCTTTACGAACTCTTCATTGGCGACATTCGATCCGATTATTATAAGATCGTGAACCATCCAGACGACAATGGAGGAACAGGCCACGGCAACCAGGGTTGCTCGGCGGATTAGTTACAATTCTCCTGTTTGCTCCATTCAGGTTGCCGGATCGAGTGCTTTGATTGTCACGCGATTTGTTCTGAGAGACGTTTACAGCGTTCATTACTATCCACGCTACATATAAGCTCTACCAGTATGTCACCTGATCTACCACACCTTGGAAGAAACCCCCATCTTACACTTTCTGTCAGTCCTTATGCCCTCGCTGATGTGCTTACAGACTCTTCTCCAATCCGTGGCGGTCTCATTGGCCTCGCCCCCCGTGGCGGTTGGGATGCTATGGCTCACCTACTTCACCTTATGACCCCTTCTCGATATGTCATGACGGGCGTCTGCACCTCATCATTGGAAACATGCAACAAAACGTTAGAGAAACACCAGCTCGACAGCGCCCGCGCGTAAGAACCTTTTGCAACTATGTGCGACTCTGACTTCGTTGACCTAGCTGTCACCAGGGTTCACAATTGGGTAAACAAGGAACCGCGGAGAAGGAGTTTTTCTAGTACTATAGATACTGCATTTTGTCTTGGTACAATTGAAAAGGAAATACTGAAAATTGAGTCTTCTACCTGTTTGGCACTTTCTTCCACCCAAATCGACCTTTCTTGTGTGTTTACAACATCGCGTTTTGTATTTAACAACATCGCACTTTTACTGTAGTGTGTTTTCATTTGGTATTGTTCTAGCGCGACAAGTTGATCTCGAACGAGGCAAGGCTGTCTGCTCAGAGTGGTCTCTTTGCTCCAGTACTGAAGATTTGGAGGACTTGACCCCCCTCGCCCAAGAAAAGAATGCTCAAGCTATCATTGAACTGCAGGCGCGAATTAGTCACGTGCACTCAAACTTGAAGGGAGTGCTTGATAGTGGCAGAATCGGAAGATTGTTGGCTTCCTGTATCGTCAGTAGCTCAACCTTAGGGAAAACTAGTAATAGAATTGACTAGAGATGAGTCTACTTCACGAAGTGCGATAATCCCGACACTGATACGAGAACTACGATGGCTTTCTATTCAGGGCAGACTATGGACTTGCTCTCATCGTTGCTGGGGGATCCCATGTCTGTCTCTGTGCGGTTGCGTGCGACATGGCTTTATGTGAATATACTAGACGTCGAGAAAGTTGTCGAACGTGGTGCAGTACAGTATTTACAGTGCCTCCGCTGTTTGTGAAGTATAAGAGTTCTGCGGATAATCATTTAGGTCCTTGCATGCAACAGTAATAAACCTACGCTAAAAGATTTTAAAGATACATTTCCTGTCTTGGAGCCTGCTCAAGGAGATGGCTATGATCACGTGAGAGCCACCACTTCTTTCTCGACGCTGCTCACTTATGACCAAGCTACTGGTGTAGAAAAGAGCCATGAATTGATGGTTGACGTACATGCGCAACAAATCAACTACCATCACTACTGCTGAGCTGTTCTACCGTTTGCAGCCTCTCTGCAATTTCGGCATGCTAAGTTGCAGTCCAGGCAACCGTGAACCCATCTCTAATCTTTTTCTTCTCAACTACGCAGCCACTACCATACCCGCTTCACGACACTTCGTTGAACCGTCAACCCTCCTCTCACTTTCCCCATCACGTCCCAGACTCCCCCGAGTCTCAATCTTACGCAAGATCTCGCGTGCTACATCGTTATCCTGCTCTTCTTCAACACCGTACAGAGAGCCACTTTCCTCCTCTCTGTTGCTCGTCCTCGTCTTTTCCCGAACATGACCAGAGGGAGGCTTATTAAAACGACCACCAGCACAGTAGTTTTGTACTGGAACTGTACACTGCAGCGACGATTCGACATCCGAGCAGCCCCATCGTGTCGCAAAGACACGTGTTGGGATGAAGTTATCCTGCTCGACTCTCGAGGCGCGCGGCCAGCCAGTAACTGCCACGCTCTGCTTGTTGTTGTCTGCTCGCTTAGACTTTCGTTCTATGTCTTTAATGCGTGAAGCAGGCCAACTTTGGCGTTGTTGGGTTTGATGTTGTCGTGCGCGGCGGATTTGAAGACATCGGTATCCGATGAACGCTGCAAATGCGATGATGAGGGTTGATGTAACAGCTATACCTGAGATGAGAAGTGCTGACGGCGACAAGGTGTTGCAGATTTAGAATGTAGTGGTTCTCAGGACTGGAGAGGGCGGTGGAGGCCAGGGAATGAAACTCTACTGCATACACAAAAGGCATGTTGTATACTACCTGGTGAATCGCGGCTTCTCAAGAAGGGTGAAGGGTGCGAGACTGTGACCGCTATGGCTCGCTGGTTGTCATGAAGTGCGTGTTGTTGTGACAAAGATTTGTGGCTTACAGCATTTGAATGATGGATATCATCCTTGCGGTAGGTTTGATGGATCGAGTCGAATAGGGTGCTCTAGTCAGGTGAGAAGTCCTGATTCTATGGAGTTGATGGAGCGCCCATCCAGTGTGAAGAAAGACTGCTGTAGTCTGTCTAAAATCTGGCTCGGATTGAGACTTGGCAAACTCTCGTTGACGGAAAATTTGACAAAACCCATAGGCAGCTTGATTGACTCGCCTAGAGTGAGGTAAGACGTGAATGGAAGGATAACGTATATTCACATATTATGATTCAAACGATCAACCACATGTACAGCTACTTGTCGTCAGTCAATCGTTGTTCTATATGTCTCCTAAGGTCCAATCTGGCTAAGAGATGAAGAAGATTCATTTAAATAGGAGGCTGCTCGTGAGGTTCGGCGCCTCGAACACCAAGTGGGGCAGGCAGACTCCAGCTTCATTGCTCAACCAACAACAAGTCTGTCTCTTCATTCTTTCGTCTAGATGCCACTCGTGTAGACTGTCGTTCAGCAATTTCCAAAGCATAATCTCGACTGCCTAGAACGTGCTACAATGCATGGCAACGCCGTCCTTGCATCTTCAACCTGCTGTGCTCGAGCTGTCTAGCATCATCCCTCCTATAAACCTAGGTAGTCTACGGGCCGATCCGAACCAAAGTTGGAGTCACCTACTACATCTTTGCTTTTGCGCGGCAACAGACTTCCTTTCATGCTGTTCGTCTTCACATGTTGCGATAACGGCATGATCCTACTTATGGCATAGGTATTTTCCTTTGACCAATATTACGACAGGTTTCCTGCTTTGCATTCGGCACAGTGAAACACAATCTATGCCGTTGCGCATGCTTGCTGTTCTGTCTCAGCATTTGCGGCTGGCGCGCAGCTCGCGTGAACCACGTTGACGTGTCAAGCTGCCACATTGACCGGTGCATAGGGAGCAGGGTAATGGACAACGCATGCGTCTCGTAGGGCTATACGAACTGGTAGGACGAATGGTGTTGCGAGCGGAAGAAAGAGAGATGTGACGGAGGGCTGGTGTTGCATTTGTTGACAATAATGATAGTTTATGGTCAGATAGGTAAGGGTGAGATTAGAGAAGAGGGCGGCGAGCTGGACAACTCGGCACGGGAACCACGGCCAAGCTGTGCGACACACGATGCATTATACAGTGGGGAAATCAAATGATTGAGCGGGTGCCTGTAATAGAAGACGTAAACTCTGATTTCAGGCAGCTCGAGTACCTAGATAGTAATACTGCAATCGCCGAAGCGGGAGGTGCTTCGAGGCGTACATGTTGTGTTCCCAATGTGCGTTGATGCCCTCTGCAGCATAATGTGCAGAAGCGAGTCTGCCGGTGACGAAGAACGCCTCTTGTGCGACGTCGAAGTGGGGCTGCCGGTGTACAGATAGTTTCGCGGATGTACAAATCTCCTGCGTCCGTCATGAGCTGCAGATGGATGGCAGTTGTGAGGCTAGGTGCTACGCTATGTGTGTAGGCTAACGCATGCAGGCCCAAGGAGGGCATTGAAGCGGACACGGAGGGGAAAAGGGTCAAAATTCGTGGCAAGGGAAGAGCGCTGGCAGGCACAGGAGCAAACAGCGTGGAGGAGGGCAATGATGACAGCAAGGACGCGGACAATGAAGCGTGAGCACTGTGAGTCTGTGACACACTCACCGCATCTCGCAACATAGTGGCTGTTGTGTTCGGCTGGCACCAATCAAGCGCTGAAAGGCATTCTCTTGCAGCTCGCATCACGGCCGCCCTGCATCTGATTCGACTCGAGCGGACGTGTTTTCGGCCCTGAGCTGCGTATTGCACAGGCCTGATCAGCCTGAGCAGCCAATTGTGTTGCAACCGTCTGACCGCCATGAGAGGGTTTGCATAGGTTTACATGACGAGAAGCAGCGCACACTGGCTTTTGAACGCTCGTTTGAGAATTTCTTGCACTTTTACCAGGGTTCAATATCTAGTGTACTGTGTAAGATTTCGGGACTGCGTCTTGCACTCGCATTGGGCGGACTGGTGGGTGCACACGAGTTTCAGGGCGCAAAGGACGCTTTCTTGCAGCGACGTGATTGGACAGGAGAGCGGTCCCCAGCCTCGCACCTCGCACCTCACACATTGCAGGGCTCTGGCACCCAGGCCCGCATAACTGCCGGTCGACTACCTGGCTGCTGTGTAGAATCGCGGTGAAGGGCTCTCTGAATGTTGATCCGCTCGAGTGTGCCCTGTTGAGCCTCACCCAGCACCTGCCAGGCCCCCACTGGTACCTGCCCAGAGCCATCTGGTGCGTTGCTTGCGAGTTAGGCGCCAACGGACAAGGTCCTTGGGCGTCAAGAATATAACAAGCGAAGCCACTCCCTCGCGACCCTGCTCTGCCCTGCTCTGCTACCTGCCCACGCGAAAATATCGCGCAGAGTACATATCTCGCAGCAGCGGAAGCGGAAGCGGACAAGAGCAGAGCAACGAGGCTGCCGCAAGAGGAGATGCACGTCCATGGATACTGGGAGCAGCCACAGTGACACCAGCTTCGACACAGCATGACGGCGGCGCCAAACCGACACGACGAGCCCAATCGAGCCACACCCGCCCTGCGAATCACGACTCCTTGCGAGCGCGCCCGTTGCTTTTCCCAGCCGAGCCGTGCTGCGCATTAGGCGACGCTCGAGGCAATAAGACGGCGCGCGTTGCAGCCTGAGCAGCAGCAACACGGCGCCGCGCTCGAGCGGTGCGTGTGAGACATAGATACCGCCACAGAACATGTCCCACATGCCGCCTACCGAGAATGGGGGCACCAGCCGCGACCGAAGCAGGCAGAGGGCCAGGACAGAGGTCGGCGCCAACAGAAGCATGTGGAATCGCCTGAGCTTCAACAAGATTGGCAGCTGGCTGAAGCGTGACGACGACGAGCTGCCCTTACCCGCAAACACCACCCCTGAGACCGCTGGCCACAGAGACACCGACAGACCGCAGTCAAGTGGAGGTCTCCTACACAGAAGAGGAAGCAGAAAGGTCGTGCCAAGACTGCCCCGTCCGCTGACATTCAAGCGCATGCAGAGTGAAATGAGGGACAAGCTGCTCGAGGTGCCCCCTGAGCCTGAACAACGACGCGCTACATCGGCCGACCGCAAGCCATCCATCGTCTCGAACCGCGCCCACTCCCCCCCTTCCATCTCGCTATCAACTGCGTCGGCGCCTGACCTCCTGAGCCGCCACGAGAGCGACTTCCACAAGCAGGAGCAAGAGAAGGAGCAGCACCATGAGCAGCCTACCATTGGCGGCGGGCCAGACTCAAACCTGCCCGCCGGCGCAAGACAAGTCGACTACAGCATCGAGAACCTCGCACATCTGGACCCTCCAAGCAGTCCACCCCCCGTCGAGCTGGACGAACCGTACCCTGAGCACGCATCGCACCACTCACACTCGGACGGCGACGATCTCCGGTTGCAGGAAGAGCTTGAAGCAAAGTGGATCCTCAACCTCAGCATGCATTTTCGAGACATGTCAGACCGAGAGAAGTTCTTCGTCACATATGCAGAGGAGCGTAACAAGTGGAGAAGGGTCACCGTCTCGTGCGATTACCGACATCTCGAGCCAGATTCTCTTGAATCAGATCTCAAGTCACTACACTACCAGCGAGACAAGAGTGCCAGGATCTACGAAGCGATCCGTGACTCTCTGCCAGACATACAGTTCTACGACACGGTCACCAATCTCAAACTCGAAACGGAAGACGGTCGACTCCACGTACACGTTACTGAAGACGTGAATGAGATTATCCCGTATCCCTCCATCTCAGCCATCAATCACCTCGAGTACCGTCGCTTCAGAGAGAGAGACGTGGACTTTGATTCACACATCTCTGGGTTCGTCTACAAGGTTGCTGTCAGGAATCGTACATACATCAAGAAGGAAATCCCTGGGCCAGACGCAGTCGAGGAGTTTCTCTACGAAATCAATGCCCTCAGCTCTCTGCAAGACTCCAAATCGGTCATCCAATTCGAAGGTGTCATTGTCGACAAAACTGGCGAGCTGATCAAAGGACTATTGATCAGCTATGCAAAGGAAGGCGCCCTCGTCGACATGATATATGACTTCAAGCACCAGCTCGCTTGGGATCGCCGTGAGAAGTGGGCCCGCCAGATCGTTGAAGGTCTCTCAGAGATTCACGAGGCAGGATTCGTTCAGGGTGATTTTACTTTATCAAACATCGTTGTTGACGGAAACGACGACGCGAAGATCATCGACATCAATCGCCGAGGTTGTCCAGTCGGCTGGGAACCGCCGGAACTAGCCAGACTTATCGAAAGTGGACAAAGGATATCGATATACATTGGCGTCAAGTCGGACCTGTACCAGCTGGGTATGGTACTGTGGGCGCTTGCAGAGCAACAGGACGAGCCCGAGCGCCAAGAGCGACCGCTCGTGAGGACTCTCAACCGTCTTTCGAATGTTCCCGAATACTTCAAAGATATAATCCGAGCGTGTCTTAGCGACAGGCCACGCGAACGCTTGTCAGCCAAGGAGTTGCTGAGGATGTTCCCGGATACTGTCGAGGTCGATGAATTCAAGCCAAGAGTCGCAATCAGGGACAGTCTCTCCTCTCACCGAAGCGACAAGGAGTATATTGATCCAAAAATGGCTGTGGACCATAACGATATTAAGCAGCACCGCCAACACTCTCAACATTCGCGACCGAGGTCGTCTTTCGAGAAAGTCAACGTGCCCTCAACAGAGTATGTGCCATCGGCTGGGTCATACATAGTCCCAAACAACGAGAAAGACCGAGGCCGATCGCCCAACCACATTAGGAACAGGAGCAGACATCGTCAAAGTGATTATTCGCCATATCCTGGTCACCAGTCCATCATGTCTCTTGACGACTCCGAGCTGGACAATGACCTAGCAAGTCTTCCAGCCAGTCGCGACACGAGATGGGAGCAAGTGTACGTCGATGGTGATACGAAGTTGGTTCAGCGTGGTGGGTGTGAAGCTGGGATGCACGACTTCGACGACCAAGACGTGAAACAAGTTTTCATAACACCAGGAGCCCTGGATAACTCCTTCATGGAGGGCAATGAGAACACTCCTCTTAACATGTCTGTAGTTGCTGACGCGCCGGCAATGCAGTCAAACCTGACGCCCACATACGGCCAGGCTGTGGATAATGATCGAAGTGTAGCGAGCAGGTCCTCGTTCAGTGATCGTGTGCATCTACTGACCCAAACACACGATGAGAACACTGAGCCAAAACAGCCTGAAAACACCCAGAATGCTCAGCGTCAAGCTCTTGACACAAACTTCCTTGCAGAGCTGGAACAAGAGTTTGAGTACGACTCAACACCTAGCTCGCTCGCGCCGTCTCGCGTCGGCACTGGGTCCTCCATCTTCGATCGTCCAGAGCGCAACTATAGGGTGGGGACGGGTTTTAGCACACTTTCGGCTGCGACAAACTTCAACTCCCCACTACGTCAGGACACGGGAATGGCCGATCCTGCGACGGACTCCCACGAGAAATGGACACAAAAGTGCCTTGAAGACAGTCTGCGAAACCTGAATGGCAAGAAGAATGAAGATGAGAGGATCAACGACAGAATGTGGGAGTCAGCTTTTGATACCCCGCTTGGCTTCGGTGAGGGCGTGAGGGGCAATCAACTTCAACGACGACACGAAGGCCCAGATGGATCTCATAAGACTTCGGCAGTAGCCCCATCGACTCTACCGACCTCGGATACGCCACAGTTGCGGTCCCATAGTCGTGAAAAGGTCACGCGCCATCTCGAAATACCGAATGACAGACTGTTGGAAGAAAAGACGTCAAACACCACCATTCGACCCCCAAACATCCCTCGGACAAACTCCAGCACACAAGAAGAAGAAGAGACGACAGCCATCATTCCAATGAAGAGTAGCAGTGCTACAACACCACCCCATCATGACACCAAGACAGTCTTCGAGCCGCCTGCCACGCCGCAGTACGAGCATGAATACTTTCAACGCCTAAACACAAACTCCGATCTCAGCAGCAAATGGTCAAGAGATCTGGACGATTATCTAAACAGCGAGATAGAGTAAGAGGAGGATTAAGATGGTTGCGTGCAAACGCCCAAAAGCATCATATCAGGCATTCGTTTGTTTCGGCGTTGAGCGATGATTTTTCATGAGCGATTTTGACATGTCCATTTCGATTCTCCTTGCTATATTCCACCAACGAGCACGACCATGCGCTTCATGACATACCCTTTAAAGTACACTGTTTAACTCTTCTACATCTTATGTTTTCCATATGTGGTCCGCGGATGTATCTAGCTCAATCTTCAACACACTCGTCTATAAGCTATGAAGCACCTTCTTCAGTTTTCGTATTACAGTTCGTAGGCTTGGAATTATATTACTCTCCCAGAGGATTGTCACACATTCTACAGAGCCGATAAACGCTCACCTCTTAACTTTCCGACGATCTCTACCCGCTCCCACGTCGTTGCCTCCCTCTACCTCTCCCAGCTCTGCCACTACCTGCTTTCTTCTCTGGCGACGTCTTGTCTGAGAAATTAGCCGCATCTGTCTCGTCGTCGGTCCCCATCGCGAAAAAATGGCTCTTGACACGAGCATCGCTCTTGCGGGCGGCCCTGCGCTTCGGCGCGCTTCTTGTTTTTGTGGACGCCGGCGGTGTTGGTGGATCCGAGGGGGCATCTGAGAGAGACTCCTCCTCGTCTGGGGGCTCTGGCACGGGATTCGTGCGTTTCGGTGTTGTCCCAGATTCGCGCTTGGAACGGATCGGCGAAGGTTTGACGGCTGATGGCTTCTGGTGAGATGGAGGTACAAGGGTTCCATTCGTCTCGCTTTCGTCTTCTTCTTCTTCGTCGTCGTCCCCCATCTCAACATCGTGATTGTAGCCTTCTTCGCTTGCTGCGTCTTCGACTTCGTTCTTTTGAAGAGTGGGCTTGTCGAGTGCGGCGGACAAGGAAGTTGGTGTTCGATATGCGCTCTCCCTCTCTACAGTTGAGGCCCGCTTTTCATCTTCTTGATCGCCATGATCAATTGTGAGATCGCCATGCTGGACTTCTTCCTGGCTTCCAATGAAGAAACCCCCAGCTTGATCGTCATGAGCAGTTTCTCGGTCGGTTTCTGGAAGAAACCCTCCCTGACCACGACCGGTAGGCTTTTCGCGCAGGAAGCCTCCTTCAAAGTCCTTGCCTTGATATTTGTGGAAGACGTCCCACTCACTCTCTTCCTTCCTCTCTACCGGAGCAAACAGGTCTTTCTGCGGCAGTTCTGCCTCATCTCCATATTCGTCTCTCATGCGCTGCACAATCTTCAGTCCCGAGTAGAATTTTTTCCACAAGCCCAACACAAACTTCTGTCTCTTTTCGGCTTCCTTGCGCGCCTTCTCAGCTTCTTCAGCTTCCCACGCATCAATGACAAGCTGCTCGTTTTCTTCTGCTACAACAACACCCGTGATGACAGGTACAGCGCGCTGCTTTCCGAACTCGAACCCTGTGCATGCTTCTGCGTAGTTGATGTTGAGTTTGCGACACACCCGCGCGGTACCTTTGAGCGGAATGTGCACCGCACCTTGAGGGACCATAGTCGGAACGTAGACATCGATATTGTTAAATGCGTTGACTGGGATGATGCCATCCTTGATCGGTTCGGGAATGATCCAATCTGTCTGACTCTTCGCATATAAGCCTTGCTGAACCTTACCACCTTCAATGCGCTCGCGCTCTTCTATTTCAAGCTTGCGTGTCTTCGTCACCGCGCGTATCGGCACGTACTTGAGCGGATGCTGGCCAGGCTTTACCTCTCGACCTTCTTTGTGCCATGACTCAGTGGTTTTGCAATTGACAATATCTTTGCGACGGTAAACCGGTTCGAGTTTGTCTTCTTCACCTTTTTTACTGATGGCGAAACGTCTGACAATTGTAGCGCCGGGTTTGAGCGCTTCCTCGCGGCGAAGATGTCGCTCGAGGACGTATTCTGCAGAGGTTTTGTAGCCCTGCAGAGTCTCTTTGCCTCCGGCTTCGTCCATCGTCTTTTTCTTCTCAGGCTCTGCAGGAACAAGGTCTCCTTCTTCCTCGACTTGATCCCATGATTGACGCTTGTCGTGCGGGCGTGCAAACGGACGCATCACTGACTTGAACCAGTCCCACTCCTCCCACCGCTTGACTTTCCCACGCTTATTGTGAATGGGTATCTTTTCGATGGGCATACGGAAGCCTTTTGTGCGACCCGGCCATTGGTGTCTAGGCAGGTAGCGTGTAGTTACGTCTTTAGCTGTGCCGTCTGACGAGAAGGCGATGAGATATGAGAGCACTTGCCGTGCTCTGTCAGCTGCAGCACCACGGGCGTAGAAGTCGGAGTATTTCTCAGGCACAGCTGAGCTTGCAATGATTGTACGAGAAAGTGGCGACACTGATATGGGCGTGTGCGTGAGGTGTGAGATGGCTTCGGTCCAGTATGTGGGATAAGGGAGATCGTCGTTGAAGTCGCGAGTCGTCGACTTCTTCCCCCCCAGTTGTTTTTCTTCACCATCGGAAGAAATCGAAATGACACTACTGAGATCACTGCTGTCAGAGTCTGAAGATGCAACTACTTTCCTACGATTCCGAGGTGAGATTGGCTGTTTCCCAACCGTATTCGACTTTGCCGACGTGCATTTACCAGCAGTAACTTTAGGTGTGAGATTGGACTGTACAGATTTGGTAAGATCCTCCAGCTTTTGCAAATTCTTAGGCTTCCCCTCTTCAGCTTGACTGAATCCATAACCGACTGGTTGGAGACTGACGATCATCCGCGCTTCAATACCCAAACCTCGTATCAATGAGGTGAAAAGTTGTTGGCCAGCATCCTTGCTGCCTTCACACTTGCGCGCCATTTCGCGGAATGCCTCGCGGCTCTCAATGCGCTCACCAAAGCTGTCGGCGTGAGGACCATGCTCTTTCCAAGCATCGATCTCTGCTTGCAACGTTGAAGGAGACAAGTATCCACGTTTTCGCAAAGTTGGAGCTGTAGTCCGCCACCTTGACTTCCAGAATGCCGAGAGGTACTTCAGCAGGCGCAGGAGAGGATCGCCGTGTGTCGTGTTGGGAGTGGCCGATTCCACACGCTTGGACTTGTCCCCCCAGTCCCGTTGTGCTCGCTCCGAGATATCTGAGGCTCCACCTTGAGCGAGACTCGCTTCGTATTCGCGGCGAGCTTGTTCTCTACGCTGTTTTGAAAGTTTGTTGTCCGGCGTGTCATATACTTTGACACCCTTGCTTCCAGTGGCCTTCCATTGACCCTTGGTTCCACTGCCTTGAGGTGTGCTTTTCTTGACACTCTCGGAAGTCTTTCGTGGCTTCTTCGACACGACAGCGTGACTTGCGCCATCTGGAATGCCTACATCACGCCAATATCGATCAATCTCGCTCCAGCAGCCGCTTGAGAGCCCGTCAACAAGGATCTGCTGCACTTCTTTGTCCTCTACCCACGCATTCCGCATCAGGTTGTGAAACATGAGCGCCTGGACATGCATACAGTGTGTGGCATTCCGTATTTGACGCTGGATCTTTGAAGGCCCTTTCTTTCCGTCCGATTTCGAGTCGAACGCCGCTATTGGCACAGCAGAAAGCGTGAGCGCGATATCGCCCGAAATTTTAGGGTCTGAGCCAGAAGCTGCATTTAAACGATGTTGGACACCTAAAGCATCCTCCCAGTCATCGTTATCGCTTTCTTGCGAGTCTGAAGCTTCAAGCGCCTTGTTTTTGTTTGGATCATTCAAGGGCACGTCCTCAAAATCGTCGTCGCTACTCTCGACGTTTGAAAGTTCGCTTGCCTCATCACTTCCCTCAAGAAACTTCTTTGTTTGCGAGAGCGTGCGTTTGGCTTTGGGAGGCGCATCAAACACAGATTGTTGCGTGCGACGTGTACGTGCTTCGTGTGCAGTTGGCTTAGGAACTCGTGTGCGCTTCGGCGGTGGCTCTGGATTTGGCGAGTCGGATTGCAAACGCTTGCGGGATAAGACAGGCGGCATCACGACAAGGAGGAGCTATGTGCTTTACATGAAGCAAAGATTATCGAAAGGGTTATCGTCTACAAAATGTGGTCGCGGAGATGATGGTTTGAAGTGATGACGCACCTGTGGGTCGATCTGAACCCAGATCGCACTAAGACGCGTGTAACGCCTACACGGCATCACGTGCTCTACAGACTATTCAGGGCCAGGACAACTTCAGCGGCGGGAGATTGAGGATTGAGAATTCCTTGTCCAGTCATCATGATTGCAAGGGCCAGGTATCAATAACTAAGATCACCTCATGATAGCAGTTCGGTCAATTCTCAGCCATGTAGACAAGAGATAAGGCAAGAAGTAATGTGTCTATTCTTTCAGGAGAGCTATGCTGACCAGCAGGCCGTAGCTACGTCGAGATTGATTTTTTGTGTTATGCAGGAGTAATGCTGAGCAGAAATCATGAGCCAAAGCAACCCACCAGACCTTATTTATGTCATCGAAATGTGGCCTAGGAGACAGAAAGAAGACAATCAAGTCATTAGAGAAACAAAGCTATCGACAACATGATAGCGGGGGTATAAACAGCTTGGTATGTGAGAAGGATGAAAAACAAGAACAAAGCATGTTGTTGGTGTTGGGCGACATCACCTTTTAGTGAAGAAACAGAGATGAGATGGAAGACATGGAGCAACATGGAGTAATAATCGCGAGCAGAGCAACTCATGCGTGGTGTTAGCGCTCAGCGCACCAAAGGGGAAGTGGATGCCCTGAGAAGACAGGAATTGTCCTCATGTGAAGCGCAATGCAGGAAGTGGTCGTCACCGTGAGGGGCTGCCCGTAATACAAACACAAAAGAGACATTATGCAGGCGGTGACGCAGTTCCTTCATGCTGACGACGTTGGTGACGAAGTAGATTGTCGCGACGAGAGAAGCCTTCGATATTAGGGCAACCTTCTATATGACAGAAGTAGGTGATCTTGGCTGAGGCTTGCTTCTCGTGCTTCCGTCTGTGGCGAATGAGATCCTTAGGATAAAGGAAACCCTCGCCGCACGCCGGGCATTTATGAGGCCTTTCGTTGCGGCTAAGGTGTACTTTGAAATGGCGGCTGGACACAATTAATAAGTGATTGACCGCTGCTTGCACACAGACTCACTTCAGCTCACAATTGCGATCAAATGTTTTGTTGCAACCGTCAACCGTGCAAGCAAAACCATCTTTGCGAGGTGCATGTCTTCGTGAACAAGGGGACGGCATTGGAGACATTGTGGGCTGCCAAAGTCCAGGTCCGTGAACATCATCGACAGGAGCCCCAACAGTGCTAAGCTGCACTGTTGTAGCGTCTGTGTTGACGCTTTGAATTGTACTCTCGATGAGAGGTTGATCAAAGCCATTGACATATTCCAACACCCCACTAAGGTCTGTGGGGGCTGCGTTGTATGCATGAGCAGAAGTGTCGTAGAACGAGGACTCATTCGAAGAGGCCTGAATGTACGAAGGCGACAAAGACGATTGCGACTGTAGGTGATCAGTATTTGATCTGAGCTCTACGTAAGTCCCAATCGTACCAGAGCACACATGCACTCCCAGTAAGAGAGAGCACATTCAATGCAGCGCAGGGTACCGTCTAAGTTTGTACGGAATTGCTCCATCAGCGTTAGAGATAGAGAAACGTCCATGACTGGATCAACAGCCGCTACTGGATGTAGGTAAAGGGTGAATAGCACCACAATGACTAGACGCTTGTTCATGCTATAGTGGGGGAGGCAGGTGCCTGGGAAGTGAGTGACAACGAGGGTGACGCCAATTTATAAAGAGCACGCAATCAAGCAGCTGTGCGCAAGCAAGAGATAACAATGCAAGTGGTGAAGGCGAGAGCGTGAGAGCGAACTCTGTGATATGAGTGGGAAAGTGCAGAAGTGCAGAAATGCAGGGTGGGTTGGATGCCTTGGGAGAGGCCGCTCGCTCACGGCTAAGCCACCGACTGATCTCATCGAGTCCTCCATCTGTTCATCTGCAGAAACCATCAGTTGTTGCGACCATGAGGTCGCAATAAAATCTTCGTTTGGTCGCTTGAACCTGATGTGACTTGTTGCACAGCTTGTGGTCTTGTGTAGTAGCTGTTCGGTCTCTTGTTGTCGGCGGGGAAGATCGTTCTGGTCCAGGGTTCAATGCGGCTCTGCCAACACGTGATGAACTCTCACACACACGATTGATGGCTTTGTGTGCTGACCATACGACTGACATGTTGCAGTCAAGATGCCATATTACTGTAGAACATTCTCGATTCCTGGCTGAAAGATTGCAAACCTGGGAGATCGCTGTACGCACGTGATGCAGTGCCTGTGCCTCTTATTTCCTGACCTTTACCACTGCCAGTCGCATGGACTTGACCAGTCTGCTTTGGGTTTACTGCGGTAATTGAGCTCGTCTGCCACATTGAGCGAGACGCCTTCCTTCGAATTCGCGAAGGACTCATGTTGTATTGTTAGCATTGAAGGAATAGCGTTTCCATGCTAGAACGTCAGAGGTCGAAGAGCGAGTGACGCAATCACAAAAAAAATGAGTATTGTCATTGAGCTGGCCTCTTGGGGATGCGCACTTTGATATACATTGCTCTTTTCCCAGCCTACTCCTCCGTGCCTCAACACACGACTTACCGTCATCCATAGGCAACCCACTCAGCCGCGCCAGTCGCAGATCAACGTCGCAAGTCTTTCCGCATGAATGAAGTAGGCTGAGCGCTAGATATTCTTAGGCATCAAGGATTGTATCGTGCTGTGCTGCGCCCACCGGGCATCCAATCACAAGCAATGCACGCCTGGAGCCTAGCCGCCTAATCACCCTAAATCTCTTACGGGCGGCCGCTCTGCAATCCTTTACACAAGCCATCAATTTCTCGTGATTAGCTATTGGGTACCGTAAGCATGTTCACGTACGGCTCCAGAGTCCTGGAAAGACAGTTGTGCCTGTGCTCAACTGAGCGCCTGACAGTCCCCACATGTAGGAGGCCTCCAGCTTTCAGGGTCTGTCTGTCCTTCCACACGAATTGTCCCTACCGCTGAAAGGGATCGTCATGGATAGTTCTTTTCAGGTCAGTGGAGTTGGACTTTGGAGTTCTTGTAGGAAAAAAATGCACATGAACCCTGTTGGGAAATCCATAATTCGACAAGAGACCAATCAGCATACCGCTCCAACTGTTTCATCACAGTGCTGCAGTCTTGATCCTATCATAGACATGGCCGAGAACTTCTTTCAACACAGCGTAGCAGAGCGAGCTGTCCAACATAGCGGCGCGCATCATATGTGAGTCTGCCTTGAAGCTCGGTAAACTTGATCAAGTCTTGAAAGCTGGATGGATCTGGCGCATATGAAGACAACTATGCGTGCACGATAAGGCAGACTATAAGGCCAACAAGTATGTGTGCGGCGGCAAGGTCGCGGTCATTATCATGCAAGCGTGGCAAGTGCGGTAACCATCATATATGGTTGTTGAGGAGCTTGCATGAATTCTGATTGGACAGGTGCAGATTCTGGGCATCATCGTCAATGTCAGGATTTCGCGCTTATGGTCAACAATTCCTAGCTTGTGGGAGCAAGAGGTTGGCTAATGTCGGTTGGCTTGCTCATGTATTGCGTCATTGAAAGCCTGTATTGTGAAAACTTGACCCACATGCAAGAATTACTTCGAACATGCTTGTGAGGTTGTCGTTCCTGGGATGATGCTCGAGGGAATATATTCGAGGAGGGGGGCAACTAGGTGAATGGCGCACTCACGTTAATCAGTTTGAATGCTATGCTTTGAGACAGACTGCTAAGCTTTTCAAAAGTCGTGATCATCACGTCCAAAAGCACTATCAAACTCAATAACCATGTCGAACCAGTTGCCGCCGCCATATTGACACTTGCTTGGTCCAACTTTCTTGAACCCAGCCTTCTCATAAAAGCCAATCAAACGCTCTCTGCAAAGAAGAGCGATGCGTCTTGCCACTCCAGAGTCCTTGATCCGCTGCACGTAACTTTTGAGGAGGATTTGCCCAAGACCTTGACTCGCGAAGTCTGGGTGAACGCACAAGGAATGGAGGCACACAGTCTCTCCGTCCTCGTTGTGCCCAGTGCTGGGTGTAAGCTGGTAGTTGGTGCGAAAATCTTTCGGATAGTCCATCGAGTCATCAGTGACCACTTTGGACGACGACTTGGTGCTGATGATGTGGCCTAATAGAATGCGTTTTCGGTCTGAATCGCGAGAATCTACAGAAGGGAACGCACGAGTTTTCTGTATCGCTCCTAAAGGCCCTGGGGAAGTGGCGTACGCGGACGAGAAAAGACCTGTGCAGAGTTCGCCACAAGTTCGGAGCCGGTACTCAATCTGCTGAGGTCAGTTTGTGTGCCTCGCAAAAGATGGCTCAGCGTGGTGTCGCGATCACTGTAAAAACGCGTCATGGGGTCGCAACATGGAAACATGAATGAATAAATGAGTACGGAGACTCATTTTCATGCTGCGTAACAACGAAATATCAGCAGTGGATAGACACCGGGCAGGTGATCTGACTGTTGATGATGTTCTGCAAAGATGGGGTGACTTGGATAGGTAAGGGCTCTGACGCGCATAAGCGACGGTTTTGTAAGATGTGACACGGCACATGGAAATGAGCGCAGTTGGCTGGGGCGCTCAAATATGGTACACAAGCGAAGAACTAGCGTTTGGGAAAGAGGTGCAGTGCTTCTGGAGAGAGAGAGAGGAGAGGAGGGGGTTCGATGGAATTCACCAACCTTCTCTCGTGATGCTGCCTCGATGGCGTCGAAGGCAGCGTGTTCAAGCCAGTCGCACTCGTCGAGATCGTCAACGCTCAGCAACGAGGAAAACGGGTGGATTTTGCTGTTGGCGATTTTCTTGAATGGATCTTCAACGCGTACAAGAGAGGTGCCATGTGGGTTCGCCTTGCGCTGCTCAGGCGGGGGGCTCGTAGCAGCGGGCTCTCTTGACAGTTGGGGCATGGACTCGAGGGTTCCGTCGGCCAGAAAATCGCGTGGCATGTTGGATGAGAGTCAGGGGTTTGTACAGGCCTCAATGCTGAAGGACGGGCACGGATGCAGCAGAGTGGTGCTGAAGGAAGCTGTGGTGTTGCTGGCGGCCGTGCTAGATGCTGTCTAGACCCTTGCCCCGCGCCGCATGTTCAGCCTTTGCCGTTGATCCACATGCCGGTTGCATGACGCTAGGGCGAGGTGTCTGGGCAGTGGGCACTGAGCACTGGGCAGGACCCAGGTGTTGATGCTCGTAAACATGACCACTAGGTAGGTAGGGACAACGTGATTCAGGCATGATAACAGCAGGACAACAAAGCTAGGTGTGCAGTGGTGAGCAGTGGTGAGCGGTGCTGGCCATATCCTGCTGGCATGTGTCTCTTGATGGGCGAGAAGAGTGAGCAGAGAGAGGCAGCTCGATGGCCTGCGTCCTGGTCTGTCTCTGCAGCAAGCTTGCACGCCAGACGGCGTACAATATGGCGGGCGAGGCCGTCTGGCGACGCTGTCGTGCTGCATCCCTTCTGCTGTGCTCCCGATCGGCCACGTCGAAACGGCACGCTAACCCGGTCCTTGGAGATGTGCTCGAGGCAAGAGCGCGCCCTCTCCGCGGGGGTGTCAAGACGCTGCAAAGGCAGGCGCGGCCGGCCACGATGATGTCACCGCAGAATAGCTGACAACACTGCTGACAGCAAGGGTGCAGCCTGGGGAGAGCCGGGTGCCGTCGTGCCGCCATGTTGCCCATGGAGTAGCTCCAAGCTCATCACAGTACATGCTGTATGTAGACAGCAGCACGATTATTATTCCTAGCAAGTGATGCCCGGCGGGACGAGGCTGCTGCCCCGCCATGACCAGGATGCAGCGCCGACCGTGCAGGACAGCCGTTTCATGGTCCTGGCAGGATGCTTCCGTGTACTGCCTGCGATACTGCCCACGCAGCCCAACGGCCCCAACCTCGCCGCACGGCTCAGGGCAGTGGTGCTGTACTCATAGTACAAGGTACATACATATTACTCGCGCCGACCGCCTCGCCGCCTCTGCGCGCACCCAGCCAGCATGTCCCTGTCTCTGTCGACGTCCCAGCAGCTCGCTCCCGTCGACCGCTGATTAGGCATTGACTTTGCGCCAGAGCTCCAACGCGGGGCCCACCGCCTTCCACCGCCTTCCAGCGAGCGAGCACAGGCAGCTCCCGTCGAGGCCTTCACAGTCTCTCGCATTGCTAGCCAGCGCTGCGTGCTACGTGCTCCCATTGAAGCCTTCACCAGAAGCACCCACGCACCCACGCACCCACCTATCTACGCATTCACGCGCCCAGGCTCCCAGTCTCCTAGATCGCCCAGGCACCCTCCTCGCACCCTCGCACCCTCGCACCCAGGCACCCTCCTATCCTCGTACCCTCTGACCCTCTGACCCTCTATCCCTTGACCCTCTCACCCTCCTACCCTCCTATCCTCGTACCCTCGCACCCGGCCCAAAACCACCTGCGTCAGACACACCCGCCGACTCAGCCCCGCCATCCACCGTCCACCCACAACGCCGCCGCCGCCAGCGCTCTGCACACAGTACCACGCCCTCTTGCCTGCTTTCAGAACGACGTGCATATACGCAGGGCACCCACCACCCGACCCTGCCCACCATGTGAGTGCTCGCCCGATCCGCTCCTGTGCGACCGGTGCCAGCCGCCTGCTAACCGCTGTTTGCCCCTCCCACAGGCCACGCGTCACCATATCCATCACCGCGTCCGGCACTCAGTTGGACAACGATCTGCTGACCCTGGACTTGCCGCCGGGCCTGACCATCAACGACCTGAAAGGTTTCATCGAGGCCGAAACAAGCCAACCAGCTGCGTCACAAGGCATCTACCTCAACGGCCAGCCGGTGGCAAGCGAGACACAAACGCTGGAAGAGGCTGGTATCAAGGATGGCGAGATGCTTGCTGTGGTCATTCGCCAAGCCCGCCCTGCTGCCAGCTCCCAACAGGCCGCCCGCAGCAGGAACACAGGCCGACCCGCTGGTGGACCAGACCCAGAAGCCCTGCGCCAGCAGCTTTTAAGTGACCCTCGCCAAGTAGCTGGCCTGCGTGCTGAGGACCCAGAACTCGCCGCCGCCGTCATGGATCCCAACTCTTGGAAAGAAGTCTTCACCAACAGGCAGCGACAGCAACAAGAAGCCGAACGTGAGCGCCGCAATCAGATTGCCCTGCTCAACGACGATCCTTTCAACGTCGACGCTCAAAGGAAGATTGAGGAGCTCATCCGTCAAGATCGCGTTGTAGAGAACTTGGAGAAGGCATACAATGAGAACCCAGAGGGTGCGTCATCACCCACTTGCACTGCCCGCCTCATGCTAACAACCCCTCCAGTCTTTGTGCGCGTGCACATGCTCTACGTCAATACCGAGGTCAACAATGTACCCGTCAAAGCGTTTGTTGACTCTGGGGCCCAGGCTACCATCATGTCGCCCGCATGTGCCGAAAGGTGCGGTATCATGCGACTCATGGATACTCGTTATGCCGGCGTAGCTCGCGGCGTTGGCACAGCGCGGATCTTAGGCCGAGTTCATCATGCCATCATCAAAATCGGCGGTGCTGAAATGCCTTGCGCTTTCACAGTCATGGAGGGCAAGGACGTGGATCTGCTGTTCGGTCTCGACATGCTGAAGCGGTACAAAGCAAAGATCGACCTCGAGAAAAACGCGCTGTGTTTTGAAGGTCTCGAAGTGCCCTTTCTGCACGAGTCTGAGATTCCGAAATCGTTCGAGGAAGCAGAAATGAATGAACCCACCGTCGCTGGGCCCAACGGAACCGAGATTGGTGCAAAGACGGGCGCCGTTCGACCTGCGGGTGCTACAGCGTCCGCCGACCACTCCATTGCAGCTGGCCCTTCCACACCGCGAACACAGCAACAACCACAGCCATCGGCTAGTGCCGCAGCTGGTAAGGCCCCTGCAGCGTCTTCATCATCAAGCAGCAGGTTCTCAGAAGCAGATATCGCGGCGCTCATCGGCAGCACAGGGAGTTCGCGGGCACAGGTCATTGGAGCCTTGGAAGCTGCTGGAGGCAACCTTGATATGGCTGCGAGCATTCTCCTTGGTTTCAATTGAGTCGAACGGCTGCGCTACGTACAACGAAACCTGACGCTACCAAGATACCCTTTCACTTCACCTTGCCAGATGATGAGCCTAGTGCTCGAGGCATCAGCATTGCCTTGTATTTTTGAGACGACACACCCTCATACAGACGGTGTGTAAGGATGCCGAATATATCAATCCTACGATACGTAGACAGCATGACTAGTAAACTTTTGCTCGTGACGACATGTATAATCATACATTTGTACAGCTGCCTCTAGCCGCGTCTTCCAACTACCTGATCTTGTACAGACACGGCTTCAAGGTAGCAGCATCCTTCCTCTCGCTCTCCTCGCCGTCCTCTTCCTTAACCGCATTGAATTTCTTGCCCTTCATGCCCATCTTGATAGCATGGCTTGTCTTGAAGCTGTCTTTTGCACCTGAGCGTGTGCCTTCGGTTCCGGCGTTTTTGCCCTTGGTGGGCTGCGCAGCCTTGACAAACTGCAGCTTGACAAACATTTTGTTGCTCAGATCAATTGCATCAGCAGGTCTCTCCGGAAGCGCATCCAGCACGAAGCCACGTGTGCGTAGCACATCGACAAATGCAGACACATCTGTGCCCTCGGGACCTGACGCGCCATCCACAGTCTGCGCGAGTTCGGCCTCGTCGGCGCTGTCCTCAATGCCCTCAACGTCGTCCTTCTTCTTCTCCTTAGGACCTTTTTTCTTCGGCGGCTTGCCACCTTTGTTGAGCGAGCCAATTGAGTTGATTGGCACAGCCTTTTTCTTCTCAACACGGCCAAACCGCGACTTGATCTCTGCAACCCAGAGCTCTCCTTTCCAGCGGAGGACTCGGTATGCTTCGTCAATGAAATCCAGCCAGTTTGTGCCCATCAGCGCAAGACAGAAGATGGCAATGTCGGTGCTGTTGTCCTTTAACGGCAGTGAGGATATGTCGGCCACTGTGACGAGGTCTTTAGACGGCCCAGAGGGTTGTGACAGGTCGAAGGATCGGATGTCGACATTCAGCGACTGCAGATGTGGTTGTAGACGATAGGAAAGCGAAGCAACGCCACATCCTAGGTCGGCAATGAGGCACTTGGCGCCGTGCGTCCGCGGTAAAGGTTTGTTGTTGCCCCTTGGGATGATGGGACGATCAACTTCGTCCTCTTTGGGCTCGGCGGCCGCCGCGGCGGCCGGTCCCTTTTTCTTCTTCTCACGCATTTGCGCCCTCCAAGGGTCCTTGGCGATCTTTATGCTGCCGCGAACGAGTATGCAAGCTACGTAGTCGTCGACAGGGTTCTGCGGCCATACCTCGACTTGCTGCGCAAAGCCACGGTGGTAGTCTTCGAACATGGAAGGGTCCCCACGGAACAGCGAGAGTGAGTCGGCGGAAGGCTTGGTATAGAGCGATTCGTTCAGATGGCGGAAACGCGCGCTCGCGAGCTTGCTACGCATCGACTTCTGGAGGGGAGTGAGACCGGCGGGCTCAGGGATGAGAGCGACAGGATCCATGAGGGCGGGCACTTCGACAGCTTTGGGTGTGACAGCGACGGGCTGCCCTCCCTCTTCTTCCTGCTCTGCCTTTTCTGCCTTCTGTGCCCTTTTCTCCTTTTTCTGCTTCTTCTTCGAGCGCTTGGACTCGGGGTCGGCGACCTTGGGCCCTGCCGGCGCGTCTACCATAACGCCAGCTTCTGCAGCTTTTGCCGCCGCAGCCTCCCTTGTCGCAGCATTCTTCCTGGGCCCGCGCTTTCTTTTCTTGCTCTTCTTTTCTTCCTCCGCAGCAGCCTCAGCGTCGTCCTCTGCCGCGCGCTCAAGCGCTCGGGCCGGCAGGTCTGAGGTATTTGACTGATCTACCTCCCGTTTCTCTGCCTTTTGCGCTTCTGCCTTCTCCCACAGCTTCCCCAGGTCCTCGGTGTTGACTTGCTGCTCTTCCTGCGCCCGCTTGCGCTTCAGCGCCTTCTTGCCAAGTTTGTTCGGATCCTGAGCTTTCGGCTGCTCAACTTGCGCTGCGACTGGCGCTGAAACGTTCCAACCGGGCACGCTGAACATGTTGGCGGCGTCTAGGTCGGTGAAGTGCTGTGCTGGTGAGGTGCCAGTGCTGTTCTACAGAACTTGAATTTTTGGGCAGGGATCGTCTCTTGCGAATGCGGTGTGGGGCTCTGCCGTGCACGGACACCTAATCAACAGCAAGATGTAGTTATCTACAGAGAGCTTATCCTCTAAGCTATCTACTTACTATAAAATCTATATAAAGTAAGTTAGCCAAATAGTTTCTTAAATATAGTATTATAATTTATAGTAGTATAAATTATAAGTTAAACTTTTTATAAAGCTACTAGAATTAACGTGCCTCACAGGCGAGCCGCCCACCCGGGCGAGTCGCCCACTTTTGCCAAGACTCTTAACTATTATACCCTACTTTAGCCTGCATTAGCCTACTCTAGGCTAGTATAAGGTAAAGTAATATATAATATTACTTAAAGAGCTCTTTTACTTTATTCTTGCACGTTTGCGTGTTATACCCTGTCTCTCTGCATGTTCTACACTATTGTTAGGATAGTTTACCTCCTTTAGCGCGCACCCTCTTCTTTAGCTTCTTACTATTACTACGCGCGCTAAACTCCTTTAGAGTAGTTAACTGCTAGCCTTCCTTAACTATAAGAGTTCCTCCTGCCTAAATTTGCTTACTTTTATGTAATTTGCGCTCTATAGTAGCTGCTAGGGCTGCTTAAAGCTTAGTATATTCTTATTTAAGTAAAGTTATCTTATATACTATATCTATTACCTCTTTTAAGAGGTATTTAACTGTGCTTATAGTAAAAGTTAGTAAGCTACTAAATTACCTCTTATACTTATCTTAAATTAAAGTTAATTATAAGCTAAATTTAAGGAGGTTCTTTAAGGTTTATAACTACTAGTAGTTATTATTAGTAAGAAGTTATAGTAATAGTGTGCGCAACTTTACATTAAGAGCTAATATAACCTGTTCTAAGTTAAAAGGGACTAGTCTAGCCCCTTAGAACCCTCCTTAGATATTGCTAGGGGTAATAGCTTTATTATAGGCTGCTTTAAAGCATAGCAGAAACTCCTACTTTATAATGTAGTTAATCTAGGTGTGCACTAGCTTATTAACCTAGTCCCTATACGCCTGCTTTAAAGGGGCAAAACAACCTACATTAAGTAGCTATAAGAGGTGTAATAAGTGCAGAGGCATGCATATAGCTATAATCTTATTATCTTTACAGTATTGTTAGAATTCTGCAGAGTTATAGCTCTTATAACTATTAATAATAAGCAAATAGTAGGTACTAACAGTGTGCGTCTTTATATGCTTGTTAAAGTGCTTTATCTACTTAAAACTAAGTTTATTAGTAGTCTAGCTGTTCTTAGAGATAGTAATAACCTAATCCTAGGGCAGGGCATTGTCCTTATACTAGCTGCTAAGGTAGTAGCGCACTTTAAAGATAATGAAGGGCAGAATAGCCTATCCTGTAGTATTAATGCCCTAGGTGACTGTTACCTACTCCTAGTTACCTAGCTAAACTTGCTTTAGTTGTCCTTGCATAGAAGAAGCTGTAATAACTACTCCTTAGGTTATCTAGCCTATTATAAAGCCTGTCTTGTTAAAGTTGTACGTGTTATTGTCCTAGATACTATACTTAGCTTTAATATTAGCTACTAGGCTAAACTAGCCTTATATAACCTTAGAATTCTTACAGAGGGCTTGCTTATAATTATACTTATAATTAAACTTTACTTTAAGCTCTAGTTAGCGTAAAACAAACATACTAGCCTAGTTTAAGCTAATAGGGGCTAAACTACACTCTTCTTACAGAGAATTAGCTATATTAGCTACATCTAAGAGCTAAGGGGAATATCCTTGTTTAACTAGCTTAAGTACATACTTAATAATTACCTCCTCCTCTATATTAGTTAGATTCTATAAGTTAGCTATAGTATTATTATGTAAAGGTTGTCTAGCGCGTCTATTACATAGGGTTGTTTATAGCGCGTTATAGATAGCTACAGCGTGTTGTACTAAGAGTTTAGGGTCTTATTTAAGAGCTTAAAGCGCAAGCAATATCTAAGTCTTGTTTAATATGTTTATTTAGCTCTATTGTTAAGGCATTAGTATAGGAAGGGTAAGTTAGTGTGGTCTTGGCAAAAGTGGGCGACTCGCCCGGGTGGGCGGCTCGCCCGTGAGGTACGTTATAACGTGTTTTATAGGCAAGTCGGCCACCTAAGCAAGTTAGCTACCTAACACTACTAAAACGCCTGCGCAACAACGTAGCAGAAAATCTTAACAACGCAATATAAAAAATACTTAACGTATATTACAGGCAAATGCCGCACACAGGCGAACGCTGCACTTTTGCTAAGACTACACTAAACCTTACTCTATTATAGCCTAAAACAACATACTTTAGCCCTGTATAAGGTAAAACAGGTTGTTATATTACTTAGAGACTATTTCTACATTATTCTTGCACATTTGCGCGTTGTGCCTAGTCTAATTATACTGTCTACAGTGTTGTTAGGAGGGTTTACCTCCTTTAGCGCGCACCTGCTTTTTCCTCTTCTTCCTATTATAACGCGCCCTAAACTCTACTAGAGCTGCTAGCTACTAGCTTTCTTTAACTAGAAGGGATCCTCTTTTCTAAATTTACTTCCTTTTATATAATTTATGTTATATAGTAGCTTTAGTAGCTACTTTAAGCTTATAGATCTGTTTTTATACTGGTATAAGCTTATATAATAGAATAGCTCCCTTTTTTATATAGTGCTTAATTATACTAAGCATAGAATTTAGTAAGCTTCTCTATTCTTTCTTATACTTATCTTAAATTAGAGTTAATTGCAACTTAAATTCTAAGGTATTACTTAAGGTTTACAACTGCTAAGGCTTGTTATTTATAAGGAGTAGTAGTAATAGAGTATATAGCTTTATATTAAGGGTTAATATAACCTATTCTAGGTTAAAAGAGACTAGTCTAGTCTCTTAGAACTCTTCTTAGATATTACTAGCTGTAATAGCTTTCTTGAAAGCTACTTTAAAGCATAGCAGGAACTCTTACTTTGTAACGTAGTTAATCTAGTTGTAGATAAGCTTACTAACCTTATTTCTATATACCTTCTTTAAAGAGGCAAAAAAAGCTATATTAAGTAGCTGTAGGAGGTATAATAAGTGCAGAGGCATGCATAGAGGTAGAATCTTATAATCCTTACTATATTGCTAGAATTCTGTAGAGTTATAGCTCTAATAACTATTAATAATTAGTAAACAGTAGGTACCTATAGTGTATGTCTTTATATTCCTGTTAAAGTGCTTTAACTAGTTAAAACTAAGCTTATTAGTAGTCTAGCTATTCTTAGAAATAGTAATAGTCTAATCTTAGGGCAGGTTATTGTCTTTGTACTAGTTAGACAGGTATTAGCAGGCTTTAAAGATAGTATAGGGCAGAATAGGCTATCTAGTAGTATTAATGCCCTAGATAACTGTTACTTACTCCTAGTTGCCTAGCTAGACCTGCTTTGCTTATTCTAGCTTCCCTACATCTATAACAACTTTTCTACTGCTTATTTAGCTTATTATAAAGCCTGTCTTATTAAAGTTATATATATTATTGTCTAGAATGCTATACTTAGCTTTAATATTAGCTATAAGGCTAAACTAGCCTTAAATTACCTTAAGATCTTTACAGAAGGCTTACTTATATTTATACTTATAATTAAAGACTACTTTAAGCTCCTTCTAGCGCAAAACAAACGTACTAGCCTAGTTTAAGCTAATAAGGGCTGTTCTGCGCTCTTTTTATAGAGAGTTAGCTATATTAGTTATAGTAGTAAGCTAAGGGGGCTCTCCTTATATAGCTAGCTTAAGTATATACATAATAATAACCTATGCCTTAGTATTAGTTAGATTAGGTAAGTTAGCTATAGTATTATTATATAAAGGTTATCTAGCGCGTTATTTACGTATAATAGTTTTAGAAACCTTATAAATAGCTGCAGCGCGTTAAATAGAGAGATTTGTGTCTTGTTTAAGAGCTAAGATTGCAAGCTGTACCTAAGCTTCTTTTAACGCGTCTAACTAGTGCTGTTATAGTAGCATTAGAGTAGTAATAGTGTTTTAGTGTAGTCTTAGCAAAAGTGCAGCATTTGCCTGTATATAGCGTTTGCCTATAATATATGTTATACCAAAGGTAATATATTTTTTGCTATTACTAATATTAGTTTGCAGCAAATTTATAGTAAAAGACATGCTATAGTAGTATATACTATGCCTTAATTAACACTATAAGACTAACATACTAAATAACGCCCCTAATATAACTATATGCTAAATTTGAAGCGCCTTATGAAGCTAGAAGAAGAAGTAATTATAGAGTATATACTTAAGTAATCTTTAAGAGGGCTTCTACTATTAAAGCTTATTATATAAGAAATAGTAGATAAACTACTAAAAGAGTATAATAATAAGCCTATTAGTAAGAGCTAGGTTAACAACTTTATAAAATGTACCTTAGAGCTGCGAATATAATAGACACGCCCTTATAACTACTACCAAGCTGCCTATAAGGACCTAGTAGTTCTTTAGCTCTACTTTATGCTTATTTAGTTAATAAAGGCAAAGTATAGTGTTTTAGATAAGGATATATATAACTTTAATAAGTCTAGCTTCTTAATAAGTAAGATCTTATTATAGCTAGTAGTAATAAGCTTAAAGAAGCCTAAGAAGTAGAAAAAACTCTAACTTAGTAATTATAGGTAGGTTACTTTAGTATAAGGTATTAGGTTAATAAGGAAGATAATTCTACTATTTTTTATCCTTACAGGCAAGGTTCTTATTTCTAACTAGTTTACTAAGGACCTTTTATATAACTAGGTTATTAATATTAGTCTTACTAGCTAGACTAATAATAATCTAGCACTTACTTAGCTTAAATACTTTAACGTATATATAAAGCCTATTAGAATCTATTAGCTACTTATAATTAATAGCTATAAAAGCTACTACTTAGTAGATTTCTAGAATAGCTATAAGAAGAAGAAGATATTTACTCTCTGTATACCTCTACACTTATTACACTTATTATAGCTACTTAATATTACCTACTTCTTGCTACTGGAGTGCCTATATAGTAATAAGATTTTAGCCTTAGTATGCAATTATATTTACTATATTAATAAGAAGACCTTCCTACTAGCTTTTAAAGTAACCTTTAAGAAAATATTTACACTAAAGAATATTTAAGCAGGCTTTAGAGGTGCTAGCCTAGTCTTATATAACCTAGAGGTTATACTATTTGTAATGGGTTAGACCCGAGGTTGGCATCTCGGCAGCCTGTGCCTCGAGACACGGTTAACGGATTGGCTGAAGTCCGGCGTCGGAGTTAAGAAAGTCCGCCTTGGACTTATTGTGGAAACTTTACTCTGGGATGGACATAAGATCAAGGACAGCTCCGTCCCGGAGCTGAGGGCTATCAATCCATCTAGTTTCTACCTACATACAAGTCCGCAGCGGCTGTACTCTTACACTATTAAAGCTTAATATGCGCCTGTACACGCCTACACTACTAAAACCTAGTAATATTACCTAAGAGCGAAAGACTGTAAGAGTACAGCCGCTGCGGACTTGTATGTAGGTAGAAACCAGATAGATTAATAGCTGTTGGCTCTAGGACAGAGCTGTCCTTAATCTTATGTCTGTCCTAGAGTAGAGTTTTAACAATAAGTCTAAGGCAGACTTTCTTAGCTCTAATACTAGACTTTAGCTAACTTATTAACTGTGTCTTAAGGCACAGGCTGCGAAGATGCTAACCTTAGGTCTAACCTATTATAGTACCCCTCTACTTATATCTTGTTTATTTACACTCCCTCTGTCTAAATAACTATCCTTACTACACTCTTTTTTACTACCGTGTCTGTGCGCGTGATGCACGGATTCGCGTGATGCACGCCATCACTACCTCAGCAGCTGATTAAAAATAAAGCTCTACAGCCACATACAATAGATATTATTACAAGACAACTTAGTAGATGACTCTATAGACCTAGGTAACAATATTATCTTATACAAATTAATTATATAGAGTTGCTGTTTAGCTACCGCAGGTGGTGTGGGTGCGAGGTGCGGCAGGAGGCTCTGTGTAACAGATGGGCGCCCTGCCCTCGACATCTATACTACGAGACGTCTCTGCCTATACCAAAAAGGTAAGCACAAGAATTCTAAAGCTAGAATTTTTAGCGTAGTATAATATATATAGTACTAGAGTAAGCCTTGCTTCTCTAGCTACATGTTACTAGGTTGTTACACTCTGCAGCAAGAACTCTACGTACTGTAGCCACAGTACAACACTTCTTTAATATTTTTGCTTTAGAGGCTACTAAAGCTTTACGCTTACTTTTTTAAGGCAATTGTATAGCTTTTTAAGTGTTATAAGCCTGTTTATTATACTCTCTTTAAGCCTTGTATTTAGCTGCTTCCTTAGCCTTCTTAGCTCTTACTTGCTTACACTCCTCCTTCTCTCTTGCCTGCTGCTTACGCCTCTCTTGTGTAATCTTCTCTTTGTATAGCTTGTTAGCGTGCCTAAGCTTTGCTATCTCTGCTTTTCTAAGTTCTTCTGCCTCCTAGTTCTGTTGCTTAGTCCTCTTATTAGAGCGTGCTTTCTCTACTCTACTAGGAGAGTAGAACTTAGCCCTACTGTGATAGTCCTTACGAGGCTGAAGCTAAAGAGCTTTACTCTTCTTCTTATGCTTTTTCTAAGTCTTAAGCACCTCTTTAAAGCCCTAATTCTTATAGTAGAGAAGCTAATTTTAAATTAAGATGTAGTAGAGTAAGCAGCTAATCTTCTTTAGCTCCTTACTAGTCTTATCCTTAACTACTTTTTATAACAGAGTCTCTATTTTAAGCTAGTCTTTGCTAGACTAGACTAAAGAAGAGCTTGTACTGCTGTTAGAGGCCTTAGCTGTATCCTTTGCATAGCGTTAGAGGATAATATTAGGCTAAAGGGGCAATATACCTATTACTTTAAAGGATCTAAGTATTAGCCCCTAAGTAAATATGCTTATCTAGGCCTTCTACAACAGGTAAAAGAAGTTACTTTTCTTAATTACTAGTAGTCCTTAGCTGCTGTAGAAGTATACTGTAAGCTCTATTAAGTATGCAAATAATAGAGGCTTAAATATTACTTTATTAAGTAGCTGTAGTGTGTAGGTTAAATAAGGAGGAAGGATAGCTAGGAGTATCTTATTCTAATTATAGTAGTTAATAAAGTCTATTATTATATAAAAGCTATAGCTATTAATAATTAAGAAGTAGTACTTTCTTTATACTTTAGCCTTAGAAAAGCAATTAAAGACCTGTTTAAGCTAAGTAAGGCCTAGCTTATTATTTATTTAGCCTGTAGGTAACAAAAAAATAAGCACGTTGTGTACCCCTAGCTTAATTTCCTCTACCTAGTGTAATTAGATAGTGTTGTTAGAGGACTTATAGAGAAGGCTAGGGGGCAGAGCTAATCTATTACTGCACACACACGCTATAAGCGTAATCTAGGCACAATTGCTATCTTAGAGGGTTGCCTTAACCTCCTTCTTCTGCTATATACGCCTACTAAATATATATTTTGTTTTTAAGGTAACTCCTATTATAAAGCCCTTCTTATTTAGATTGTATATATGCTTAGCATTAACCTTATACTTAGTAATCTTATACTGCAGTAAGTTAAAGTATAGCTTATACTTAACGTAGGAATTAGCGTTATAGTAATTAGTGTCTATACCTATTAAGTATTAAGAGATAAGATAGATAGAGTACTTGTTAATAAAGCGCGTAACCTAGCTCTTGCTTACTAGCTTCTAGGCAACTGCTAACGCAAAATTAGCAATTATCTCTCTTATAGGAGGTATATAATAAGCAGTAAGCTCCTCTATATACTTTATAAGCTCTACTTCTTATTATAGGGTAAGCTTCTGTTAGTTAATATTCTTAGTTGCTGCAGACTGCGTAATTGCCTAGTGCTGCTGTAATAACATTAACTATTTAACACTATAATTTTTTGCAATTTTTATATAGTAAATCTTTTCTTCTAGTCCTAAACTAGCTATCTCTATAAGAGTATCCTTTATTAACATTATAGTGTTAAGTAATAGGGGGTTGTGAAGTTAAGCTGCGATCGCGATCGCGTGCATCACGCGAATCCGTGCATCACGCGCACGGACACGGTATAGTTGCTAGTACTTACTAAAGTATCCCCTACAATAAGGGTAAGCGTCCTGCGCCTATTTCTAAGGAGGAGGAGGATAACAGTATAACAAACTAGGTAAGTCTCTTATCCTCCTGCTTAATTTTATAAGAGCTTACTAACTGCACATACTAACTTTAAGCAGCCCTCTTCTTTACCTGTTATGCCTTATAAGTGCTCTTGTTAAGCTAATACTATTACTAAGATAACTAATAAGAAGCTTAAGGAAGTCTTTAGCACTAATTATGCCTAAGTTATGTCTACAGTTAGCAGCAGTGCCCTTCCTAAAGGTGCTGTTAACTAGAATAACCTTAGTATCTGCACCTTGTGCCTGCTTAATAAGCTTAAGTGCAGTTTTACTAAGGGAACTTTATACAAGCCTTATTAGTAAAGCATATTTATTACTGTAAGGTGTATACTATTGTTTCTTTTTACTCTAACTTGCTATTACTAACTTTTATATAGCCTCTCTGCAGTACTTAGCCTATAGCTTGCAAGATTACTACTATAGCAGCCCTTCCTATAGATAGTGCTTAGCGCTAAATTCTTTATGAGACTTAGTTAGGTAAAATCTATGCTAACCTTAAGTACTATACTAATATTACTATTTAGAGGGACCTTCTATCCTAGCCTAGTAATGTAGGGTCTGCTTCTAGTTATAATATTAAGTAGTCTAACTATAAGAAAGAGTTAGAGAACAAGGCTACTAACTTCCTAAAGTCTACTATCCTTATATATAAGTTAGTTAGTGTTACCTATAATTAAGTGCATAAGACCCTTAAGAACTAGATACAGCTTAAGTTTATTATAAGTCTTTTTTCTCTTTTTTACTTATAAGCTGCTTATAATAACTAACTAGTCTGCAGTTTAGTAGCATGTTAGTGTTTACTGCTTGCTTTAATAAGCTTAATAACAGCCTCTATACTAAGTTCTAACTTAATAGTTTTAATACTAAGCATAATCATAAGTTTATTAACAAACTTATAACGTTAGCTAAGATTTTTAATTAGGAATCAGGTTATTATACTTCTTTATTTAGGCCTAATAGTTCTTAGGGTAACTAATCTATTTGTCTGTTTTGTTGTCTTAGCGTTAAGGTCCTATGTATACCCTACTCTTTAGAGCTTCTTATTTAATTTAATCTTTCCTTCTTATTATATACTTACCTCTTCTTATAACTATCTCCTTATACCCCCTCTATTATTCCTAATCTAGAGTCTTGTCTCTCTCTCCTTCTCTTAGATTAGGCATAGCGTGTGCATACACGCTTACAGCGCGCATAGCATACTAAGGTTAGGGTTAAAGTTAGCTAGTAAGTTTCTAGCTAGGTCTTAATATAGCGTTAAGTCTAGGGCCTCTAGTTATTTATAATTATAGCTTAGCTCCTAGGTCCTAGCTGTATAACTAGCCTACGCTACTAAGTATTCCTTATCTTGCCCTCTAGGGCCTACTGCTTACTCTACGCATATTTGTTTAACTTCCTATTCTTTAGTAGATATCCTATTATTATTCATAACTAATAAAGGGGCTTATTAATTATTATTACTAGGTTATTCTAGCAGAGAGTTTTATAGGTAAAGGCAGAGTCTATCTATATAGAACACTAAGTGTATCTTTCCTAGTATGTCTAACTTAACATTATAAGAGGAGACTACCTTAGTCACTATAAACTTCCTGTTCTTCTAGTCTAACTTTTAGCATCTCTAGTTATTAGAGAAGTAGTTCTCTAACTTTAACTAAACCTTTTAGAAGGCCCTACTTTTGTTCTCTCTATAGTTTAGTTCTTTTATATATATTACAGTTCTCTATATATCTTTAGATTAATAAAGCTATATTAGAATAGAAGTATATTTTAGTAATAATAGTATAGGTACTCTTATATCTAGGGTGTCTTACTATAGTAGAACAGTGTAACTTGTTAATAATCTGTCCTTTTAGTTCTTCTCCTTCTAGGACCTACTTCCTTCCCTAGTATAGGAGTTACCTTTACTTATCTAGTGTATATTCTAATAATAACACTTTAACTCTAAGGTAGAGAGGGAATTTCTAGGCCTTATTCCTTAAGGCTTACCTAGCTAAGTAGTAGGTCTTATTAGTTGCTAAGGCTCTTTCCTAGTCTTATTCTAGCTTCTTAATTTTGTTATAAGAGGTAGTATATCCTTTATTTAGTAGTTTTTATATAACTTAGCTTTTAGTACTAACTTAGGAAGACTTTATTACTAAGGCTTTAGTAATAAGTTAATAGTCTAAGGTAAAAAAGATATTAGCTTCTACCTCCCCTTCTTCTAGCTTAAGTTATTTTATATAAGTAAATAGTTTTAGTAAGTAGAAATACTAAGTATAGTACTTCTTATCATTATTACTTATAGCTATATACTCTTTCTAGTAAGAGAGTATATTAGCTTTACTATTAACTTTCTTTAGTTAGTAAATAAATATTAAATTATACTAGCTAAAAAGGTATACCTATTACACGAGTTATTTAGACAATAACCTAGTCTTGTAGTAGTACTCTAAGTTCTTATAGTCTATAATAGCTATAAACCTTCTAACCTGCTTTAACTCTATAAAATATTTAGTAATATACTTAATTATAGTAAGTATCTTCTAATTATAGATTATATAGTTTACTTTTACTGTATTATTCTTTATAAAAAGGTACATAGTAGTGTATAGCATGCTATATTTCTTATATTATAATAAGACTCCTCTTATAGCCTATTTAGATATGTTACACTATAGGACTATATCTAGTTCTAGATTAAAGTTAGTAAGTGCAGGGTCTTTTATAAAGGTAGCCTTTAGGTCTTAGAATACTTTATTCTAGGCTAGCCCCTACTTAAAGTCTACCTTTTTCTTTATTAAGCTTATTAAAGGCTTTACTATTACTAAAAACTTATAAATAAACTATTTATAAACGTTAGTAAACCCTAGGAAGCTATAAATGCCCTTTACTATATTTAGACGTTTCTAGTCCTAAATTATAGTAACTTTAGCTAGGTCTATTTATATCTCTTTCCCTACTTCTAATATAAAGCCTAGATACTTAGTTATAGTTATATAAAACTTGCTCTTCCTTATATCTAAGTAGAGGCTAGCCTTACTAAGCTTTCTTACAATAGACAGGACCTTAGCCTTGTAGTCTTCCTTTAACCTATTAGAATATATTAGCACATTGTCTACGTAAGCAGAGCAGCATTTGTCTAGGTCTTCTCTTAAGACCTAGTCAATGTACTGCTAGAATATACTTAGTGCGTTAGCTAGTCTAAATAGTGTTACTAGCTATTTATACAACCTAAATCTTATCTAAAAAGCTATCTTTTAATTATTACTTTCTACTATATAGATTTTATAGAAAGCTTATACTATATTAACTTTAGTAAACTATTTAGCCTAAGATATCTATAATAACATTTAATAAATAAAAGGGAGAGGGTACCTATCTTTCTTTATAATAGTGTTAAGGGCTTAGTAGTCTATATAGAACTGCAACCTGCTGCTAGGTTTCTTAGCAAACAGTACTAGTGCTACTGTACTTAACTTACTAACTCTAATAAACTCTTTATCTAAGTAGTTTGTAAGCTCTTAATAGAGAACTAATAGCTCTTCTCTAGACATGTTGTATAATAGCCCCTATAGTATAGTATTAGGCTTCCTGTCTTTCTCTATAAGTTTAATATAATAGTTAATGTTAGCACTTCTATATAGTGCTAACTCATAAGCTTTATCTTTAGAGAAGGTCTTATACTCCCCTTATAAGAACTTAGGTAATAGCGTCTAGAGGTCTACTATTTCCTTTTTTTATAACACCTTCTAAATATCTACTATTAAGGCTATAAATAAGTAGACTTTAGGGTCTTTTTTTACTCTTTTTTATTATATATTATACAGTCTTATATTAATAGGTGTAGGAGTCTTATTAGGATAGTAACCTTCCCTACTCTATACTTACGTTTTTATAGAGTAAATAAAGAGCAACTTCTTCTTTAGTGCTATTATTATACTTTATTAATCTATCTATAGACAGCTAAGGATTAAGTTGTACTTATTCTCTCCTTTTAGGACATATACCTATAATATCTCTTTATAGCTGTTAATATTAATATCTATTTTTATAGCCTCTTTTATTTAAGTTATTTTTCTACTAACTTTAATAATCTATTTTTAATTAACTTTAGTGCACTATAGACCTTTCTACTATATAAACTTCTTAGAGCTAATACTATATATTAGTTAACAAGTGTCTATTAGTATATAAGCTATAGTAGTATTATCTATTAAAGTGTGTAATAATATTAGGTTCCTATCTAGCTATTTTAACTAGAACTGTTTAAAATTATGTCCTTTAGGGGTCTGCTTTATCTACTCCTGTCTGTGTCTTTAGGCAGGAGTAGCTAGTTTTCTAAGTTACTAGACTTGTTTCCTTCTTTAGTAAGTATTTTACCTATAGTAACTGCCTTTACTAATATCTATATAGGCCTTTTTATAGGTGCTAGTTTGTACCTCCTTATATAGTGTCTGTCTGCTCTATATTAAATATAGAGCTTATTAGCCTGCCTTTGCTCTTGTTCCTCTTTAGATTCCTATTTTGCCTTTTTTTAATCTTTACCTCTATTCCTAAAAGTGTAGGCTTAAGTAAGTTCCTAGTCTATTTTGTTGTTATTACTACTCCTATAGGTGTAGGGAAACTGTGTGCTGCTTTAGTAGATGCAGGCTCTCCTTATATTAACGTCTACCTTTAGTACTTAGGTAATAAGTTTCTAGAGTAACTATTTATCTAGTATATTAACTAACACTTTTTTATCTTATAAGTTACTCTAAATTACTATTAAGTACC
This sequence comes from Stagonosporopsis cucurbitacearum, assembly GCA_016920805.1. NCBI lineage: Eukaryota > Fungi > Ascomycota > Dothideomycetes > Pleosporales > Didymellaceae > Stagonosporopsis > Stagonosporopsis cucurbitacearum. The sequence continues at coordinate 1,582,707 of JAFEKD010000010.1, read as the reverse complement.
TTATCTTTAGGTTCCTTATATTATTATTTTTTATAGTATTATATACTAACTAGATAAATTCTATATTAAATACTTTAAGTAACCTAGTTCTTTTTATTAAAATAGTTTAACGTACCTTACAGGCAAGCCGCCTACCTAGGCGAGTTGCCCACTTTTGCCAAGACTCTTAACTATTATACCCTACTTTAGCCTGCATTAGCCTACTCTAGGCTAGTATAGGGTAAAGCAACATATAATATTACTTAGAGAGCTCTTCTACTTTATTCTTACACGTTTGCGCATTATACCTTGTCTCTCTACATATTCTACACTATTATTAGGATAGTTTATCTCCTTTAGCGCGCACCCTCTTCTTTAGCTTTTTACTATTACTACACGCGCTAAACTCCTTTAGAGCAGTTAACTGCTAGCCTTCCTTAACTATAAGGGTTCCTTCTACCTAAATTTGCTTTCTTTTGTGTAATTTATGCTCTATAGCAGCTAATAAGGCTGCTTAAAGCTTAGCGCGTTCTTGTTTAAGTAAAGTTATCTTATATACTATACCTATTACCCTTTTTAAGAGGTGTTTAACTATACTTATAGTAGAAGTTAGTAAGCTACTAAATTACCTCTTATACTTATCTTAAATTAGAGTTAATTATAAGCTAAATTTAAAGAAGTTTTTTAAAGTTTGTAACTGCTAGTAGTTATTATTAGTAAGGAGTTATAGTAATAGTGTGTGTAACTTTATATTAAGAGCTAATATAACCTGTTCTAGGTTAAAAGGGACTAGTCTAGCCCCTTAGAACCCTCCTTAGATATTGCTAGGGGTAATAGCTTTATTATTAGCTGCTTTAAAGCATAGTAGAAACTCCTACTTTATAATGTAGTTAATTTAGGTGTACACTAGCTTATTAACCTAGTCCTTATATAACTGCTTTTAAGGGGCAAAACAACCTATATTAAGTAGCTATAAGAGGTGTAATAAGTGTAAAGGCATATATATAGCTATAATCTTATTATCTTTACACTATTATTAGAATTCTGTAGAGTTATAGCTTTTATAACTATTAATAATAAGTAAATAGTAGGTACTAATAGTGTATGTCTTTGTATACTTATTAAAGTGCTTTATCTACTTAACTAAGTTTATTAGTAGTCTAGCTGTTCTTAGAGATAGCAATAACCTAATCCTAAGGCAGGGTATTATCCTTATACTAGCTGCTAAGGTAGTAGTGCGCTTTAAAGATAATAAAGGGCAGAATAGCCTATCTTATAGTATTAATGCCCTAGGTAACTGTTCCCTACTCCTAGTTGCCTAGCTAAACTTACTTTAGTTATCTTTATATAGAAAAAGCTGTAATAACTACTCCTTAGGTTATCTAGCCTATTATAAAGCCTGTCTTGTTAAAGTTATATGTGTTATTGTCCTAGATACTATACTTAGCTTTAATGTTAGCTACTAAGCTAAACTAGCCTTATATAACCTTAGAATCCTTATAGAGGGCTTACTTATAATTATACTTATAATCTAACTTTACTTTAAGCTCTTGTTAGCATAAAATAAATGTACTAGCCTAGTTTAAGCTAATAAGGGCTAAACTGCACTCTTCTTACAAAGAATTAGCTATATTAGCTATATCTAAGAGGTAAAGGGAATATCCTTATTTAATTAGCTTAAGTATATACTTAATAATTACCTCCTCCTCTATATTAGTTATATTCTATAAGTTAGCTATAGTATTATTATATAAAGGTTGTCTAGCGTGTCTATTATGTAAGGTTGTTTATAGCATGTTATAAATAGATATAGCATATTATACTAAGAGTTTAGGGTCTTATTTAAGAGCTTAAAGCGCAAGCTGTATCTAAGTTTTATTTAACGCGTTTATTTAGCTCTATTATTAAGGTATTAGTATAGGAAGGGTAAGTTAGTGTAGTCTTAGCAAAAGTAGGCAACTTGCCCAGGTAGGCAGCTCGCCTATAAGGTACGTTATAACTTTATTCAAAATTATTCTTTAAATTAAAAGTCTTAATACTATTTATCTAAAAACTTCTAGAAGTCTGTTGTAGAGCTAAATAGGTTTTAATCTTTCTATAATAACCCTACTTAGGCTGCTAACACTTCTAGTTAGTTAAAGATATATATTACTTTATAGCTAGAGTTACTTCTTAACTACCCTAGGTAGTCTACTATTTATACCTTAAATATTTAGTATAACTTCTAGTTACTATTAAACTTACCTATATTAGGTAGCTTTATATTCTAAGTAGGGTTCTCTATTATAACTAGCGTAATAAACCCTATAGAAGAGGTAGCTGCTATAGTTATCTACTTACTTAAGATAGCTTACACTTGTTATTGTACTAAGGCCTAGATATAGGCTTATAATATTGCAGCCTAGCCCTTATCATTACCTTAGTCTGTCTAGTCCCTAGTAGTAATTAGGGTTATAGTCTTATTTAGGAGGTCCTTCTATTACAAATAAGTCTCTAGTATTACTAGTGCTCCTTTAAGCACTTATTCTACAACATTATTAGGCACAGAGGACACTACCTAATATTATATACTGCTTTGTACGTCTAACCTAGTGTTATTACTTAAGTATAGTTCTACCTTATACTCTATTAGACACCTTATAGCGTTATTAAGGTTTTTTGATAATATTAGTGTCTTATAACTTTATCTAATAACGTAGATGTACACTGAGTGGCGCAGTACACTAAGCAGCACACTTTTGCCAAGACCACACTAAAACACTATTACTATCTAGATGCCCCTTTACTAGCCTTAATTAGTTGTATTAAAAGAATATTAGATATAGCTTGCGCTTTAAGCTATTAAATAAAACCCTAAACTCTTAGTACAACGTGCTGCAGCTATCTATAGCGCCTCTAAAACTACACTTCGCACAAGACGCACAGGACAACCTTTACACGTAGATACTATAGCTAACTTACTTAATCTAACTAGCGCTAAGGAGCAGGTAATTATTATGTGTATACTTAAGCTAGTTACGCAAGAAGAGTTCCCTTAGCTTATAGTTATAGCTAATATAGCTAATTCTCTGTAAAAAGAGCGCAGTTTAGCCCCTATTAGCTTAAAGTAGGCTAGTAAGTTTATTTTATATTAGGAGCAGCTTAAAACAGTCTTTAATTGCAAGTATAACTATAAGTAAGCCCTCTATAAGGATCCTATAGTAATCTAGGGCTAGTTTAGCCTAGTAGCTAATATTAAAGCTAAGTATAGTATCTTAGATAATAACACGTACAACTTTAACAAGACAGGCTTTTATAATAGGCTAGATATCTACTAAAGTTGTTGTTATAGATATAGAGAACCTAGGACAAGCAAAGTAGGTCTAGCTAGGCAACTAGGAGTGGGTAACAGTTATTAAGGGCATTAATGCTATAGGATAGGCTATTCTGCCCTACATTATCTTTAAAGCCTGCTAACACCTGTCTAGCTAGTATAAAGATAATAACCTGCCCTAAGATTAGACTATTGCTATTTCTAAGAACAGCTAGACTACTGATAAGCTTAGTTTTAACTAGTTAAAGCACTTTAATAGGCATATAAAAACGCATACTGTTAGCACCTACTATTTACTAATTATTAATAGTTATAAGAGCTATAACTCTACAGAATTTAAGTAATACTGTAAATATTATAAGATTATAACTCTATACATGCCTGCGCACTTATTGCACCTTCTGTAGCTACTTAATATAGCTTGTTTTAGCCCTCTAAAGAAGGCATATAGGGATAAGGTTAATAAGCTTATATGTAACTAGATTAACTACATTATAAAGCAGGAGTTCCTGCTATGCTTTAAAGCAGCTTATAAAAAAGCTATTACCCCTAGCAATATCTAGGGAGGGTTCTAAGGGGCTAGATTAGTCCCCTTTAACCTAGAATAGGTTATATTAGCCCTTAATATAAAGCTGCAGACTCTATTACTACTACTTCCCTTAAACAACATGCCCTAGTAGTTGCAAACACTAAGTAATACCCTAGAACTTAGGTTACAATTAACACTTATAAAGATAAGGATTTAAAGGTATATAGACAGCTCTTTTATATTTATAGTTAAGGTGTTTAAAAAAGTATTAAAGGGGGCAGTAATTATTGCGCATAAGCTAGTTTTAGTATAATAGGAGAATACTAAGCTTTATACAGCCCTAGTAGCTACTACAAAATATAAATTATATAAAAGGAAGTAAATTTAAGAGGTAGGGTCTTTACTAGTTAAGGAAGGCTAATAGTTAGTAGCTTTAGTAGAGTTTAGGGCGCGTAGTAATAAAAAGAAGAGGAAGAAGTAGGTGCGCGCTAAAGGAGGTAAACTATCCTAACAACGCTATAGATAGTGTAAAGAGGGTAGGCATAACACACAAACGTGTAAGAATGCTGCAGAAGAGGTCTCTAAGTAATACTACAGCTTGTTGTGCCTTATGTAGCGCTAATTTGTAGTGTTTTAGGCTAGAATAGGGTGTGTTTTAGTGTAGTCTTAGTAAAAGTGCGCTGCTTAGTGTACTGCGCCACTTGGTGTACATCTACGTTATAGTTAAAGATTAATCTAATTATAAGAGTATAGCTGCTGCAGACTTGTATGTAAGTAGAAACTAGATAGATTAATAGCTGTTAGCTCTAGGACAGAGCTGTCTTTAATCTTATATTTATCCTAGAGTAGCATTTTAATAATTAGTCTAAAGTAAACTTTCTTAGCTCTTATACTAGACTTTCTTAACTCTAACACTAGACTTTAGCTAACCTATTAACTATATCTTAAGGCACAGGCTGCTAAGATGCTAACCTTAGGTCTAACCTATTATATCTACTAAAAAGAGTATATAGCTATAAGTAATAATAATAAAAAGTGCTATACTTAGTATTTCTACTTACTAAAACTATTTACTTATATAGAATAACCTAAGCTAAAAGAAAGAGAGGTAGAAGCTAATATCCCTTTTACTTTAGACTATTAGCTTATTACTAAAGCTCTAGTAATAAAGTCCTACTAAGTTAGTACTAAGAGCTAAGTTACTTAAGAACTACTAAATAAAAGAAATACTACCCCTTATAATAAAATTAAAAAGCTAGAACAGGACTAGGAAAGAGCCCTAGTAACTAATAAGATCTACTAGTTAGGTAGGTAAGCCTTAAGGAATAAGGCCTAGAAATTCCCCCCCTACCTTAGAGTTAAAGTGTTATTATTAGAATGTACACTAGATAAGCAAGAGCAACTCCTATACTAGGTGTAATAGGTTAGACCTGAGGTTAGCATCTTAGCAGCCTGTGCCTTAAGACATAGTTAATAGGTTAGCTAAAGTCTAGTGTTAGAGTTAAGAAAGTCTAGTATTAAAGCTAAGAAAGTCTACTTTAAACTTATTCTTAAAACTCTACTCTAGGATAAATATAAGATTAAGGACAGCTCTGTCCTAGAGCTAACAGCTATTAATCTATCTAGTTTCTACCTATATATAAGTCTGTAGTAGCTATACTCTTACACTAGGGAAAGAAGTAAAATAATATAGAAACTCTTATAGAAGATTCTAATTCTTTAATAAAACTTTTCTTTTAGTTCTTTTTAAAGTATTTATATAGTTTTTTAAGTTTCTTTTTTTATATTTAATATATAAGCTTTAAAAGTAAAACTTTCTTTTTCTTAAGCTTAATCTTAAAATTCTAGTCTTAGTATTATAGTAATACTTTTACTATCTTCTTATTATAGAAGAGGTCTTTAAACTCTCTATATTTGTCTAAGATATTAGGAGGTGCACTATGCTCCTTAACTACTACTTTATAATCTAGGGGTAAGTTTGTGTCTTTATAGTTAACTACTCTATTTTAGTATATTTAGAGTAAAGAGATATTATAAATCTTCTTTTTATCTGCTAGCTGCTTTATATACTGCGCAGGATTAAGTTATAGTATACCTAGTCTATAATACTTAAGTATTATCTTATTATCCCTCTAGTTAATTACTAAGTTATGCTCTCTTAACTATAGTACTCTTAGTATTATATTATAGGCAGCTATTCCTAAAATATTAAGAGTTATCCTTTTATAGTGTTTCTATATCTTTAAAGAGTATAGTACTACTTTATAAGTTACTACTACTTCTTCTAGTATTAGTTCTTTATTAGTAACTTATAAAAGGTATAAGTTTCTCTTTCTTTATATAGTTATACCTATATAACTTATTATAGCTTAAAATATAAAATTTCCTTATGCCCCTAAGTCTACTATTACTATTATCTATCTACTATTTAGTATAACAGGTATCTGGATAAGTAAATAGGTCCTATAAGTATTATTGTGTTAACCCCTAAGGCTCTATATACTATTAAGGTAGTACTTTATTTTATTTTTTCTCTTCTAGTATCTAAGTATAAGTCTGAAAAAGACTTCTTTACTATAGTAAAGCTATAAATTTCTTTTAGGCTAAGGTGCTTCTTACACTTTAAGTATAAGTATTTAGCCTAATTATTACTATTATATATCTTACTATGCACTAAGTGTATTATAAGAATCTTATTAACATCTATAGTGCCTAGGAAATAGGCTATATAGCATTTATCCTAGATATATTCTATATATTAGGTTTAAGGGCATTTAAACTATAACACTTTACATTCTAGTATCTAGCTTAGGAACTATTATACTACTAGCTTGTCTTCTTTCTAAGCTTAATATTAATTATAGTAAAAGTATATTAAAGGTAAGATATAATATTTAATATTTTAAATGTCTTAGAGAAATTTATATATTATATTTAAGGGTATAGAAGCTACACTCTTATCTATCTCTTAAGCTAGCTTATAAAGTAGGATATTATATAGTTATAGTTTTAAGTTATTTTATTCTTATACTTTCTATATAATTTTCTACTACTCTATATTTATATATTATAAGTGTATAGGTTATTATTTAAAGCCTTTAAGTGCTATTAGGTCTTCTTTAAGATAGTACTGTGCTTTAGTAATGTCTATAGGGTGCTAGTAGTAGCTAATCACTTCCTAGAGTTATCCCTCTTAACTTCTAACATATTATCTATAAGCTGCCTATACTCCTCTGTGTGCAAGTAGATCTAGGCACAGAGTGTAGCCTGCATCTCTGCCTGTAATTCCCAATATTCCTTATACATTTATTTCTTAGAGAGTGTAGTGCTATTATTAGTTTAATAAGGTGTTAGTGCCCTACTATATACACTTCTCTTATTTCTGTTAAGAGTAATATAATTATTATTACTATTAGAGGCTGTCTTAGAATCTTCTATAAGGCAGTCTATGTCTATAGTAATTATTTCCTAATTACTAGCATTGTCTTATTAACTACTAGTAATTATATTAAGTTACTTAGTAACCTTATTCTTATTATAGTAGTCTTAAGTACAGTAGCCTGTCTTGCTATATCTATAACAAGTTATTAGTAGCTTGTTCTTCCCTTAACTACCCTTTTCTTTATTATTCTACCTCTTAACAGGTTCTTAATTAAGATTAGAGAGATCTATAGCCTCTAGCCTATTGTATCTATTATTAGCATAAGTATAGACATGTTAGGATGTGTTAGACAAGTAGTAGTTGCTATGTTATCCTTATTACTAGTTATTGTTATACTAGGGGTTCCTTAACATAGTAGGGGTAGATGTCTTAATTTAAGAATTATTACATACTTCTATCTAGAGCTTATATAGCTTAATATTAATATTAATAGCTTTATTAAGTAAAGTATTATAGGTGTTAGTTACTATAGTAGTGTGTATAAGTTCCTTCTTAACTCTAGGTTTTAAGCCTTATCTAAATAGAGTTATAAGCACTATATTATTAAATCTAGTAAAGGTAGCTATTTCCTAGAACTTTGTAGTATAGTTAGTAGCTGTAACAGGTTAGACCTGAGGTTGGCATCTTGGCAGCCTGTGCCTTTAAACACAGTTAACAGATTAGCTAAAGTCTAGCGTTAGAGTTAAGAAAGTTTAGTGTTAGAGCTAAGAAAGTCTACTTTAGACTTATTCTTAAAACTCTACTCTAGGATAAATATAAGATTAAGGACAGCTCTGTCCTAGAGCTAACAGCTATTAATCTATCTAGTTTCTACCTATATATAAGTCTGTAGTAGCTATACTCTTACACTAGGGAAAGAAGTAAGTTCTAGAAGGAGAAGAACTAAAAGAACAGATTATTAACAAGTTACACTATTCTACTATAGTAAGACACTTTAGACATAAGAATACCTATACTATTATTACTAAAATATACTTCTATCTTAATATAGCTTTATTAATCTAAAGATATATAAAGAACTATAATATATATAAAAGAACTAAACTATAGAAAGAACTAAAGTAGGGCCTTCTAAAGCTGTTACTACTACTAAAGTACATATAAAAGGAACTGTCTATAAACTTTATTACTAACCTACCTAAAAGTAGAGGTAACTATTAAGGTTATACTTTAAGCAAAGCTTGTAAGCACTATTTAATTAGTTCTTAGGGATAAATATAGTAATAAGATACTAAAAGGGTTAGGTTGTAATAAAGAGTACAGATACTATTAAAAGTAAGAGTAATAATAAGTAATATAGAGTAGACTATCTAGCTTAAAGGTTAGGTTAAGATCTAATAAATTAAATTATTACTTAGGTTAAACACAAAATATAAAAGTAATATTTCTACTTACTATATACTATAAAGTCTTATAAAGTTTTAAAGTTCTGTAAGACTAGTTCTTATAAGACTATAATACTAGTAAGATAAGGAGTAATTCCTATTAGTTAGTTATTCTAGAATCTTAGATTTAGTTATAACTTATCTTATTAAAACACTTTACCTATTAAGGCCTAGTTATCCTTATACATCTTTATTATCTAGGTAGGGTACAGCCTCTAATAGGGTTATTATTCTGTCTTATAATACTTTTTATTATATATAACTATGCCTTCCTTAAGCTCTTATTTAGGTTTATAATACTACCTTCCCTTTCTCTAGCTTATATTATTATAAGCTAACCTTATAATATTACATAGTCCTTTTTTTTATTATAAGTATAGTAATTATATTAACTATAAAGGTAGCTTAGCTATAGTTACTAATAAGTATTATATAAAAGAGAACTTATTATATAAGTTATTATTATTAAGTAAGAAGTATAGTAACTATAAATAAGTAAGTACAGAGTTATATATTCTTATAAATATCTTTATATTTAACTTTTTTTAAATTAATAAAGAAATAAAAAAACTCTAAAAGTAAAAAAAATAAATAAATAAAGTACTTAAAGTGTAAGAAGTAATTATTAAGGTAGTACTAGCTAAAATATAAGCACTTTGTTTAAAAGTCTAGTAGTTATATTAGTAAAGGGTATTATTAAAATAGTATAAATAGTAAGTGTTTAATATAAAGGCTTCAGATACTATAAATATTAAGGTGCTAGAATAGTAAGCTTATCTAAATAAAGCTGTAGCTTTTATAAATCTTAACATTTTTACTATAGTAGAAGTAATAAATTAGTTTTTTTTATAAGACCTTAGTAAAGTACTTTTAACTATTAGTAATTTATAAAGTATATTTCATATTTTCTTATTTTCTTTATTTTTTATTATTTAAGTTTTAGTTAAAGTTTATCTAATTAAAGGTTAAATAAGGTTTTTTTTTTCTTTTTTTTACTTAAAAGTTTAATTTTTAGTAGCATCTTCTTTCTTAATACTAAAGAAGTTACTCTTTATACTTATTAAAATTTCTTTATAGTTCTTGTATATTTTTTAAGTATAAGTATCTTAGCTTTTTAACTAAATACCTAGTATTTTATCTATTTTTTTAGTGTTTTATTTATTTCTTTAGTATTTTATTTATTTTTTTAGTATTATATTATTTTTTTAACTTCTTATTAATTATTACTATTATTCTAGTAGTAAAAGTCTTTCTAAATTAGTGTTCTTAAGTTAGCTAGTTCTAGTAGTAAGATATAAAACATATTATAAATCTTTATATCTTTTAGTAGATCTAGTCTATAATTTATAAGACTAGTCTATTAAGAAATAAAGAATAGTCTAACTTTAACTTTATCTAGTTTTTTTATTAGTTACTTTTTATATAAGTTTTTTAAAAAGATATACTTTATCTCTTTTTTTTAGTAAAAGTGCTATTTTGTTTTTTTAATTAATACAAAATATTACTTATACTTAAGCTTTAGTAATATTTTTAAGTAATTTTTAGTATACTTTCTTTAGCTTATTTACTAAAAATATTACTAATTTTATTTAAATATTGTTATTAAGGCTTTATATAAAGAAATTAAAATATCTTCTATAGTCTATAAAAAAAAGTATTAAGCTAATTACTGATAAAGTTTTATTATTATATATAATTCATACTATAGGTAAGAGTAAAACCTAATTATCTTGCTATTAGTTATAGTAGATACTAAAATATATTTCTATTATCTAGTTTACTTATTCTGTTTATCTATTTATTTATAGATAGTATACTATAAAAAGCTTTTTTTTAGTTCCTATTACTACTAAGAAATTTTCTAAAAGTTTAATATAAAGAGCTTATCTCTGTTACTAATAATTAATTTAGAAATACTATAGTATTAAATAATCTTATTTAGAAATACTTATATAAGCTGCTTTATAGTATAACTATATTAGAAAGGTATAAACTTAGTAGCTTTAATAAATTAGTCTACTACTATAAATATTAAATTATAGCTATATTCTATAACTAGGTCTTTAAAGATTAGTAATTGTGTAATAAAGTCTATTATAAAATTTGTCTATAGCGTAATAGGTAGTTCTATAGCCTATACTTCTTTATACTTTATATATATACTATATTTATTTTATTAGTATTAAATATAAATCTTAATATATCTTATAACTTTATTTTTTATATTTAGGAACCTATAACAGTGTCTAATAAGTTCTATTATTCTAGTAACGCCTAGGTGTCTATGCAATAGGTTATTATAATATTTTCTAACAATCTTAGTTTCTAACTCTAGTAGAATACTTATAGTTGTTTATTACTTTTACTAAATAATTATTATATTATTAAGCTACTAAAATAGTCCTAAATATCTATCTTTATTAATTTTAAGAATAGCTAATTTATTAATTATTTTTAATCTTATAAGATTATATCTTCTGCTAAGGGTGTTAGCTCTTTTATTATCTTTTCTTAATATATAAAGGATCTTAAATTTATACTATCTAAGAGTTTTACACTAATTTATTAACTTAATACCTTAGTTATTATAAAGTATACTAGATTCTTATAATTTATATAAATTCTATGCTCTAAGTAAGTTTTCGTATATACTTACTAATATTCTAAAGCTAAAATAATTATAAGCAATTCTTTATTGTGCATGTTATAGCGTTCTTCTAGTCCTAAGAACTTATATAGGTAGTAGGTAATTAGATACTATTATTTATCTTATTCTTATATAATATATACTCTTTGTACTAAATTAAAAGTATTTATTTTATTTATAGTAGTTTATTACTTTAAAAAGTTATAAGTATTAGAAGGTTAATATATACTTATTTAAGTAACTTAAAAGTATTATTTTATTATTTTCCTTATTTAAAAAGTATATTTTTCTATATAAGCTTTATTAGTAGCAAGGCCTTTTTAAAGTAGTTCTTAATAAATTACAAGTTAAAGTTAATAAACTTAAGAAATTCTTAAATTTCTCTTTCTATTATTAGGGTTAGCTAGTCCTTAATAACCTGTATCTTACTTTTGTCTATCTTAACTTTATTTTTTCTTACTCTAAACTTAAAAGATATTACTTTATCTTTATACTATTAATATTTTTTTAAGTTTTAGTTATAAGTTTACTATATATAAGTATCTTAATACTTCTAATATATAAGTAATATATTGTTCTAGTATCTTGCTATACACTAGAATATTATTAAGGTATACTACTACTATAATATCTAGGTGTGCTCTAAGTATATTATTAATAAGTGCTTAGCACATAGCAAGTGCATTAGTAAGCCTAAATAGCATAAGTAAATACTTATAATAACTATAATAGATTCTAAATGCTATCTTTTATTCTTTACTGTTCTTTATATAAATAAAGTTATATACTTTTTATAAATCTAATATAGTAAAGTAGTTTACTCTAGCTAACTAATTTTATAATCTACTAATATTTAGTAGTAAGCACTAGTTCTTAATTATAATACTATTAAGCTTCTAGTAGTTAATATAAGGTTATAGCTTACTATCTTTCTTTAGTATAAATAGAATAAGAAATCCTATAAAAGATTCTAATTATCTAAAAAAACCTTTTTTAAGGTTCTCTTTAAAGTATTTATATAGTTCTTTAAGTTCCTTTTTTAATATTAAATATATAAGCTTAAAAAGTAAAACTTTCCCTTTTTTAAGCTTAATTTTATAATTCTAGTCTTAGTACTATAGTAATACTTTTCTTATTTTCTTATTTTAGAAAAGGTCTTTAAACTCTTTATATTTGTCTAAAATATTAGGAGGTGCACTATGCTCCTTAACAAATACTTTATAATCTAGGGGTAAGTTAGTAGTTATATAGTTAACTGCTCTATCTTAGTATATCTAGAGTAAAGAGATATTATTAATCTCCTTCTTATTCACTAGCTACTTTATATACTATATATAATTAGGTTATAGTATACCTAGTCTATAATACTTAAGTACTATCTTATTATTTCTTTAGTTAATTACTAGGTTATGCTTTCTTAACTATAGTACCCTTAGTATAATATTATAAGTAGCTATTCCTAAAACATTAAGAGTTATCTTTTTATAGTACTTCTATATTTTTAAAGAGTATAGTACTACTTTATAAGTTACTACTATTTCTTTTAGAATTAACTCTTTATTAGTAACTCATAAAAGGTATAGGTTTCCTTTTCTTTATATAGTTATGCTTATATAACTTATTATAGCTTAAGATATAAAATTTCCTTATGCTCCTAAGTCTACTATTACTGTTATCTATCTGCTATATAGTATAATAGGTATCTAAATAAGTAAATAAGTCCTATAGGTGTTATTATATTAACCTCTAGAGCTCTATATACTATTAAGGTAGCGCTCTATTTTATTTGTTTTTTCTTAGTATATAAGTATAAGTCTAAAAAAGACTTCTTTACTATAGTAAAGCTATAAATTTCTTTTAGGCTAAGGTGCTTCTTACACTTTAAGTATAAGTATTTAGCCTAATTATTACTATTATATATCTTACTATGCACTAAGTGTATCTTAAGAATTTTATTAATATCTATAGCGCCTAAGAAATAGGCTATATAGTGTTTAACCTAGATATGTTCTATATATTAGGTTTAAGGGCATTTAAACTATAACACTTTATATTCTAGTATCTAGCTTAGAAACTATTATATTTCTAGCTTTTCTTTCTTATAACCTTTATATTAATTATAGTAACAGTATATTTAAAGTAGGATATAATATTTAATATTTTAAATATCCTAAAAGAATTTATATATTATATTTAAGGGCATAAAAGCTATATCTTTATCTATCTCCTAAGCTAGCTTATAAAGTAGAATATTATGTAGTTATAGTCTAAAGTTATTCTGTTCTTATACTTTTTATATAATTTAATACTACTCTATATTTATATATTATAAGTGTATAAGTTATTATTTAAAGCCTTTAAGTGCTACTAGGTCTTCTTTAAGATAGTACTATGCCCTAGTAATATCTACAGGGTGCTAGTAGTAGCTAATCTCTTCTTAGTAGTTGTTCCTCTTAACTTCTAACATAGTATCTATAAGCTATCTATGCTCCTCTAGCTGTAAGCAGATTTAGGCACAGAGTGCAGCCTGCATCTCTGCTTATAATTCCTAACGTTCCTTATATATTTATCTCTTAGGGAGTATAGTACTATTATTAGTTTAATAAGGTGTTAGTGCCCTACTATATACACTTCTCTTATTTCTATTAGGAGTAATATAATTATTACTACTATTAAAGGCTGTCTTAGGATCTTCTATAGGATAGTTTATATCTGCAGTAATTATTTCCTAATTACTAGTATTATCTTATTAACTACTATTAATTATATTAAGTTACTTAGTAACCTTATTCTTATTATAGCAGTCTAAATTATAGTAGCCTATTTTACTACAGCTGTAATAAGTTACTAGTAGCTTATTCTTCCCTTAACTACTCTTTCCTTTATTATTTTACCTCTTAATAGGTTCTTAATTAAGATTAGAGAGGTTTATAGCCTCTAGCCTATTATATCTATTATTAGTATAAGTATAGACATATTAAGATGTGTTAGATAAGTAGTAATTACTACATTATCCTTATTACTAGTTATTATTATACTAGAGGTTCCTTAATACAGTAAGAGTAAATATCTTAACTTAAGAATTATTGTGTAGTTCTATCTAAAGTTTATATTACTTAATATTAATATTAATAGCTTTATTAACTAAAGTGTTATAAGTATTAGTTACTGTAGTAGTATATATAACTTTTTTCTTAACCCTAGGCTTTAAGCCTTACCTAAATAAAGTTATAAGTGCTGTATTATTAGATATAGTAAAAGTAGCTATTTCTTAGAACTTTATAGTAGTTAGTAGCTAATAAAGTTTACTTAAGGTACTAAATATTATAGTGTATAATAATAAGTTTATTATATACTCTAAACACTTAATAAATCTATTCTTTAAATAAATTAAAGTTCTTAATTTAAGAGTTAATATTTATAGAGTTACTTTCTCTATAATAATAGCAAAAAAATAGTTAAATTTATATAAATACTTTATCTTTTATAAATATAAAAATAAATATTATATATTTCTCTTTAAAAATATAATTACCTTAGAATATAAAGAAGAGGTTAAGCTTTATTAGCTAGTTTTCTAGTTTTTTATAAGTTCTATTAAAGGACTAAGGTTTAGCTACTAGGTAAACACTAGTATAGGTAGGGGCTAGGGCCTCCTTATCTATATTAGTGTTGTTATTATAATTGTAGCAAGACGCGTTAGAGCTACTAAAGGTAGTATAGGTACCTAAAGTTATAGATATCTTAAAGGTATTTAAAATTTTAAAGTTATACTTTAAGTAAAGCTTATAAGCACTATTTAATTAGTTCTTAGAGATAAATATAGTATTAGGAAGCTAAAAGGGTTAAGGTTTTATAATAAAGAGTATAAATACTATCTGTCTGTCTTAAAAGTAAAAGTAATAATAAGTAGTACAGAGTAGACTATCTAGCTTAAAGGTTAAGTTAAGATCTAATAACTTAGATTATTACTTAGGTTAAACACAAACCCTAGTAGTTATATTCCTACTGTGCTATATACTAATAAATGTTCTATACTAGTTCTAATATTCTAGTATTGTTCTAAAGTAGTACTTTGTAGGATATTATAGGATTCTCTAGAACATATATAATATATTCTATTATAGTGTTCTGCTAAAAGTTTAGAACATGTAGGGTAGCGCGTTATTAGTTCCTACAATGCTAACCTTCTTAAAGGCCATTAGTCGTCCCCGCGTGTTATTAATCCTTCCTTCTCTTATCTTCTGCTGTGCCCCTTTCTAAGGTTCGTAACAGTAAAACACGTTATTAGTAATAGTAAGAGATATATTGCTCTAAGTATAAGTATTTTTTACGTTTCGTTATTAAGATATTCTACTATATTATTGCATAGGTATGTTAGTAGCATTAGGTAGCTAACTTACTTAGGTAGCTAACTTGCTTATAAAATACGTTATATAAGCATTCTAGTATTAAAAGTATAGAACTTAGTAAAGTATAGCGCTTAGTAGTAAAGTATATTAACTATTTAGGTTTTCTACATATTAGAAGACTCTATAGCTTTTATCTTTTTATAAGTAAGTTTCCTACTTAAAGTCAGAATATTAAGTATATCTTTATAACTAAACCTATTTAGTTTTTTAATTTAGCTTTAATAGAATTTTTTTAAAGATTTATCTTTATATTTACTATTAGAAGAACTATTCTCTATTATATATTAAATTAATAATTTAATTAAATATCTTCTATCTATAGATAGTCTAATATCTAGACTTAGCAAGCTTTAGTTTTGTGAACAGAGAGCTGCTTTTTAGTTCTGGCGTTACTATACTTTTAACGTATTAGCTTACTTGTCCTTGTCCTTAGGCAAGGGCAACTTCTGACCTAACTATTCTATGTCTAAACAAGTAAAAGCTGTATAGATCTTCATAATTGAATGGCGGTACGTAAACAGCGAGTAGGCCAGGAAGATAAAGAAAAGAACAAAATCCTTTGGATGAGCCCACCACCACGCTGCAGTCTTCACCAGTTTCGTCAGCTGTATGAAGTAGAATAGACCAAAGAGCAACAGCCATGGGTGAGACGAGTTTTGAGAAACGGTGGTCCGGCTGGAAGTCAAGAGTGCCAACGACTCCCAGACCAAAGCAGCGTTGTACATCCATGGGAAGTAAGTCGTCCATACGGTGATAGGCCATGTCCACCAGATGTTGCGGTCGATGAACAACGCGATTGGATTTTGACGGAAAGTGGAACGAGGCCAGGGCTGACACTGCGAAGGGAAGAACTTGAAGCCATTGGGATATGCGCCCAGAACTGTTGTCATCGTGGCCTCCTTCTGGCACTGCACCTTGATGTTCCAGCCATGTCTCAGCACCCAGCGCGTAACAACGTTATCGTCGTCTGGCTGTCCAGGACTGCATCCGAGCACGAATTCGTTGGTGAACGCGGTCTGGAATTCGTCAGTCAAAATTTCTTCGCGAATTAGACAGGAACGACCAGAGACGCAAAACACACCCACATCAGCGGCATTTGTCGACTGAATCTCAAAGTTGTGACGAATCAGGTACAGACCGCCCATGTTGTTCCAGAATCGTGCGTACCAGCGAAGCCAGGCGTTATACAGGACACCTTTGTTAGCCTCGACAACAGGGGTGGGGAGGTC
Organism: Stagonosporopsis cucurbitacearum; assembly: GCA_016920805.1. Taxonomy (NCBI): domain Eukaryota; kingdom Fungi; phylum Ascomycota; class Dothideomycetes; order Pleosporales; family Didymellaceae; genus Stagonosporopsis; species Stagonosporopsis cucurbitacearum. Next base: position 1,565,771 of record JAFEKD010000010.1, on the reverse strand, counting down.
CTTGACCCACTTGCGGGTACCGACCAGGCCGACTTTGGGGTCGTTGAATGCAGCAAGAGCCTCAATAAGCCAGACAGGAGACCACTCTGCGGTATCGTCAGCAGAGACAATGATTGGGGTGTCCGCGTAGGTTAGTCCAGCGACGATCTGATGGCGCTTGCTGGAGATGCCAACGTCAATGACCTCGATTGCGGAAGCAGGTGGTCCACCAGTGAGGCCATAGCGCTGCTGATACGCTGTAGTCGCGGCCTCATATTTTGGGAGAAATGAGGCAAAAAATTCCTCAACTCCCTCGGCAGCAGACGTCGTGTTTGTTGAGAAAACAACACGTGCGGGCTTGTTAGTCAGGATAGATGCCACTAGGTCCTCGAAAAAGATATTACCACGGGGACCAACTGTAGGAATAACGACTGTGCAATGCTTTGGCTTCATCTTGTCGTCACCGGTTGGACGTACGGGCTTGTACTGGAAGAAGAAGTACATCTGCGCGACTGTACGCCAGTATCGGAAGATCATAAGTGCAACGAACCAAATGTCAGCACTGTTTGGTACTTCCTCGGCGAGACAACAAGTCACGTAGAAGGCTGTGGCAGGAATGACATGGCCGAGAATGCCGAGAGCTTTCCAGAACGATGGAGACTTGACCTTGCAACGGTAATCGAGCATGAGAAATCCAGCCCATGCGGATGACACGATGATGGCAGATGCTGCAAATTGGGTGGGCCAAACGTAAAAGCCCCAACATAGTGCAGTAATGGTCGCGTACACGACCGCCAGTGTGACTGGCCAGTTCATCTTGGAATAAGGTGACGTGAGACCGCTCAGCAGCTTCGTCGTCAGAACTCGTGAAGGATTTCGTTCTGTATATTGGGTATGCTGGTTGTGTAGGCTGTGTTGAAAGTTGACCAGGAGCTGAGCAGAACTGAGAGATACACAATCAAGGTCCGCGTGCACAATGTTCATCGAACAAGTTCCGCTGCTTTCACTAACAGTGACAGCCATAAAGTCTTTGATGCTTTTGTTGTTACTGTAGATTGTCTCGTCGTGCTACGGGTACTCTGTGGCCTCTCGTTGGCAGGGCGAATGCATGCATATACGGTATGGGACTGCCATTCTCAATTATCAAGAGTGAAGTTTCTGCCCTCCGGTGTGTGGTGTGACACTGTTGTTGATACTCTGGTCAAGCGAACAAAGATGAAGCGGCGTCAAAGAAAAATTAGCGAAAGGGATATATACGACAGTGCCATGTCATTATACTTGAGCAAAAGGTCATATGAAAGTGCATAGTGCTGGCTTTAAGGCGGGAGATGTAATACATAGAGATGGATTCGTACGCAATATAACATGGGGCAATCATCACGAGTGACAGTTGCTGTCAGCGCGATCATCCAGGCAAGTTTGTTGTCGGTTTGATACATGAAGCATCTTTCCGAAAGCTCATGCTTGCTCTCAACAAAGAGTCTGCAGAATAAGAGCGTGCTTGGATCAAGCGCATCACAGGTGGCAGGCTGCTTGTCTTTGACACTTGGAGACACAGCTTACTGATGCTTCCTAGTCCGCCACCGTCCCAATTGCAGACCCTTTGGATCATTACAGGAGTTCATTGAATGTGTTGCTCACAGAATGCCTTATTATCAACCTTAGCTACTTCTGGATCGTCGTAATTGTTAGTGTGCATATGACAGTCAATGGGTGCTTGAACATATGCATGTGCACTGGAGCAATGTTCATGCGACATATAGATGATTGTGTCTCTGATGGTCGCTAAACACCTCGTCAGATGTTTCTTCCATGAATATCAGCCTCTGCTATTAGGAAAACTACATGGGAAACTACGTCCGTGGAAAACGTGGCTGCATCGCAAGTTGTGGTTAAATCGGGAGGTTGGGAACCGCCGCCAGTCAGCCTTGCCAAGACGCGTCACCCATCATACCCAACAATTGTATGTTCACCTCCTGCCGATACTGTGTATCTGAGGTCTGAACGACGGAACAGATTCTCCAGCAGGGCGGCAATCAGCAAATTCCTCGTCATAGATAGAAAACCAAGCGCCCAGTGTCCCAGACAAGCATTGCAAGCGCTTGTGCACAGGGCATGCAGCATGGCAACGCGAGAGCCCAGGCAACGCGAGAGCCCAATGGCAGCCAGTGCCCGATGTTTCACACGTGTGCACCAGCAAGAACACGACAGCGCTCTGAGAGCACGACAAGCAAAAGATCTGCTGTAGAAATCCAAATTGGGTATGAGTTGTCGCGCAGTCCCAGCCACGCGCCAGGTCGCCTTGTAGCTATAAGTAAGCCTAGCGAATGTTGTCCCAGCAACGCCCGCAGCGTCAACACCCTTCAGCCCCACGATCCGCGACGTCCGCCAGCTCATGCCGCCCTAAGACCGCAGTCCCACCCATTTCGAGACTCATTCATACCCAATTTTCGAGCGCATTCCATTGTTACCCAGAAGAACAGCAGGGGACAGTCGTTGTCGTGCTGCGTTTATTCTCGTCTTGTCCTTTGTCCAACGCACAAAGCTGCGCGCGTCACAAGGATGGACCGGCCCCGTACACCGGATGGCGGCCGCTATCAACGGCCGCCTGCATACGACGAGGATGAGCTATTGCCGTCGATGCAAGGGAGCTCAACAATGCGCTTGTTGACAAACGTTGAGGACATGTACCAGTGAGTGTCTTGTGTCTTGTGTCTCGTGTCTCGTGCCAGCCTTTCTCTTTCACTTTCTTTCATTGTCACGTCTGTACAGTACATTCCGTGTCGTCATTGCGGAATTGACGTTTCATTTCCTTTCAGAAGACGCTCGTTCGACGACGCTTCAGATTTCATGTCCGGCGCGAACAGCACTGCAGGCGCGCTGGGCGAAAACATGACGCCGTCCGAGGTGGGCAAGACGAAGGCCGCCGAGACAGACATTGTCAACTTCCTGCGTGAGGCCGGCGACGCGCTGAATGCAAACCCCTCGCACCCTCCTCCCTCTCAGCATATGCCGCGTCGCAAGACGCTTCAAGCGCGTCTGGGCGACTCCATCTACGCGACCAAACCGAAGCTTGTGCCGCATGACCATGGCTTACCAATGCAACCTCTTCGCAGACCAACCGAGCCTCTTTCACGCGCATACCACCCCACCGCATCGAGCGTGTCGGGCCTGTCGCGCACACAATCAGTGCTGGACACGGCGCCCAACATGCCACCGCCGCTGAATGGCACATCGCCGCCGTACCAACCCTACCGCAGACCACTGTCGACTGACCGCTCTTACTCGCCAACACGCACCTCGTTCGACTATGCGCGACCCCCCGCATCGACACAATACGAGCCCGAGACCATCGATGGCAGCCCACGGCCGGGGAGTCCAACACGACCGGGCAGTCCTAGGCGGCCACTGCCTCCACAGCCTCTGTTTACCGGTGGCGCGCGGCCAGTGACACGCGGAACGGAAATAGGAGGCGATATGGGCGATATGACTGCGATTTCCATCCACGACGACCCATTCGACGATGACAAGACGTACGACCGCCGACCCGACTTCGAATCACGAGGATCTTACATGTCTGACGACACATACACAGAAGGAGGCTATACCAACATTGAAGGAAAAGATGAGCACTATGGGCCCGCACCCACCGGTGCCATGCCCCGAAGAGGAGCACGAGAGGCCGTCATGACCAAAAAAGAAGTTCGTCTGATCAATGGCGAGCTCATTCTAGAATGCAAAATCCCTACCATCTTGTACAGTTTCCTACCACGGAGAGACGACATCGAATTCACACACATGCGCTACACAGCCGTGACCTGCGACCCAGATGACTTCGTGGATCGAGGGTACAAGCTTCGTCAGAATATCGGTAGTCAGCGCGAGACCGAGCTCTTCATTTGTATTACTATGTACAATGAGAACGAGATCGACTTTACCCGCACAATGCATGGTGTCATGCAGAACATCAGCCACTTTTGCTCGCGCATGAAATCAAGGACTTGGGGGAAAGATGGATGGCAGAAAATAGTCGTGTGTATCATCTCCGATGGACGCAGTAAAGTGCATCCTCGCACTCTGGACGCTATTGCTGCTATGGGATGCTTCCAAGAGGGTATTGCCAAGAACCACGTCAACCAACGCGAAGTCACCGCCCACGTATACGAGTACACAACACAAGTCTCACTGGACTCAGACCTGAAGTTCAAGGGTGCAGAGAAGGGCATCGTACCATGCCAAATGATCTTTTGCTTGAAGGAAGCAAATTCCAAAAAGCTCAACTCGCATCGTTGGTTCTTCAATGCCTTCGGTCGTGCTCTGAACCCGAACATCTGCATTCTCCTTGATGTAGGAACTAAACCAGGGCCAAAAGCTCTATATCACCTCTGGAAGGCGTTCGATACTGATTCTTCTGTCGCTGGTGCTGCTGGTGAGATCAAGGCTGGGAAAGGCAAGGCTTGGCTGGGTCTTCTTAACCCGCTGGTCGCTTCGCAAAATTTCGAGTACAAGATGTCCAACATTCTTGATAAGCCGCTTGAATCAGTATTTGGTTATATTACCGTCCTGCCTGGCGCACTGTCAGCATATCGCTACCATGCTCTGCAGAATGACCATACTGGACACGGCCCACTCAGCCAATACTTCAAAGGAGAGACACTACACGGTCAAGACGCGGATGTGTTCACAGCAAACATGTATCTTGCCGAAGATCGTATCCTTTGCTGGGAGCTGGTCGCGAAACGGAGTGAACAGTGGGTCTTGAAGTACGTCAAGGCGGCGACCGGTGAGACTGATGTACCTGGTAAGCGATGTTTTTTTTGACGCGACTGGGACCGCACTGACTTGTACAGATACCGTTCCTGAGTTCATCTCACAGCGCCGTCGTTGGCTCAACGGCGCCTTCTTTGCCGCTGTCTACTCACTACTTCACTTCAAGCAAGTTTGGTCAACTGACCATACTGTCTGGCGCAAGATCCTCCTCCACATCGAATTCGTCTACCAGTTCGTCCAGCTCATGTTCACCTTCTTCTCGCTTGCCAACTTCTATCTCACCTTCTACTTCGTGGCTGGTTCACTCGCCGACCCGGAGATGGATCCCTTTGGCCACAGCATTGGCAAAGTCATATTCTACATACTCCGCTATACCTGCACACTGCTCATCTGCATGCAGTTTATTCTTTCTATGGGTAACCGTCCCCAGGGTGCTAAGAAAATGTTCTTATGGAGTATGATCGGATACGGTGTGATCATGGCATACACAACATTTGCCTCGATTTACATTGTTGTTTATCAGCTCAAGGAGAGTGATGCTCCGAAGACCATCGGAAACAACACATTCACCAATCTCATCGTCTCCACTGCTACAACTATCGGCCTCTATTTCCTCATGTCTTTCATGTACCTCGATCCCTGGCACATGTTCACCTCCTCTGCGCAATATTTTGCTCTCCTACCGAGCTATATTGCAACTTTGCAAGTCTACGCCTTCTGCAACACCCACGACATTACATGGGGCACTAAAGGCGACAATGTTGCGAAAACTGACCTTGGTGATGCAAAAGCCAAAGCCGGCAACGTTGTGGAACTTGAAATGCCCTCGGAGCAACTCGATATCGATTCGGGATACGATGAAGCACTGCGCAATCTGCGTGACCGGGTCGAGGTCCCCGAAAAGCCAATGTCAGAATCCCAGCAACAAGAAGACTACTATCGCGCCGTACGCACATATATGGTCGTCATCTGGCTGATCTCCAACGCTGTGCTTGCAATGTCTATCTCCGAAGCGTATGGCAACCGTAAAGTATCGAACAACTTCTACCTCACCTTCATCCTGTGGAGCGTAGCAGCCCTTGCCCTTTTCCGCGCTATAGGTTCGACGTCTTTCCTCATCATCAACAGCATCCATGCCGCCATGGACACGAAGCTCAAATGGGAAGACAAAATCGAGGACAAGAAGGGCGGCAGCACGGGCCTCGGGGGCGGTATAAAGAGTAAGCGCAAGGGCAAGTGGTGGAAGTTTGGGTTTGGGGGCAGTTATGGTGGCAGCGTGATTTCAAGCGCTTGGTTCAGCAAGAGCAGCATTTCGAGCAAACTGTCAAGTATTAGCCCGAGCAATTGGGGGGGTAGTAGTGTTGGCCGCTAAAACGAAGAGCGAGAGAGTGTTAGGCGTGCAGGCGAAAGAAGAGATGTACGGGGGGTGTTTTTTTTTTGAAAGAATGGTTGAAGCTGGGCTGATATTTCTACTGTCAGCGGTGGCATATGTTACGAAGTTACGAAAAGTAAGTAATGCATGCAATGCATGCAATGCAACGAGTGCACTTTTCTGGCGTTTTGGAAGCGTAGCGTCGGAATACTTTTAGATACCTCAAGTCTGTCTTTACACGGCGACAGCATTATAGGCGACAGATTTTGTTTAACGGAAATGAATTGTATATAACTTCTTTCAATACATCGCCCTATTTATTCAGAATACCTGAAGTGTACTTTGGACATATTCAAGAACGCTGCTGGAATACAATCCAAAACCCGCTGGTGAAGGAGTTGTCGGTTTGCTCACTTCTTCCCATCAGCGTCAGGGGCTAGCTCGCCACGTCAGGCATAGTGTTGTGAAAGTCAAATCACTTCATTTCATGTCATCCTCCAATCCTCCACTAATACGAAATTATGAGTAGGCGACTCGCGATTTAGTTCTTGTGCGTAGTTCTCCACAATGGTTTTCTGTTGCCGTTGTACCCAATAGCATTCACAGCCGACAAACTCGTCAGTGATCTGCAGCCGCCATTTGTTAGTGTTGTGTAGCATCTATCTGTGACGTCGCTACAGTGCGGCACGACACAAGTGTAACAAGCCATTCTCTTCAAAAAGGACTACTGTAATCGATCGCAGCAAAAATCGATGACACCACCACCGCATGACAGCGCGTGAGCGTGTCAACGCGTTTACGCGACGGCGCAAGGGTCTTTTCGTCGCCAATGCTGATCCGATGATGACGTTGCCAGATATGGTGTTAAGCTAGCAACAATGACCAATTAGATGAACAAATTCAGTAAGACCATGGCTGCTTCGGGAAAATGAACATGCTTAGTGCAGAATTGCGATCGTACCTGGCGATCATTCTAGTGTCTATGATGTAGACTGAGCATGACCATGAGAGGGCTGTAAAGAGGCCATGTTGCGAGGGCTTGAGGCTTATAGTGGGTCGAAGAAGCAGTGCTCACCACTTTCCGAGACACACGATCGAAACATCCTTTTGCTATCATCCACAAACAGTCCACAACATGGCTGGAGAACACAGCGAATCAAGCAACAAAATCCACGTTCTTCACCTCTCCTACGACAACGATGACCACTCTGCCCTAACGCTGCTTGCAAATGACGTCCGGTTCCATGTCACCGTCAACCCGAACGCACTCCAGAAAACAAGCGATAAAACTTTGTACTACGAGTACCTCGATAAAGTCACGGCGCTGCGTGATGCTGAACAGCGGGAGTATGAGGTCGCACAGAAGAGGTCCATGTCTTCGAACGAGAAGGGAGAGGATACGAACAGGAAAAAGCAGCAACAAAGTGAAGGCAATGATAGTGGAGTGGACGTCACAGCCGATGACGAAGATGGCTCTGATATAGACCAGGATGCTGTCAGTGCCCACGTGGAATTGAAGAGATGGATGCTCAACGGCATGGTCGACATCATCGCAACCTATGCGCCGCCCGGCCGCGCCCCCGAGCCAGCCAGTCTGTACGACTGGTACCATGGGCCGACATACTTCTATGCGCTCAGCAAAACTGGCGGGTCGCTGACCGCTGAATTGGTCGACGAGGATGAGGAGATGGGAGCGAGAATCGCGGAGTTGGTGCCACAGATGAAAATACCCCAATACATACAAAAGATCAATGTGCCCTGGTTCGACGCCACACAGCTGATGGTTCAATCCGAGATTGACTTTCCCGAGCCCGCACATCCAGGGAAAGTTGTGGACCAGGACGGGAAGGAGTACTTCTTCAAACCCGTTGTGCGCGCGGAGCCAGGTACCGTGAAGCGCGAAATCAGCGTGTTGCAGAAAATACATTCGTTGCAACTCGATATCAGGGCCCCTCGCCTTGAAGGCTTTGTGAGATTCGAAGACCACAAAGAAGATGTCATGGGCTTCTTACTGAACCATATTGAGACTCCTGTACCGCTCACCAAATTGCTTACAACAAGCGTGGCACAGGAGAAAAGGGAGAAATGGAGTAAGAAAAGTAAAGTATATGTGGATACTCTGCACAAGCACGGCATTGTGTGGGGAGATGCAAAGGCAGATAATTTCATGGTGGATAAAGAGGATGAGCTGTGGATCATTGATTTCGGAGGCAGTTATACAGAGGGCTGGGTTGATCCTGAATTGGCTGACACGTTGGAGGGGGACGAGCAGGGGCTGGAGAGGGTGCGAGAGGCGTTAGAGGATCCCGAAGATGTTGGTGGACATGAAGGCAGTGAGGTCATGGACGGCAGTGCGACTCCAGACCCATCGGCAACGGTGAAGGAGACAGCCTCGACTCTGTTTGTGACGGAGGCAAAGGACAGGAAAAGAAGCCACATTGAACATGCAGAGGATGGACCGAGGAAGCGCAGGTGTGAGGGGACGCAGGAATGAAGTGTTTACTCTTGATTTTGGAGTCACCAGCGTCTGCTATCTACTATGATATACTGTAATCAAGTTTCAATGTTCTCTTGAGTCGAGTCAACTTTTTAATCGGGCTTACTAATAACAATGCTCATGAACCAAACTCGCGTCCCGAGACTTGGTAGCACTGCGGGGTAATGTTAGCTCCAACGGCTGACGGATGATACCTCGACGTCAACTGCACCAGGATTGGTCTTCAGCCCAATCTTTCTCCTATTCTTCGCGATCGTGGTGTTTGACGGCTCTCGGGCATATCAAATGGCAGAAGAAAACCACATGCAGCAGAGCTACACTGTTGGTGCAGAAGTAGACCCAACTCAGCATCCTACTGCCTGGAAACTGCTCCAGCGATGTCAGGACTTCTTCGCTGAGGTTGAGAACTTGTGCGTCCCAGCAAAGTGACACAGGCCCCCTCCTAACCGCGGCTAGAACACCAGGTAAAGACCTTGAAGCCTACCTGAACGCCAATTACGGACCAGGCAACGCGGTCTATGAAGACCTCTGTAGCCTAACACGCCAGGGTCTACAAGAAGGTTGGGTGGCCAACGTCGAGATCTCAGACAGCAACTACAGACGGTCCAAAGTCGCACTGCCCAAAGAAGAGACACGTTTCTTCTCCATCACTACTGTGTACATGAACTCTCAGGACGTGTTTTCTGGACAGTACCATTCGCACCCCTATGGTGAGATTAATTGCGTCGTCCAGATCGACGACACGGCGGAGCTCAAGGGTATGCAGGGATGGCAAGGCGCGGGCTGGACGAGTCCGGGCGCGGGGACGCATCAGTGGGTCGCTCCTCGTACAGGCACTACCACTGTCGGTAGCCATGATTCAATCGCTGACGATGTGCAGTTACCCGCAGGTTCGAGGTGGAGCATTGGTTGCGCTGTTCTTTTTGCCCGCAGGACGGATCTCTTATACGGCAAAAGAGAGTGATGCACAGCCGATAAGCTTGTAATACTTATTGTGCTGCAAGTTACAAATTTCGGCTTTTGGGTGGTCTTTTGTCAGGCTGCATCTGTCTGATGCCCAAAATCAATACTCCCAGAGTGTAGTAGGTATACAAAGCCCAACTGAGCAAAATTTGACCGCGGATCCTATGGATGCATCTAGTTCTTCTTGCTGCGGAGATTCTGCTTGTGCGGTCTGCTCGTGAGGTCGACTAGGTATCCGTGCGGTTGACATTGCTCGAAATCACCGATGCACGAGGTCAAGCTTTTTCGGGGCGTGGTGGAGGTCATCCATCTGTGAATCTACGTCTAGTTGTCAACCGAGGCTGTTGTGAGCCAACACATCTAGATGACTAGTTGGTGTGATGATATGCAAGCGATCTCGCATTTCTAGCGAACAGTGGATACTGCAAACTCCACAGCATTCCGAGGCAAGTCTCTGTCTTGACTGATCGCCGTTGATGCAGATTTCCGAGATTATGTCTGTCCAGTAATGGAGTTACGGGCCGATGTGTGATGTGTGATGAGGCTCTGTCCAAATAGCGGTCAGGTTGCAGCAATAACAGAGCTCTGCATTTCTTGTGTTGTTGTTGTGAGCATTCTACTCCTATCGTGAAAGTGGAGCCAGGGTCCAGGCGACAACGGCGAGCTGGCCATAGCGTCCAAGGATAGGTTTCGATGATCTGGTGACGGACATTAGAGTCATGTCGTCCAGTCTAGAACCGTTGATGCTTTCAAGAAGGTCCTTTTCCGCAGAATCGACTCGCCGTTCCAATCGTGGGCGACGTGCTGCATTCAAGTGGGATGGCAGACCATGATACAAATTTTTTGAAGAGGATTGTACAATGGATTGCTCCGTCAAGTGTAAACCGGATCCATACGGATATGCGGGGACTGTCGATGGGGATCTGCGTTGTGTTTCCGGGTTCTGGTGCGACATGGTCCAGTTTACTGACGTTTTGTGCTGGAGAAGGTGCGCAAGGTGGCATTCTGGGGATGTGTCTTGGCCGCCGTTTCCGTCTGCGTTTCGTCATGACACGCGGCTCTAGAAGCTCCCTCTCGTTCCCGGTGCCTTGATTGGGACGGGCCCTGTGAAAACCTTGTTGCGCATCCAATCGCCAGATCACGGTCCTTCTATTTTCGGTCGGCCAAGGATTTTTATGACTAACGTCAACTCGGGACCATGCGCCACGGGGGTCCTCCCGCAAGAACGCCAGGGTTCACTAGAAGCTTGGGACCTCGAGTTGTAGAAAATGATAAGACCAATACACTGCCCAACGCCATTAGAGTAAAAATATCCAGATTCCTCGTCGTTACTGGTGGTGCAGACGCGCACTCGTCATCCCTGCAGGAGCATCACACCTGCATCACACCTAGCATCACCATGGAGCCCTCATCTACCAATTCATCCGACCGCACTCACATTGACCAACTGGAGCTCGAACAATTACCAAATTCACAACCAGCACAAACTTTACAACCCACGTCTGCGACATCAGGCAGGGCACGCGTGAGGATCAACAGCGTCGCCGCCGAGATCCCACCACCATTGTCGCGCGAAGATCATCCGAGCATCAGCCGCATCAGCGAGGCCGAGTCGCTCGAATCTGCAACCGTCGATGACCAAACCATTGCTGCTGCCGAGCAGCTGTTAAAGGCACACAACGCCAATGGCTCCTACGAAGCTCCCACAACCGACAGTCCAGACCCCTTTGCCGGTGATGACTCTGATCAATATGCTTTTTCCGGTAACACGCAGGGCGGCGTCTTCTACCAGCTTCTCCAGGCCTACAAAACTCCAGTCCCAGCCTATAGGGAAACCATCACGCCATCGGAAACAAACAGTAGCTCTCCAACCACCACCCAGCAGCAAGCTACAGTATCTGGGGGTGCCACACCATCACGCAAGAAATGGTACAATCAAGAAAAGTCGGCACAGTCACAGGAAACCTTGGCTACGTTGATAGGGGCTTCGGCTCGTCTAGCCAACCCCAATACGCAGAAAGGGATGCCTTCACGTCCGCAACATAAGCGCACAACCAGTGGGGGCATACTCGCAAAGGTTATGAAGGCCAAAGAAGACCAAGATGTTCGCATCAAGATCCATGTCGCCAACATTCTCAAGCGCCAGCAGTACATCATCCGCATGTGTCGTGCCTTGATGCTTTTTGGAGCTCCTACCCATCGCTTGGAAGAGTACCTCGCCACTACAGCCAAAGTTCTCGAGATCAATAGTCAGTTTCTTTACATTCCTGGATGTATGTTGATCAGCTTTGACGATGCCTTGACTCACACGGTAAGCCCCACGCTGAATCGCTTTGAGCCGCTGCTAAAACGTTGACAGGCTGAAGTCAAGATTGTCCGCACGGTACAAGGTGTCAACCTCGGCAAGCTAAAGGATACCCATGAGATCTATAAAGAGGTACTTCACGATGTCATCGATCTCGACGAGGCCATGCAAAGGCTCAACGACGTAATCAACGCCAAGGACCGCCACAACATATGGCTTTGTGTCCTCATGTACGGTCTGGCATCTGCGGCTGTCAGTGTCTTCTTCTCGGCTCGTCTCATCGATATGCCTATAATCCTTGTGCTTGGTTGTCTGCTCGGAACACTGCAACTTGTTGTCTCACCAATGTCCAAGACATACAGCACTGTTTTCGAGATTTCAGCAACTAGTATGTACTCTGAAGATTCTCCTACGCCATGGTTACTAACGAAAATCAGTATTAATGAGCTTTCTAGCGCGCGCCTTTGGAAGTATCAACGATGGAAATTTGTTTTGCTTCTCAGCGATCGCTCAGAGCGCCATTGCTATGATCCTTCCTGGATGGCTCGTGCTCAGCTCTGCTCTGGAGCTGCAGTCTCGTGCCATTGTCCCTGGCTCAATTCGTCTTGTCTTTGCCATCATCTACTCGCTTTTCCTTGGCTATGGCATCACTGTGGGCACTGCCATCTACGGAGCCATCGATTCAGGCGCAACAAACGCACAAACTTGCACTCAGCCCTTGAACAGATATTGGAACTTTCTCTTCGTTCCCCTTTATGTGTTCTTCGTGACTTTTACGGGTACGTCACGCCAACAGTCCATCTATCGCCTATCATCATGTACTAAAACATCGTTCAGTTCAGGCTAAATATTCACAAATGCCGGCTATGATTTTGATTGCCACCGCAGGCTACACAGTCAATTTCTTCGCCAACATGAAATTCACCTCCTCAGCGCCCATCGCCTACACATTCGGAGCATTCACTGTCGGTGTTCTTGCCAACCTCTACAGTCGAGTAAGACATGGTGTTGCCGCTGCTGTACTTTTACCTGCGGTGTACGTACAAGTACCTGGCAGTCTTGCTTCCAGTGGGGCTATCGATTCTGCTCTGCAAACGGCATCGGCACTTATCAGAGGCTCGGCAGCTGCTGACGTGAGTACTATACCTGTGGTTACTGAGCGATGCGGGCTAACGGACTATAGACCACCACCGATGGTCTCAACTCCATTGTCTTCAATGTTGCAGCATCCATGATCCAAATTGCCATCGGAATTACCGTCGGTCTATTCATGGCAGCGCTTCTTGTCTATCCTATGGGCAAAAAACGCAGTGGTCTTTGGACCTTGTAGAGTATTCCCCCATCTTCTTGCATAACGACACGGCGTTCCGGCTAAGACAAAACAAGGTGTTCAGGGTGCCGATGCTAATTACCTGTAGTTTCAAGACCATATGTCTTTTCGAGCTTGACATTACCATATATGAACGACGTGGTGTCATGGTGAAGTGTGATAGAAGGTAAGGCTCCTCACAAATCGACTACGCAATACCATCCAAGACGACCATTCCACCCAAGTCGACCATTCCACCCAAAACGATCAACATACACATCAGCGACACACCCCACCCCGGGGATGATTCTGAAAAAACCGCCGTATGCACCTTATCTATTACGCATTAAACCTAGCCAAGAGAACACAACCGTTACGAGCCAACACCCACATGGACTGGAAGCCCTCTACACCCCTACGCGAACAAGCCCGCCTATCTGTTTAGTGAGAACCCTATCAAATCAGGCAGCCACCAACACACAGAACACCGGTGTGATAGATTCATGAGTTCACCGTCACGATATTGATCCGTTACCCTGGTATCCAGGACTATTTACACGATGGTGACAATGCCTATCCTGCGATTACCCTCACTACAAGCGGCTTTTTATGTCAAAGCCGGCACAATATGAGGCTGCTGCTCATAGTCAGTCACGTATCGCAGATCAAGGTGTGACTACTTGAAACTGAATGGTGCCAATCATATAACATGCATGTGTGATGAACACCTTGGCTCATGCGAAAGGCAAAGAATATCACTCACAGTTAATCTGGAGGTGTAACACAGGGACTCTGCGTATCTTGAGAACACAAGTTTTCGTTGATCAGAACAAAGTAGGGCATGGGTTTTCAAGTGTCTGATCTGTATACTGTAGCTACATGGCTTTCCGTCCAGAGGACTTTTAAACAGATATTTAAAATACATCATCATCTGGAAACCACTCAGCAGGGCATTTTGCTTCGAAGGCGCAAAGTCGATCCATCTCGCCAAGCTCACCAGCATCATAATGAGAGCCTCACGATAGCCTACGTGTAGTTCGACCTCGAAGTGTCAAAAGAGTACATGCCAAGCTACCCGATCATTGCGAACACATGGCTGGCAAATGCGAATCACTTCAGACAGAATTCTCTACATAATCATACACCATCCTAACCCTCAGTTCCCTCCCCTTGTTGTTCTTCACCAAAACCCTTCTTGTGTGCCTCCTCTCTCCTTCCACCAACTCGAATCCCCAAAGTTGTGCCGCCTCCCAGGTTCCATTGGATTGCCTCCCCTCAGCATGGACCAACATTCCCTGGCTATCTCCCACAATCCATTCACCCTCGCCGTCCACGATCCCCGTCTTCCTCCCCTCATCAACACTCACCCACCGACTGCGCCCCTCGACCGTTCCGAAGAAGCCATCTTCGTTACTGCACCATTCCCAGTTGAGTTTGTAGTCTTCCGTTGTGCCGGGAATTTTGCCGGCGGTGACGGTCTGGGCCATCTTGATGCTGTCTGGTGAGGGCTGAGAGATAGTCAGGTGGATTGAGGCGGCTGTTGCAGCTTTGCGGATGAGTACATTGACGCCCTGACAAGCGAGTACTTGACAGAAATCGTCTGAGCAAGATTTATTCAGGCTGTACTTTCCTGAGAGAGATTGCAATGTTACAGCGGGGGAGCTGCCATGACGGTCTGTGGCAGGCTTTGGTTGCCTGATAGAAATACGGTTGGATGTTTTATGTTATGTAGTTCTGATAAAATGCAAGTCAATATTAATGTTGTGTACTGTCTGCTGGTGAGCCAGTGTTGAGGTTGCGGTTTAGTGATTAGAGTGGTGTCGTCATCATCATGTTTTTACCTTCGAACATCGACTCCTTCTGCTTATGATGTCTGTCATAACTGAGACCTTTGATGGGTCTCACATATTCAAAGCTCAGCTAGGCCCAGATCTTTTGGATTAATAGTAAGTCATCTTGCGTGGCTCAAGTCACCTTCTGATGCATTATGCCTTACGATGAGGCCAGCCGCTATCGCCTCCACACCATTCTTCTCAAACATGAATAGGCACGACCCACCGGAGATTTAGTTTTAGTGACTCGGAAACCAAACATCCAGTGTGTCCCACGGCTTGCGGCCCCTGGCCACCATGCGCGTCAAAGGGTCGTCGGACGAGTTCGATCAAGTCACTAGTACACGAACTCTTACTCAACAGGCTTGCAAGCATTTTTCAGTCAAGCTACACCTTATCCCTGCAGACACGAACAAGATCCAAGATTCCAGCTGTCGATATTGATCCCACCGTATGGTGTGCCTTCGATCTTTACTACATCTGCCTCCCGATACATTTTCCCTTTACTCCCTCGACATTGGCTGCCATGGCTACAAAACTCCCCGGTGACCTTCTGGCTTCAACACTAGACATCTCCACAGATAGCTCAGTTGCAACGGCGCTTAGTCCAGCTGCGGCATTGCGATTCTCGTTCCCACAACAATACAAAGACACGACCAGTCGATCAATGACCTGCGCCACAAGGACCGACATCTAGCAATTGGTCTAATAGTCGTCATCTCACTCAGATGATCATGATCTGTCATGCAAAAGTCCGTAGCAGTATTCTAGGCACAGTGAACCTCTTGGTCAGAAGAAAAGTCACTCCTAAAAGACTGATGTATAATCTCAAGTGGAACACCAAGGACAGTCAAATCGCTCTCTGCAAGAACATTGGCTAACATGGTCTTCACAATCAGGCCTCAAGGGCAGGCCAGGCCCCGAATGCTCCCGCAGGAGCATAGAACGCCCAAGAAGTTATGTGGAGCCAATAATATCAAGAACGCCGCCGGGACTATGAAAAGCACATAGGCGGGTGGAGTGGATCCATTCTAATTTTGGTTCCCGCACGCGATGGTCAAGATGTAGGATCTAATCAATCCAATGCTTGATCAAAACGATCTCGGGTTTGTTCGATACGAGGGTCCGTATATTTGCAGCGAGTCGAAGGCTACAGAAAGACTATCGATGATTAGTGGCTGTGCGGTGGTTCAAAGATCAAGAAAGAGGGGCCATTCCGGGAGGAGCTCCCTTTGTTGGCGATAGATTGTATTCGACCATGCTCGCTGGCGGTGATGGCTATTTCTTGACCCAATTCGCCACAAATATATGCGCCCTAAGATACAGCCGGTACTACGTAAGTGGGTTTCCTTCATCTCTTCAGAGTCAGCTCGTCACGTGATGGTATCGATGGACTTGACCATCCCCGCCAGAATCTTATCGCGCTTTGTAACCCCAGGGTCAGTGTACTGGCGCAAGATCAGACTACCCAGCTCCTCGCTAATTCTACCCTTCACAGGCAGAGACCGTTACGCAGAAGACGCTAGTTTTCCGCACATAATTCCATGCCCACGGAGTTCGCAAATTACTGCACACCCGTTACGGTCTACCCGCGAGTCTAACTTGATCGGTCGAACCAACCTTGCTCTGTTGTTCCGATTGCGCAGCAAATCAAATACTCGCGGTCTGTCGCTGGGAAGCCTAACAGTGTGTGATTCGATAACGGAGGTCCTGGGCCGATCCCTGTCTGGTCGCTTGATGGCACCCGTCCTTTGTCCTTTGTAAAATGGTGGCTGATAAAGCCCACGTGGTCCCTTTTGAATTACACAGGCGTCTGCGGCTTTGTCGGAAGAGGCCGCTGGTGGCTGCCAGACCATGAGAGGGCGCAACGGACTGGCATGAGTCCCCGCTTCTGGCGCAGCCGATCTGCTCGCATGCTGTCACAATCAACTACATTCGTAGCTCGGATATTGTTGAGAACCGCACATATGCCGGTCGCTCACACTGGATTGCTGGTGGCTCATTCTGCTGTAGCACATACTTTGGATTTGGTCTACCTCAATCGCTGCAGCTGGGTACAGCTCCCGCCCGCCTTGCGCGTAGGTGTAGACCAGTACGTGTGGCCCACAAGCCAGGCCAGACATTACATTTTGAGTATGTGCTTAAGGCAAAGCCTCATCCCCTGATGCTCGGCTCCGCTCAAGAACGAACCAAAGTGGATAGACCGCAGTCGTGACCAAGATCTACCCGAACATAAAAGGACATAGATGCAGCTATCCACCCATCGTAGCTCGTGAGTCGTTCGAAAGAGATCGCCTTCCAAGCTTCATCAAAATTCAAGCCACTCAAAACGCCATGGAAACGCCATAAAAATGCGCTGTCAACCTTCATCGTCGCAGGGCGATGTGGATGAACGAAGCGCCATTCAAGTTGAGTTTAACTTCGATGCTGTCACCGCTTTCATTTCTCCGTGCAGTATGTCGAGCAACTTCCGCATAGTATCTGAACTACTGCTCTTCCTTCGAACGGACTTGTTATCCTGATCCTCGATCTCGGCGTCGTCGTCGTCTCGTGTCAGGAGCTCAATGGTCCTTCGGAGTTTGTCGTATGCAGCGTTGAGCTCGGTATGCGAAACCTCCAGCTTATTATATCGCTCTGTTAGGACCGAAAGCTGTGCCTCGAGGTCGCGGGCGTGCTTTTCTTTTCTTTCGCGAAAGGCGCGTTGAGCTGCTCGATTTTGTGCTCGCCGGCGCTACTGTCTGTCAGCCTATCGTGCACCACTGGCGACTGGTTGGCTTACCCCTGATGTGGTGTGTGTCTTCTCCGTAGGCAAAGATGCAGATCCGGTCATGTAAACGGAGTCAGGATGTGGAAGGGGTCGTGGGCTGCAGTATGGACTGTCGTTGTCTGACCCAAACTCCGAGGGGGTCATCGGTATGTGGTATGATCCAAAATGCATTGGCTCGTCAACAATCTGGGGGTAATACGCCTGCTGTAATTGTGTCGGGAAATGGTCATATGTTGATGACTCCTCTTCACGTCAGCCGATGTGATGTTTAAAGAGATGCAGTGGTCCTCACTGGAGATCCGCTTAGACTCGGTACCTTGGACATGTCTGGAGAGGTTTCATACAAGGCCGCATGTTGCAATTGTGTGGGAGGGAAATGGCTCTGCGACATCCAGTAATCGAACGACTGAGAGTCCATCTCGCACGACGCTGACGGATCAGTGACAGCGATGGCTGGGGTTCGGTTGACACAAGTGGCTCGATAGAGCGACGGGCACGGCTATAGACGAACAATGAGTGATGTCAGATTCCAGATGGAGGGTTGTAGCGATGTCAGTGTATGTATGACGCGCAAGGGAGATGTCTGGCAGATTGTCTGTGTGGCCGAGCGGCTTACTTATGAGGGCAGGCTAAGGTTTTATACAACGGGCGGATTGCGGAGTGAGCACACACCCGCAGAGAGAGATCTCGCGTACTCATTCGACACAATGCATGTCCGCGAAAACGGTCGCGCCCCATCCTGGCTGCTGTGGCTGTCTGCGAGGAAGTATGCACAGTGCTGTATTCAAAGAGGTGACCCAGCCTGTTTTTCGGCTCAAGCGCCGAGGACACGGTCTGGCTTGCGGGGAGCTCCATGGGCCTGTTATTCTTGTCTTCCAGTGGCTCGTGAGAGAGCGTCGCCGGCAGCCGGTCGCAAGGGTCTGCATGGAAGCTGCACGAAGATTTGCGCTAACCAGATTAGGTCTTTGATAATTGTGCTGCTGAACTGGGAGGCTAGCCACGATGAGCCTCACCAGTTGGGTAACCAGCACTTTACTTAGTCATTCATCTTCATTAGGGAGACTTACGTGGAGTCATTTCACGCAACGCTTGACGAAGCTTGTTCGATTTGAGATACTCCTTTTCTGGTGGAGGCAACCTGCAGTTCGAAAATAGATCTGTTCAGGCCCACGGACTGCGATCGACCGAGAAGACACATTTCATGGTAGAGGTAAGAAGCGAAAGTGATGGTACGAGCCGAATGCAGCAGCAACACGTCTGTGGCTCGAGCACAATGGAGAGTACCTTCTGGCTCACGCAATCACGACATCACACTGATCTACAATTCGAATCTGAGGTTACGTCTGACTGCGAGAATGGCAGCACGTCGCATGTCAATGCTGACTCAAAGCGTTCCCGAACTTCGGTGAGACAGTGTTTAGGTGCGGGCCAGGGGCCACGCACTGCGACGCACTGTACACACCTTCTTCTTATCGCAGGGGTTCTTTGCCCGCACCTACGACATGACAGGATAAAAGGAGTGCGTTGAACTCACCAAAAGAAAGACAATGTCCGCATGACTGCTACGGGCTAAACGGCGCGGATATCATGCCATGTGCAGGTCTACCGTCGCGAATTCCGCGGAGAGGCTGGAAATTGTCCTCGCCAATTCAGGGTGCGACGGGGGCAACCTCTGAACGAACACGTGTGTTATGGATCTGGACAGAGTCAGTATGGCTGGTAGCATGCCAGTCAACTCTTGCTCAAAGCTTGACGGGGCCTGAAGCGATACACCCTGGCACTTTGTTTCTTGACCTCTCGATATGGCTGGACAGAGCAGCAGATCGATTTACTGACTGCACATTACGACCTGCGGCTTCAATGGATCGGCTCCAAGCTTCTAGACAGTTCTCTAGAATCGAGCTCCAGCGCAGCCTCCGCATCTGCTTCTGTTCACCGCGCATGAGTCACGCTGCGTGCCAGTGTATGGTATCCCCGTCACATCATAGACCCAGGCTTGTTGCGGGGCTGCACGGCATGGGTGGAAATATTGGAGATTATGCTGCCTCTATGCAATCACTGAATGCACGTTAGACCATTGCCGCCACAGAAGAATGGGGGTGGGTCGATGCATGCATAAGCGACTGACCTACCTACCAACCCATCTACCTACTGGTCCATTCTTAGCAGTTCGACGTTTTCCACCACTGAGATGTTGTCTGCCTAACGCACAGCAGCCTCGCCACTTCCTTACGATCCGGCGGTCGAACGGGATCAGGAATGTCCACGGGCCTTGTACGCGGTGCCCGGCCTGTGGCTTGAGAGGAACGTGGCGGCAATGCCAAATACCATGCATCATCCGAAGGGCTCCACTGGCACTCAGTCTTGTTGCCCCGGGTCGTTGGTGATAGACTTGAACGGGGGTTATGCTTGCTATCACAAACAAATCGACAGCATTTAGACCTCATCGCACCTCAATGGGTATTCTATGGTGTGCGGCTATATGATGGGTGACGAAAATTACTCCATCCTCTAGAGACGATGATGCGTATCCAAAACAACGTCGATGGACACTCGCACGTGAAATGCTCGCTTAGGCCAACTTTCCACGAACGGTGGACCAAGCGGAGCTACCATCGCAATGGTATAACTACCTAGAACACAGTCAGCAACCGCTCGACGACACAGTAGCGCATAGGGCTGTACCGAGTACAAGGTTCCGTACCGGATCCTTCACCGTGCGCATTATCACGATCCCGATGTGGACTAGCGCCAGAACAGGCTCATACAGGGTCCCAGGATCTTCGCAGAGGGCCAGCAGCCTTATGGTCTTATCAGATGAGCCGTCCTATTCTCGGCATGCATTCTCAATTATACCGAACGGTGAAGTAATGGCACCGAGGAGTCTTTGCATCGCTAGTCCGCTGTGCATGGATAGCGTGGTTCCTCTATCATTAGCTCTTCTGGTCCGGTCCAGCTGCAGGACAGGACGCCTTGTAATTACTAGCACGAGCTATGGGAAACGTCGATACCGCGGCATGTAATTCGCAACACGCATTCTGGAAGCGTGGACTCGTGGTTGTGAAGAGCTCACAGTCAGTACCATATTCCAGCCGCATATCACCGCCCGATGGATCGCTGCCGAGAGACTCAAGCTTCCTTGGCTATCATGTGGCACCGGTGCTAGAGAAAACAACTGACCGGTAGGGTGCATACTGGTAAGATTCAGCGTTCTTCGTACACGGGACCGACCGCTCGGGGCAACCCAGAGCCCATGACAAGCATACACAAACAATGAGAAGCCGAGTCAGAAACGTCTACCCAGCAGTCCACGCTATTTACCATTGGTTCGTCTTCATTACTGCCGCACGTTGACACGCATCTTGAGCTCGTGTATTGGTTCGAACTCGTGTTGATTGCTTCACCACAGCTATGTCAGCGATTGGGGGCTGGGTCAACTGTTCAACCGTAGCTTCTGCACCTTCTGAGCGAACACCACTCAGGACGTATTGATGGACAACAGAGTTTACAATTGCAGTTGAGATGTTGGAGATATTGTATCAGACAGTGTTGTATTGCAAGGGTATATAGCCAAGAACCAGGAATGGGAGAAAATAAGGCCGGAGAATGTTATTCGAAGCATGATCCGAAAAAAAAATCGATAAAACATCCAGGCCATCAGAAGGTCGATGTAGAGAGGCGAAGCTTCAGTAATGCGAGAGATGCGCCCATCGGCTGTCCGAGTCCACTTCGCCCTGTGCACTACGCAATGTCAGTACGTGTTTTAAGCCTTCACACTTTGCCCACCCTTAACATACCTACCTCTCTCTGCTCTCTCTTTCTGTGCCTCTCTTGTGCTCTCGCTCGCTCGTCATCCCGAACAGATAAATGGACGTCCGCGCCTTTAAAAAGCGAGTCTTACCAATCATAGATCCACCCATTGTTGGCCTCCATGAACTCCTCACATGCCTCCTTAAGTGCCAGGTTGGGCCTCAGCTCCGCAATTCGGAGTGGTTCGCGGGTCAGTGGATCCGTAGGACTGCGCTTCAGATGCTCAATCAGAGTCGCTCGCTCATAGCTGCGGCCGTTGTTGGTAACAACCGGATCATGCATGATCTCGAACGTGATGCCGTCAACAAGGTAGTCCGGGACCTCACGCTTCTGCTGGTGCGCGGGGTCTGACAGGGCGAAGGCGGTGCGCAGATCGTCGCGCTTCTTCTCGAACTCGGAAGTCAGGTCGGCTCTCTCCTCGGCGGCGGTGGTGAGGGTTGTGGAGCCGGCCTCGAGGCGGCTGTCGATTTCCGAGAGAGCCGATTTGTGCGCGCGTTCTAGTTGCTCTTCAAGTTCGGAGAGGAGGTCGCCCCGCCGGCGAATGCGTTCTCGCTCGCGGATCTCCCATTTGCGCTTCTTGCATTTGAGGACGTGCTGGGAGATGAGGGCGGCGTTGGAGAAGGTGGTCTGCTGTGTGGATTTGGTGCAATACTCGTAAGCCTTGAGAGCACTGGAGAGGGCTTCGTTGGGGTGGTTCACGGCGAGCTGGGCTTGCGCTGGGCGGAGTCAGCGCTGAGGTTGTTGTGAGTGGCTTGTGCAGACCGTACACAGGAGGTGAAACGCTTTCATATTCTCTGGCAGCTGCTCGATGCTCCGAATGCAGTCATCTATCACACCGTCCCACTTCTCCAGCTTGTTACGTGCCATGGCGCGGTTTGTGAACAGCAGTGGATTGCTGGAGTTCTTCTGGATGGCCTGCGAATAGTATGCCTCGGCGCCTTCGTAGTCGCCATTCTTGAAGCACGCATTTCCCTGGGCCTTGAGCTGCTCAGCAGCATACTCGTTACCAGGAGGCATGCCGACAAGCAGGCAGGAGCAAGATGCTGCCTTGAAGACGGCCGCCGAGGGGTAATGCTGAGTACGGTGAGCGCGGAAGAGACGGCGGGAACGCAGCGTGATTGGCACGAGCGTTGGCGCGGGGGTGAGGCGCCGTTAAGAGCCGCGGCAGCGTGGAACTTTCCAGACGGGTGATGAGGTGAGCAGAACGGAAGCGTCGGAGCAAGAGCATGTGCACTTTGATCGATGCATGGTTGGCGTCGTGTGTTTGACGAGAGCAGTGCAGTCAGTTGGGCGGTTCCATGTGTAGTTCACCTAAGCAGCAGTAGGCCAGTTCAGGGTCGGTCTAGCTGGAGCTGTCGCGTGCTGCGTGCAACCAGATCAGACCTAACAGCAGCTATTACGGAGATACTCGATCTTGATATTGACGTGTAATAGTATTAATGCTACGCTATGTGATGCGTGCTATATAGTTGTTTGTTGGGTATAAGTCTAGACGCCAGACGCCGTGAACACTACGTTACATATAAAAGCATACGTGCTGGGTGCTCATAGCTCCTGTCTGAGCGGGTGTGGACCTTTGCTCTCAATTTTGGCTGTCTCGCACTCTGGACCTTTCCTGTACAAGTTGGGATAACTCCTCTGTCGACGCAATTCGACCTGTTCCTCTTCGCCTTCTGCTCTTGGTCGACTAGGCGGCTGGGCCCTCTTCCTCAGCACTCTCACATCTTCCTCGCTGCTGCTATCATCGTCTTCGAAGATTGGGCTGCCAGTTCGCTCTCTGCTGCCGCTGCGGTTCCGTACACGGCCGCGAAACGTGTGGTCTGGCTCTGCATCACTGCGCCGCCGTTGCTTCTTAGATACGGCTGGCGGTGTCATGCTTGCAGACTCCGAGTCTCGGTGATGGTGGCGGTGGTGATGGCGGTGACGTGAGCCACTGTCGCGGTCATGGCCACGGGAGGGTGATGCTGCTCGAGCAGGCGAGTGAGAAGACATGCGGCGCCGCTTCAGACGGCCGCGCTCTTCCGCTTCTGTTTCCGTGTCTGGCTCGACGACAATGGCAATGTTTGGATATGTCGCGTGCTCCATGTAGTCACTTTTCTCCGAACGCTCAGGTGCATACGATGCCGTGGTTACTGACATGTTATCTGGCAGCAAGCTTCATTGCCTAAGGCACAACAACTTGAAATCGTATGGTATGGGCATGAGCAACATTCGGATCCCAGAAGTCGAACTATCAGCCAAAGAGGGGAAGTTAGTGCTATAAGCGACTGCCCGTTTTTGGATAGAACAGGTGAGCGCCTTCCACGGTTGAGGCGTGATCAAGTGGACGTCATTCGCTTCTTGGTGTGGCTAGTGCTCACGCGATTGGATGGTGGGCTGCGTCACAACGATCACGTTGACCACTTTCACGGGACTGCGAGATTCTGTTAGTCATCTACTTGTCGTGTTTACGAGCAGCGACTTGGCCCGGAAGTTTGAGGCAGTGGTTTGGTCGTCAAGCAAGCCATGACAACTTTGTGTACATTTCCAATGTTCCTGCACTAGCTTATGGAGCTATGTCATCCTGGCTTCTGGATAATCGCTCGTATATACCATTGCCTTGCTGTACTATCAGCAGGGACATACAGAGTACCGACTAGCACGCCAACTCTCCCTCTGATTTCTGAACGGCTAGGCCACATCATCGCCATGCTTCTCTCTTCTAGTACATCTGCGAGCCAACGCCTACACGAGGGCATGTTGCCCGTATGGGTCATGAACGCTCGGTGACGATGCCGCGTGCAGTCTGAGACTCGACTGAGACACAGCCTCGTGCACACAGTCTCCTTCATCGGTATAGCGCATTTCAGGGTGTGGACTACGTAGCGCATGCATCGGTCTTGGATAGGTGTTTTAGAGTGTCGGACCACATCCATCGAGAAGTACTCTTGCGCCATAGACTCGACTGCTGAAGCCCGTCTTCGATTCTGTATTGGAAAACGTGCAATACTGATAGCAGGCGTGGCAACTGACTATTGGCCAAACGCCTCGATGGTGATGCTTCAAAGGCACTGTTACAGACTGATGACACAACGCCTTAGACGCGAAGTGCTGCACAGCTAATCTAGAGTCTGTGTGGCCGTCTACCACCATCTCGCCCCAAAGATCTTGGGAGCGACATGGTCTTGCTTCTCTTTCGCTGCCAGGTCGATGCTGCGATGGCCCTTGACGTCAAGGGTCAACTCTGCATACTCGTACGAAGTCATGCTCGGCTTCTTGATCAGATGAGCGTGCACGACACCTTGCTTTCCGTTGCCCTCGACGAAGAAGCGGAACTTGAGGTGGTCGGTACCCCATTTGTCTGTCTCTTCGGTGCTGCTGATGAAGCGATTTTTGGCGTACCGCGACCACGAGCCCTCGCCAAAAGCAGCAATTTGGGATCCTTCGCCGAGGAGTTTCTGGCACCTGGGGTCGTTGCGGATCAAGTCGGTTGCATGGTTGAAGTGGGCGGTCTTGGAGTTTGGGCTGAAGACGTCGCTGAAGAGGAAATATGTGACTCCGCCCTGGGTGTGTCAGCATCAAGAACATGTCTGCATAGTTGAGGGCGAGGCGTCATACAGTTGCGATGACGCCAATGGCGACGACGACCAGGTTGAAAGACTGTTGGGTGGTGCGCACAACCTTCTCTCCTGGCGACAGCTCGGTCCAGCGCACTCGGCCCGTGTCGCCTGTGAGCGTGATGGACTTGCGCGAGGGCTGTGGGATTGGGCTGCCGGGGAAGGTGGGTTCTGTGGCTTGGAACTTGGGCGTGGTGGAGAAGGCAGACGACGGCTGGAAGCGTGGGAGCAGCAGCGACGGGCGCAGCAGCGAGGCGACTCTGGCAGGCTTGTAGAGGGCAGCCATTGCAGCGAGGGTGGTGCGTATGCGGTGCGTATGCGGTGCGTATGCGGCGTAGAGTGAAGATTGACGGAGCTTGCTCGGAGGTGGAGCTGTAATGTGCGATTGCGACTGCAACTGCGGCGGCCGAGGCACGTGCGAATCGCCGACGTTGGTTCCTGGAACTGTGGACGAACAGCGCATCCATGCGCCAACGCCCTGACTCTTAGTTTTCGCGCGGTCCTTGTGCTTCCCTCTGCACAAGCCGTGACAAGCCGTGACAAGTCGTCCAGATGGCGTCTAACAAGAAGAGCAGCCTCGCCGGCTATCTGCCCGACATTCTCATGGCAGCAGCAGCTGTACGCTCGCACTCGCACTTTCCTCCTCCCGCCTCACTCCTGCTGACACGACGGCCCAGCCCTTGATCGCCTACTTTGTCATCCGCAACCTGCTCGCACGTCTCGACCCAGACGCCCAGCAAAAAGAAGAGGCACGCGCCAAATCCGCCGCCGCGACCCGCAAGCTCGACGCCATTCTGAGCAGCAAACGGCGCAAGAGCTATGGCGAGTACGACAGCGATGACGACGAGGACCAGCACAGCCGCCGGCCGCGCATGCAGGACCTCGTCCTGAGCAGCTACGAGCAGACCATCGCCATGGAGGTGGTCGCCCCCGAGGAAATCCCAGTCTCCTTCGACGACATTGGCGGACTCGACTCGATCATCGAGGAGCTCAAGGAATCCGTCATCTACCCACTCACCATGCCACATCTCTACGCCCACTCGTCTTCGCTGCTGAGCGCGCCCAGCGGTGTGCTGCTATACGGTCCACCTGGCTGTGGAAAGACGATGCTAGCAAAGGCACTTGCACACGAGTCGGGCGCCTGCTTCATCAATCTCCACATCTCTACCCTCACAGAGAAGTGGTACGGCGATAGCAACAAGCTGGTCAATGCCGTCTTCAGCCTGGCCCGGAAGCTGCAGCCCAGTATTGTCTTCATCGATGAGATCGATGCAGTCCTGGGCCAAAGGAGAAGTGGCGAACACGAGGCAAGCGGCATGGTAAAGGCTGAGTGCGTCACCCTCTCCAATTACATCACTCTAGTCTCCATCTGACAACCGCGTCCAGATTCATGACACACTGGGACGGTCTCGCCTCGTCAACAGCTGCCGGCAGCAACACTCCACAACGGATATGCATCCTCGGCGCCACAAATCGCATCCAAGATATCGACGAAGCCATTCTGCGCCGTATGCCTAAGAAATTCGCCGTCGCCCTGCCCAACTCGGCCCAGCGAAAGAACATATTTTCTCTTATTCTCCGCGACACGAAGATCGACAGCAAGAATCTTGATATCGACTTCCTCGTCCGTGTCTCTGCAGGCATGTCTGGCTCAGACATCAAGGAAGTGTGCAGAGATGCGGCCATGGGGCCCGTCAGGGAATACATTCGGCGCAAGAAGGCAGACGGCTCCCTGCGAAGCAGCAGAGGGGTAAAAGATGAAGACGTCCGCGGTCTGCGGACAGAAGACTTCTTTGGCAGAGGAAAGGGGCTGAGAGAGATGGAGACCCTCGATGAGACAGCAGAGGAAATGAACGCCAGGAGTCGGCGCATACATACCACATCCGAGTCTTCAGAGGAAGCCAGCACTGACAGCACCGCGAGCGGCGACGAGAAGTCGCGACAGTACGATGATCCTGAGCCTTCAGCGATCAGGTAGCGTCAAAAACTTGCCAACGGTGTCTGGTTCAACGTACATATTCGGATAAAGCATTCTCTCTTATGAGTGGCGTTGTCAAAGACTTTGGACCTAGACGCTAGATTTCTACTGTTGTATAACAATCCAACGCATACGTACATAGCAGAGCTCTCTCCAAGCCGCTCGCTCGCTCGCTCCACACCACCGACTCTCCCCTTCTCCTTCCGCTTCCTCCTTTAACTTCCTCCTTTCACCTCCGATGCTCTTCAATAGTACCCTCTACGCCCCCGCCCCGTCCGGATGCGTAGGATCAATCCACTTGACGCTCTCCGGCCTCTCCACCGGCTCTAGCCCCGGCAAATTGATCGCCACCGCCTCACTATCACTGCGCATAAGCACACACTCCAACTTCTCATCATCACTCGCATTGATCTCCTGATGCGGCACATACGGCGGGACAAAGATGAAGTCGCCCGGCCCCGCCTCAGCCGTAAACTCGAGCTTCTCCCCCCACCGCATGCGCGCCCGCCCCTTGAGCACGTAGATGACGCTCTCGAGGTGCCCGTGGTGGTGCGCCCCCGTCTTGGCCCCCGCGTGGATTTGCACCGTCCCCGCCCACAGCTTCTGCGCTCCGACTCGCGCAAAGTCTATCGCTGCGCTGCGCTCCATGCCTGGCGTCGTGTGTGCCCCGCCCACGGGCGCGAGCGAGTCGCCGGGGATCACGCGCACGCCGCTTGTTTTCCACGCGTCTTGTGGTGTCGACCGGGGGTCGTTGTGGTTGTGTGAGTGCGAGTCTGACTGCCCTGGACCATGGCTATGGTCGCGGTTGTGGTCATGGCTGGGACCTTGAGACTCTCCTGCCAAAGGAGGCGGATGCTCAGTAGTCGTCGGTGGAACAGACGTCGAGCCACTGAGGGAAGCCATGTTGTGTACTATCCTCCCACTAGAACCTCGATCTCACAAACAGATTCAAACCGGGGAACAAATCGACTGGATCTGCAGCTTTAAGGAAGAGAAAAAGTGCTGGATCAATTATGAGCACGTCGTCGATGTAGAAGAGCAAGGAATTGGGCAGCCTCGGGAGCGGCGTGTAAAGAGAGTCAAGTAAAAACCAAACAAAACCCCAAGCAGCGAGTCTACCTACTTGGTTCTGCTGTCAGAAACACCACGTGTATTGTTCTTGGGCGATGACAACAGCTTGGAGGGATGTTGCGTGCTCGTGCTGTAAGTGGGTCTGTTCAGGGCGTTCAGCAGCTTTGGGTGGGGTGGAATTGCGGGGAGGGACCTCGGCTGTAGCTACCTCGCGCGGAAAAGGAGGTCTGGTGCATAGTCTGTAGAGCTTCATGTTACACTGTTGGGTATTAATCCAGATGTATGTTTCCAAAACAGAAATCTGTGTCGAGGGGTGGGTGTAGATATCCGTGTGAATATTGCGTATCATTTTGGCTTCAGACTAGGGTTTGATATCAAACCACAGAGCATCGTCCCTAAGAGATCCACTACTTGGTGCTCTTCTTCTCCTCGTCTTCGTCTTCTTCATCGTCCTCTTCCTCCTCATCCTCTTCCTCTTCCTCAACAGCTTCCGCGGCCTCAGCGACCTCCTCCTCGGCCTCAGCATCGACCTCGTCGTCCTGGATGAGCAGGTCCTCGACCACACCGCCCTCGCGCTCCATACGCAGATACTCGTCCCACTCAGGGAACATGTCTTCGTCGCCGTCGCCGTCCTGCGGGGGCACACCGATCAGCTTCGCAACCCTACTCTTGTTCTCCTTCTCCAGGCTAGTCTTCCACTGCTTTGCAAGTTCCGGTGTCGCGCTGGGCTTGTATGTCTGAGAGAAGAGGACTGCCTCGGCGAAGCGGTTGGTCTTGATGAGCAGATCGATGCAACCCTGGAGGTCGCCAATTTGCCAGAGCGCAGAGAATGCCACGTTGTTGGCGGTAGCCGCCTCGGCGAGAGAGGCCAGCTCGCGAAGACCAGATTCGTCTGAGGTGGCTGAGTAGAGTAGAAGCAGCGAACCCAGATCCTTGGCTTTGACGAAGCATTCCTGTGCAAGCTTGATGTCCCAGCCAGTCAGAGCGGCGTCACCGACAGTCTTCCATTTATGCTCAGTGTCTTGCTCACGCGCAATCTCGGTAGCTTGCTGCAGGTCGCCCAGCGAGAGTGCAAGGTCGAAACGGTGCTCGGGGTCAGTAGCAACCTTGAGCGCCATCTCCTTGTAGCCTTGGCCTTCCAGGAACCGAGCGATCTTGTTGTTCTGATCCTTGGGCACCGAAGGTAATGTCTCCTCAGCAGCCTCAAGTTCTCCTCGAAGAATCAAAGTCTGATACTCGACAACCGCGAGCGATAAAGCGAACGACACAACGTTTACATCCTTATCGGCAATGTAAATCCGCGAATCACGAGCAAGATATCCGAGGACGTAGTGTGGCGAGTCAAAGTGAGAGATGGTGTAAGTCTGATCACCGACCAAGTAGTTGAGTCGGTTTGTGCTGTTAGTGTAGATGAAGCAGTCGCCAACCCAGCAACCCGTGCGTACGCTGATGAGGGGTTAGTTAGCTAACAGTATTTCGTCGAAAAAGTGAGTGACGTACCTCTCGTTGACGTCGCAGACAACCTCGAAAGCTGCCTCTGCGCCATCCTCATCAACTTCACCATTCTGGACGGCCTCAAGGTAGCTCTCTCTTGAGTACCTCAATACGTAGTATGTATCTTCTGTGGCTAGGGTCACAAGCTCACCGCTCTCAGACCAGAAGACGCTCTTGGGCTCTACTTCTATCCTGCGGACCAGAGCGCCGGAGTCCCAATCATAGAATCCTATGCCACCTTGACCCTTGACTCCAAGCAGGACGCCGCCGCTCAAGCCGTCAGCAGAGAAGCCAACATTGAGCACACTCCGCTCCTTGAAGTTGCGGAAAATCTTGACACTGGTAGCAGACTCGCGAATAGCATAGTCTTTATCGTGCTCCTTCGATGCCCAACAGAAGTCCAGTGCGGAGCCAAAGGCCTGGTTTCGAAGTGCAAGGGCAGTGTAGATGATGTATTCGCCATCACCACAGACGGCCACGAAGCGACCGTTTGGTGAGTGGATCAAGGACTGAGGGTAGATTTCGGTCGAGCCAAGATCTTTAGAAGGCAAGGTGAGGCGTTCAGCATCCTTCAAGGAATCGCTGCCCTTGATCGTCGCGGCGAGGATGTCGTTGTGCTTGGCCCAAAGGATCTTGCCGCCAGCATCCATGCTGACAGCTGGTTCTTCTCGGCCCATAGAGATGACCACAGCTCCATCGTCGAAACCAAGCGCGATGCCGTTTTTGCTCTTCTGAGATGCCACGCACCACGACCGCTCCAGACCGTAGTTCAAGGACTGTTCCAGGCGATATGTCGATGAGTGCCATATTTTGATTGTGCCATCCTCGGATCCAGAGATGATTACGGGAAGTTCGGGGTGGTAGACAGCGAAGCTGACGTTCGATGTGTGGCCCTCGAGGGTCGCGATGAGAGCTTTTGTGGTGTAATCCCAGACCTTGACCGTCCTGTCATCAGAGGTTGTGAGGAGGTAGGGTTTGTCTGACTGGGGATAGTAGTCGACGAAGTTGACGCCCTTTGTCTCGTGCGCCTCGAGAGTGAAATTGGGCGTTGAGCTGCCGAGCGACCAGATCTTTACTGTGCGGTCGAGACAAGCAGAGGCGAACGTGTTAGGATCCTTGGGATTAATCGCAATGCCCATAACATAATGCTGGTGGCCAGCGAACTCTTGCACACCTGCGCGTTGTCAGCAGCTGCTCCACCGATTTTGTTTCATGGGTCGCACGCACATTTCCAGCCCTTCTCCCAATCCCACAGCTTTATTGTCATGTCATCCTGCAGGCGCATCAGCCGAGCTCATTGCCCATCCCTCTCGCAACTCACACTGGCAGTCAGCACAAACGGCTGTGTAGGGTGGACGGCGATCGCACGGATGTAGTCCGGGTGTGCCTCGAAAGACGTGACCTTCTCGGAGGTGTTGTAGTTGTAGACGCGCATCTGGAAGTCATCGGAGCCTATCATCGAGCCGCGTCAGCGCAACGTCGGAGAAGCTATGCAGACCATGTTGAGCGCACCAGCAACAATCCAGTTCTTCCTCGCAATGAAGCGACCAGCGCGGACGGGGACATCGGTGAGTTCGAATGTCTTGACGATCGATTGCGAGATGTACGACCAAATGTGAACGTGTCCTGCCACGGTCAATTCGTCTGCGCCATTGCAAGCTCGTTGTCATTCATACCGCTATACAGGGTTGTGAGGATCCATGGCTCGGTCGGATGGAAGTCTTTGAAGCTGTTTAGTACCGCGGACGACTTGCAGAGGCACAATGCCTACCAATGCCTAGCTGATGTTAGTTTGGGACCTTGTAGTACGTTCGCTGCGCAGCTGGCTTACCCTTGACTCTCTCCGAGCGCGCAAAGAGCTGCCTCTGTGGTATAGTGAGCAGTATTCGAGGGTCCTGGCGGCATTCGACGTACCTTTACGTCGAGACGCATCTTCGCAGCTTATGTGTACCGTTGGAGAGGGGTGGGTTGGGGGAGACGTGGCTTGTTGCAGCCAGTCTGTACGAGCGCAGGTAGAGATCACGTGGCACAAGTAGCGAGTCTGGTTAAAGCAACAGCGTCAAAAGCAGCGCTGGGAGAACGATTGCGCGTGGAGTTGAAAGGGCCCGCTCCGTCAATGGTGCTGTGCTGCATCTGTGTCCGCTGGTGCTTGGCAGGGCAGGGTTCCCGAATTGCCGAATGAGGCAGTTTTCAAAACGCATTGATCGCTGTACTGACGCGCAACATCACCATTCAGCCCTGGTCCGTCGTTCCAGATAGGCAAAGATGTTCTCGAATCCTGTGACGTGGCGTGAACACGTCCAGTACTTTTCATCGCCTCAGGAGCCCAAGGCATACGTATCCTGCCAGATTCTACTCCAATGCATAAATTCACCAACTAGACAGCCATCCAGAGCCAGGACTCGATGCATATGTTTTGCGCGGTACGTAGCAGAAACAAAGACAGAAGCAGTTCAACGTGGTGTAGACTTTTCTTCATTTCCCTCCTGCTATTTACTCGAGGTGGCCTCCCCACAGGTGCCCACTGCACGCACATCTACCTACCCATTGCATAATAGATACCCTGAATCATGCCCCAAGCCTTCAATTGCCCATGGCCAAATGCCCGCCCCTACATTGACAAGAGAAAAAAACGGTCTTGCCACTATCCGGCAAAAGACTGGTATCTAAGAAGTGAATATACAGAAAGATTTCAAATATGTTAAAGTAGAGTATAAAAATTGGGAGATGGGTTAACGAGAGTCCGAATGTGGAAGCGACGATATGTGAGAGAACCGAGTGTGGCTAGATGAGAGATGCGTATGCTAGCATAAATGAGATGGTTCGCAAGATGAATGCTGAGATCGAAACATAGATATGGTGAAGGCCATACACGCATGCTCATGTCACATCGAGATCAATCGAGGTTGATCTGGTGTATATCGTGAGCATCGGACGCTCAGTTCCAACCCAACGAATTCTCTGCCATGACGGGAGCGGAAATTTGCTGAGTGCGGATGCTACGTCCTTGGGTGCTGTCACTTCCACGGCTGCCACGACTGCCAGGCGTCATACGGCCATCACGAGCGCCGCGCATCCAGGCAGCTGCGCCACCAGGAATAGAGCCGTAGGTCATCCGGCTAGTGCTCGGTACAGAGCTAGAGCGTTGGTGAGCGATACGCTTGTTGCGGTACCTGCGGGCAACGAAGAACATAGCAGCACCGTAGGCGATGGCGCCAACAATGGCTCCCGTTGCAATTCCTGCACTAGTGGGATTGATCTTGCGGCTGGCACTGGCATCGCCTCCAATAGCGCCACCATCACCAGCACCGCCAGTGGATGTTGCGGCGGGATCACCAGGAGCAGCATTCGAGCCTCCACCAGGAAGAGTGCCACCAGCTGCAAGAGGACAGGCGGTGTTGATCAAGTTGGTGAGGTCGTTGACAGTGGCATCCTTATTGTGCCAGAAAGGATCAGCAGGGTTGCGGAGCTGGGCCGCGAGCTTGACCTGCAAGTCCTTGGGGATGGTGAACATGGCCATGGTGGTGATGAAACCCTGGTACTTTGTGGTGTCAAGAGGCTTCAATCCATAGTTCTTGACGTCGCTGACGGAGATGTTGAGACCATCGGCAATGGCCTGGGGCAAGTAGTGGAAGATCTGGCTGCCACCGTTATTGGCAGACACGAATGGGTAGTTCAACGGCCACTTGAAGCAGACTTGTCCCATGAAGCTATCTTGCGAAACATCGCTAGGAACGCCACCAGGAGGGGCAATCATCTTGGGCAGACTCGAAGGAATGCCACTGCTTGTAGCAGCAGTGGGCGACGCAACTGTGGACGCCTCTTGAACGATGCTTGTAGGGATGAAGAGAGTAGTCTCGGTATTGGTGGCAGTTGGCAGAACAGTTCGAACTGGTGTCTGGGAGCTTGTGGACGATGGAACCACAGGGATCGGGACTGTAGTCGAATCATTTGCGGACGTAGTGCTTGCGGCAGAGGGCGAGATGCTGGTGGTCACAGGGGCAGATGGCGACACAGAGATGGACTCCGAAGGTGAAAGTGTCGGAGATGCTGCTGTAGACTCCACTCCAGTAGAGACAGAGCCCGATGCGGAAGGAGACGAAGATCCTGATGCAGGCAAGGATACAGAGTCTGTGGCTGTTGAAGCTAGCGAGGTAGAATCGGGTGCCGAAACAGTGATAGTGGCACTACCTGAAGCCGAGCCAGAGGACGAGATGGTCTCAGAGGTCGAGATGGTCACCGGAGTGCTGAGAGATTCGCTGGGCGAGATCGTGGCGCTGGATGATACACCAGTTCCTACTGAAGTTGAAGGAACGACACCGGAGGAGACGTCAGTGCCTGACAAGGTGAAGGTAGGCAGGATTCCTGAAGAAGCGGAGGACGGGGTACCGCTCGATGAGAGGGAGACGCTCTCGGTGCCGGTGGGAAGAGGCGCAGAAAGGCTGCCGGAGCCCGACACAGTTGCGGAAGGCAGAATGCCAGACGACAGAAGAGTTGACGAGAAATCAGACGCGATGCTTGAGGCGATGCTGCTGAGATCAGATGTCGGAATAGGCAGAGGAACTGATGCAGTAGGCAGCAGTGAGGCCGAGGTAAGGACAGATTCGGCGCTGGACACGAGGCTGGAAATCACACTGGGCAATGCAGAACCAGAAGGCAGATCGCTCACTGCAGACGACAAAAGACTGGAGAGCTCTGAGATCACTGATGTACCGACGGATGGAAGAATGCCGGAAGCCGATGCGGTTGGGGTGATAGTGGGCGATACAGGAGCCGTGGGATTTAGTGATCCCGAGCTGGGAGTAACGCCAGTCGGCAGAACCTCAGACACAACCGAGGACAAGAGCGACGACAGGTCAAGCCCAGAGCTGGACGACGCACCCTCTGAAGTAGGGATTGCACCCGATGGGGAAGCCTCGCTGGTCAGAGTCGCAGATGCAGTGACAGACTCTGTACCGAGCGCAGTCGTGATACCGATGATGATTCCGCTGGAAGGGAAGTTGCTTGAGACCTCGCCAGTAGGGACTACGCCGCTGCTGGGAAGGATGCCGGATTCAACAGCCGAAGTGGGTGTAGGCTCTGTAGTGCTGAGAAGTGATGACAAGAGGGACTCAATAACACCAGCAGCAGAAGAAGTGGGTAGCACGATATCAGAGGATGCAGGCAGCAATCCGGTAGAAGCACCTTGTGTTGGCTCGGGCAGGAGCGACGAGAGCAGACTGCCAACCAGGCCAGCAGAGGATGTTGGCAGCACGATATCAGAGGATGCAGGCAGCAATCCGGTAGAAGCACCTTGTGTTGGCTCGGGCAGGAGCGACGAGAGCAGACTGCCAACCAGGCCAGCAGAGGATGTTGGCAGCACGATATCAGAGGATGCAGGCAGCAATCCGGTAGAAGCACCTTGTGTTGGCTCGGGCAGGAGTGACGACAGCAGACTGCCAACCAGGCCAGCAGAGGATGTCGGTAACAGGATTTCGGAAGCCGGAGGCATAGACCCAGTTGAGGCAACAGAAGTTGGGAGATTGACAGAATCCGAAGTGGTTGGCTGTGTAGAAGTCTCAGATGTGCCGGGGATGATGAAAGGACCGAGAATGCTCGACGGCTGTGATGACGGCGCCTCAGATGCGGGTATCGACGACGATGTACCAGACAGGATCACGTCGGGGAGTGTACCAGTAGGCGCGGCTACCTGACGCGATGTCGTTGGAGCCTGAGTCGGCTGGACAGATTCTGATGCAGGCTGACGGCTGCTGGATGGGAGAAGGCTGCCGAGCAGAGACGAGAGAAAACCGCCTGATTGGGTTGACTGTTCAACTTCAGATGATGGGGCTGGCTCCAAGGACGCAGATGAAGTTGTGGGAAGAACGATCTGTGAAGAAGGAGGCAGTGATCCAGTAGGGATACCAGCGATGCCAGAAGAAGAAATTGGCACAGACTCGACATCGCTCGAGCTTGTGGGCAGAACAATTGCCGACGACGGAGGCAAGACTCCAGTAGGACGTTGCGCGACAGTGCTCGTTGCATCTTCAGTCTCAGTGCTTGAAGTAGTGGGCTGAATAACGTCTGATGCTGCAGGTGAGCTTCCAGTGGGGACAATCGAGGGCTGCTGAGTACTCTGAATGGTACTGACAACCTCGGTCTCAGATGCAGTTGAAGGCTCGACTGGAGTCTCGGTGCTTGCAGCTGCCGACGAGGACGACGTTGTCGGTGTCAAGATCTCAGAAGCAGGAGGAAGGATACCAGTAGGTGCAGAGGACGACCGCTGAACAGTCTGGCTGGTACTTGGCTCTTCCGCCTCAGTGTCAGAAGGAGTCCGGGAAGTTGGGGCCGCTGGCGGTGATGGCAAAGACGAGGTTGTCGGGAGTACAATCTGTGAAGATGGAGGCAGCGTGCCGGTTCCTACAGGCCTTCCCGCGTCAGGGGTATTCTCGGCTTGAGTAGATGACGGTGCTTCAAGTGCCGAGCTCGGTGCAGACGAAGGTCGTGCGTTTACGATAGATGTAGACACGTCAGGCGACGAGCTGGGCGCAGGCGATGACGAAACTACCGCAGAAGTAGTTGGCTCTTCCAATGGCAAGCTTGGTGCGGAGGAAGGCTGTGTGTCCACAATAGATGTAGAGACTTCGAGTGTTGAGCTGGACGCAGGCAATGAAGATGACTCCACGAAAGTAGTTTGCTCTTCTGGAGTCGAGCTTGGCGCGGAGGAAGGTCGAGCGTTTACAATAGAGGTAGACACTTCGGGCGTCGGGCTTAGCACAGGTGATGGCGAGGCTACCACAGATGTGGTCTGTTCTTCTGGAGCCGAGCTGGGTGCGGAGGAAGGTTGAAGGCTGGCGATTGATGTAGGCTC
Source organism: Stagonosporopsis cucurbitacearum (assembly GCA_016920805.1). Lineage (NCBI taxonomy): Eukaryota > Fungi > Ascomycota > Dothideomycetes > Pleosporales > Didymellaceae > Stagonosporopsis > Stagonosporopsis cucurbitacearum. The sequence goes on along the minus strand of JAFEKD010000010.1, from coordinate 1,529,178 downwards.
TTCAAGCGCCGAACTGGGCGCAGGCGATGGCGAAGCTACCGCAGTCGTGGTCTGCTCTTCTGGAGTTGAGCTCTGTGCAGAAGAGGGTTGTGCGCTTGAGGATGTCGCATCTTCGGGAGTTGAGCTGGCAGCAGGCGCAGAGCTTGAGACGATCTCCGGTGTAGTTTCAGCAGAGCTACTGGACAAGGCAGGCGCAGAAGGCAGAACAGAAATTTCCTCTGGCGTGGGCGCTGAGAACGAAGACGGCGGAGAAGGAGACACCCGAGGGGTGCTTGTTGCAGCAGGCGGCTGGGAGCTCTGAGGTGTGGGTGTGACAGTGATGGACAGGGGATCAAGGGATGAGCTTGACGTGTCCGGCTCGCTTTGGGAAGTGAAGATGTCAGATGAAGATGATGGAGAGTCGGACGAGGACTGCGAGTTGATGAAGGATCTGAACAACGATGTGAAGTCTGGGAAGTCGGTCTGCCTCTTCTGGCTGCTCGGGCTCTCAGCTACGGTCGTCGAGGATGATGACGGGGATGCAGGTGTTGTGACGTTTGCCGCCTCGTCGATCTGGCGCTTTACGTGACGCGGGAAGTAGTATCGTGGTTTGCCCTGTGTCTGGTGCGGCTGTGGTGCGGGCATGGCTTCTGCAACTGTGCCCATTGGACCAGAGCCAGACATGGTGGCGAGGGCTAGGGTAGCCGCCCATACTGTTGTTGAGCGCGTCATGTTGGTAATTATCGGCAAGCACTAGATGCTTATTAGGATATGGCGAGGGTATAGAGCGCGAGCAAAGTCGGTGCAGCTGCCTGTGTGAGACATGGACGTTTGCAAGTGGGAGCGAATGGAGAGCTTACGATATGTTGCTGGTCAAACGAGTGTATGTGACAAAAATCAGAAGATTTGTAATGAATGGACCTGGATGGTTGTTAGGAGGTTGCAGACCAGTGCGGCAGTGTGCTGTGTCGACTCACTAGACTGTCGATGCAGCTAGAAACGTGACTGGTGCCTGGGTAAAGGTGGTAGGCGTAGCAGTCGCAGTGAGATCCGTTTGCGTGGTGGGTCTATGCCGTCATGTTTGACATGAACCAGATGCAGAGGCGCGCAGGGAAACAGTGGTTCCAGTAATTCAGCGTCTGTCACCCGAATCTGACACACGCCAGTGGCCAAGTGAGCGATGCACAGCAACAACAAAGAGATTGTCGAGCGTGCGTGGGCGTCGGCTCAAAGAACAAGTCGGCTGCGTGGCGCACAAGAGAGGCTCTTGCGACAGAGGCTCAAAGAGGATGGTTGGGCGTATGGAGTCGGCGTTCCTGATCGGCGTGGAGCTTGCGTGTCGCGCAGGGTCAGAGACCAGCGAGGCTTGGGCGAGCAACGCGTTGAGGAAGGATGCAGGGCGGATCAGGACAAAAGAATGGCGGCGACGATGGTCACAGTCAACGGACGGATTACTGCAGGGCTGCTGCTACGAGTCGAAGGCAAGGTGTTCAAGGAGAGTCGTGATTCGGAGAATCGTGCAAAGGGAGCGTATGCCCAAGGGCGGCGGCGGGCGAGCAGTGCGGTGGTCGAGGGCGCGAAGGGGGACTCCACGGGAAGCCACGGGCGGGTGATGCACACTTGTAGTCAGGACCAGTAGTGCGCACTACGTTCGAGAGCTGGTCGGCAGTGGAGGTGTTTGTGCTGAGGACGGGGAGTAGCAGGCAGAGAACAGACGGTACCAGATTACCAGGTGCCTCAGCGATTCAGGATCGCAGCGGCGGGCCAGTGTCTGGCCAGGGGGGATCCGAAAGCTCGGCCTGACTGGGCTTAGACGCGCACGAATATGGGGCGTGGGCGGCGTTTCGTTGCATTCGATAGCGTCCGCAAATAGCGACTGGAGCGACTGGCACGACTGGGAAACGGGTTTGTCGCGCCAGGCACAAGTGCTTGCAGAGAGGGCAGTCGAGGCAGACAGGAGCAGCTTCACCTTCAGGCGTCAGAGCGGCAGAGCAAGTCTTGTTCATGTCCGTCCTCTTCATCTACCTACCTGCTTGATCTACCGGTACCTCTTCATCTTCTTGCGTGTCCGTCTCATTCACCTGCCGTGCCCTGCAGCTGACGGCGCCCTGAGTGGCTGGCACGGCTGCTGCAAATTGCCCTCTCACGCGCTAGACCAGGGGGGCAATCAATCCCAACCCTCCCCGGCACCACTTTGCTTGCCCATCCGCCGCCTGCGCGCTACTGTGTCACGTGTGTGCACAGTACCTGCCAGCCTGCTTCCCCAGCGCACGCACTGAGCATGCACTGCGCGAGCAGCTGCTCGTCAGGTGCGCTGCTGGTTTGCAGATCCTGCCGCCGTCGCGCGCCGTGTTGGACTGTCCGTGTCCAACAGTCCGTGTCGTGTCCACTGTCCACTGTTCGCTGTTTACTGTCGAGCAGTCCGTGGCTCGGTGCGCGACAGCCGTCACCCAACAAACCGCTGGCCACGCTGGCCACTCAGCGCGCCTGCCGCCCCTGCTTTGCCCAGCCTTCATTTGCGGAAGGTGGAACCAGGCGTGGCTGTTCGAGCGCCCCCGCTGTCCGCCACTATCCACCACCTGCGTGTTTTGATTGTCTCCACTCTGCTGCAATAACATCAGAGTGCGAGAGCGCCAGAATGCCAGAGCCAGAGCGTCAGAATGCCAGTGCCAGAGCGTCATAATGCCAGTGCCAGAGCGTCATAATGCCAGAGCGTCAGAGTGCCACAGCGCGCAGATGAGCTGCGTCGTCGGTGCCAGCCGTGCCGTCGTCGCACCGTCGTGTGCCTGGTCCGTCTCACCCTTCTTCTGCTGACAATCACACAATCCTCTCGTCCCAACGCACACCACTCTATCCAGCTGCAGCCACGCTGCCGCCGAGTGTTGTGCTGCCGAGCGGGCACCCGCGCCGCCCGTATTCCATCCAAAGCTGTGCTGTATGGTAGCCTGTGCCTCATCGCACTATTGATTTTCTTCCACGACACCCAACTTTGGCGCCGCCTCTGCTTCGCTCTCCTCCTTCATTTTCGACTTTTTGGTAAGGTTTGTGCCTAACCTGGACGGCAGTTTCGACACCTGCCCGCCCTTGCCATTTACCTACCTACACAGAACCATACCTAGTAGTACCTACCTACCATGCTTCCGCGCTTGTGCATCAAGCACGCCACGCCTAATAGCCTCCTGTCTGTGCCTCAGGCCTTCAGCCAGCACTATCCTGGACTTGTGCCATTAACCGACACGAATGAGCATGTCCTCTTTCGTCCCTACCTGCTCGCCTTACCCAGCATCAATCGACGGTCGGCTCTCCAGAGGCAGCGCGTTTCACTCCTCGGCACCGTCGCCATAAACAACAACTGTCTTCCCTAGCCTTCTATTCTGGGCCCTGGCTTCCCACGCGACATGATCGCCCTGATTCAAGCACCAGAGCTTCCATGGTCGTTGTCTGATGGGCTTTTTTCCATGTCACTCTTCACCATCTATCGAGTACTGTAAGACAAGGCTGCCACCAACACAATCACGTGCCGTGCAATCTCACGTTCGATAATGCCACCTGGCTAGTCCTTCCTTCTGCCGCTTCGTCGGTCCCGGCGAGAAAGCCCTGGTCGTATCGAATCTCAGCGTCGACTTCGACAGAATCACGTTGGGACGATCGAGTGGTCTAGCCATCGACCTGTCGTTGATTTGCAAGATTCGCCCCTTGCATCTCTCTGAAACACGCCCCCAGCCGAACGCGCTAAGCCTCGCCGACAGTCCTCACATCAAGCTCGAGGCTGACATCATGAGTTGCATGCTCTGCATGATGATCCAGTGTTTGCCCACTTGCGTCTACTGGTGAGAAATCTTCTACCGCAAGAGCCATGCTTACCAACAGCAAAACTCCAGCTTGCTGCCATCTCCCGCACCTTGCCGCATAGCTCTCTCGATCTGGACGTAAGTTTCAAAACATTAGCAACTGACTCGCTTGTGTGCAAGCGGAAACTATATCGCCCATCTTATTACTCATGTTTTGTATTGTCAATACTTTCCCTTGTGGTTCACGTCTATAGTACCTATACCATCGCTGATTCCAGCTTCAATTTCAATGCAAGACTCGAAGCGCAATACAAGAGCGATCTACCACCACCTCCTATTCCCAACTAATATGCCCGCGTGAAAAAGCCCTGTGAAAGCAGTTCCATGGCATCGCCTCTCGAAACACACAGTCACCACTATGACATGCAGATACGCCAGCAACAGTGACATCTGTTCTAGAAGCTTAGAATTAGACACTTAGAATAAAAAGCTCGAAATCCGTCATCTTGGCATCCATCTTGGAGCGATTGGTGGTTGCTACAAAGTGTTACGATTCCTGAGCACTGTCGACTTGTACGTCCACACGCAACGTCTCGGCTCGTCTCGGAGCTTGGACCCTTGACATTTTCTTCTTCCAACGACCGCGCCATATGCTTACATGGACGGGACAAGTTCGCAATTGACGTTGCTTTTTGCCATCCTACATAACAGTGGGCCCATTGACTAGGCGTGAAGCCGAGGCTGTATGTACAATATGTACGGCATCGTCCTTGTGTTACCTTCTGCGGCATTGGCAATCTAGGCTATACGATGTCTCAATCTCTGTATGTATGTATGTAGCAAACCCGAAAGGGACATTCGAGACGTTGAAATTGCCGGCGTGACACTTGGTGGTACATGGATGAGAGATACCCGCATATGTATGTAGGTACTCATGTTTTTGCTTTATAAACGGCAGAGACGGCACGTGTGGTTTTTTCTTTCTTCTTACCTCCTACCCCGTTACGGTTGAGCCCACAATCACCTTCGTACCTAGAAGTACGTGTATATCAGGATCTGTAATGTTCTTCTAGATACGACATGTGTGTCTCCCATATAATGATGGTTCGATTGCAATCTATTTCGAGACTCGCCTTGGGCAGTGCGTGTCAGATCGACACCCACCGTCTAGCCGGATACAAAGAATAGCCTGTTTAGTAGACAACGCGAAGATGATAAGGATGTGGAGTGCAGGATCAGCAGGTAGCAGATGCTGGAACACTGGTGTGGTTTAGGCTGCTAGATGATGTGGTTTCGGATCTATGGGTTTTGTAAGTTGTGTGTATGTACATACTGACCAAGCAAATGGTTTGCATGATTGTCATACGTTTTGTCGCATTTCTGATGTAAAGCCCGATTGGAGAGAGGTATGTGTAGAAGTAGTGGGGTTATTTTGTCAAGTAACACATGGTCATGTACCCCAGTAAGCACTTGTTGATAATCTATTGATTCTAGTTTTGGTCCTGACGCGATAGCAAATAGATCTACCCCTGAGCTCGCCACTGGAAAATATGGTTGAACCAGAATCGCCTAAGATACTTCAGTTGCGAGGTGAGGAATGCTTACTGCATCTCGCGTGTTTGAGCGGGATTTGTGAGTGTCCCACTACGCTTCCAAGCAAGACTTACAGGTACACTGCTATTAGCAAGTCGTATTCAATTCGCTGTATGCGGGGTCATGGAACAGCTCGCTGTCTCACTGGGCTTTCGGCGTGCTTCTGGCTTTGTTGTCGTTCCTGGGAATCAGTCTGGCACTAAGAGAGACTTTTCTGTCCTCCATATCTGACCGTACGCCTTTCTTATCAAACTTGGTTACACTTTTTCTATGCCCAAATATAATAAACAGTTACGGCATTTGAAAACGTGTGTTGAATCACCGCATGTACGACTTATATGTAACGGGAGAAATGATACTAGATTTAGACAGGTACGTATTTTAATCACCAAAGCCAATCCACAACCTTCAATTTGTTCAGACCTCTCCCAGAACAGCACAGGTACGTCCACTTTATGCATGAATTTTGCGTTGTACCGGCATCACTTCGACCATGCCAAGAATTCTCATGACACCCATGGATTCAATCTGACTTCTTCGTGAATTTCCTCTTCCTCATCTCATTGATTATCAAATTCCGCAGGTGCAAATGGTGAAAGATTAAGCAGTTCTTGAGTTTGATGGCCTTTCATCCCGACGTATACGTCCGTCGGCTAGAGACTCAAAGGATTGAAGTAATCTATCGTGAGGTGGTTATAGCAGTCTACAAGCTAGTTACGTCTCAGATACAAGTACACCCTTGAAATACGATTCCACGCCCACAAAGCCCTCCTCATCGAGAGAATCAATGTAGCCCACATACTGATCTGGCCGTGTTACCACAACGCAACCAGCCTCCTTGTCTACACCATAGTTCGCGTACGCATCACCAAAGCCCTCGTGATAGCTCACATCATCGACATAGACCGAGTCGTAGTCCCAACCCATCTTGCTATCGAAAGGATGCAGCACGTCTGGGAAGTCACGCAGGAGCTCGACTTCGGTGCGCTTCGAGGCATGACACGTCAGCAGCGCGATGTTTTTGTGGATATGTGGCGCCAGGAATCCCGAAGAGGTCAGGTGCTGGCAGAATACCTTGAGTCGTGCCTGCTGCTGTGGATTGACCACGTTGCCGGCAAAGACGATGATGCGGAATCGTCCATCGCTGCGCAGCTTCTCTTGAAACTCCCACGGCCGAGCGTCGGACTGGTTGAGGACCTTGTAGCTCGGGAAGCGCATGCCAAGTTTGATGTTGGTCGCGAGCTCTTGTCTGCCGACAACCTTTTGATGGTGTGTGGAAGATACGTCTGTGCCGTCGCCTTGATCAGCTGAGCTTCCCGACTTTGCAACGAGCATGCTTGACCCGTAGTCGACGGAGAGACCGGATGCAAACATGTTGCCGTTCAGGAAAGCCTGCTTGAAGTCTTCCATGCTCACGCCTTCCTCATCCATGACGTCCTTCGCAGGGCGGCCAGAGAACAGCCGAGAGAACTTGTGGTCGAAGGCGATCAGATCTTGTGCAATTCTTCGCCGCTCCGACTGGTACGTTCGCAATATCGAGGGTTGGGCGACACCTTTCACCACCAAACCTAGCTTCCACCCGAGATTAAAAGAGTCCTGCATGCTAACGTTCATCCCTTGCCCTGGGAATTGCTTAGCAGTGTACCCTCTTGGAATAACACTTGATACTTACCAGCTTTGGGTGAGTGAGTATGTACAGCATCGCCTGTCAGGAAAATACGGCTTTTGTAATCGAAGTTTGTGCCAACGCGCTGCCCGATCTGATACGCCGTGAACCAGTCGCAGTATTGATATGTCAACGAATAAGGTGCAATAATCTTCTGTGCAGCTTTGATGATGGTTTCAGGCGTGATCTTGGATCGATCAGCTCGGCCTGACGCATCTGGTTTGATCTCAGTAAGCTGAATGTACAGTCGAACCAGCTTCTCCTCGCGAGGAATGACCATCAGTGATCCGGATGAGGCGCTGTGAACAGCACAACGGTTGCGGATGTCAGGGAAATCAGTGATGGGCACAATGTCGAGGACACCCCAGATGAAGTCAGTTGGTTCGCCTTCGAGCTGAAACCCTAATTGTCGTCTCGTCCAGCTGTGTGCTCCGTCGCACCCTACCATATACTTCGCTCTCACAGTTTCTGTGCCCCCTTTGTTTTTCTGACCCCGCTTGATCAAGTCGTCCGTGTCGTCATCCACCAAATTGCTCCTGAACAGCCCATCGTTGACAGTCTGACTGTTCGCTTGGGCTGGGGCGGCCTCCTCGTCTGTGAGGTTTCTCAGTTGTACTGTGATGGGGTAGTTGTCCGCAGAATGATCGTCAATCCTATCCTCGTCTATATTAAGGGACTCCGGTAGCACAGCCCTCTCCACCCGTAGCGTGTCTTTCGAATGCTTCTTTATATGGTCGAGGAAGAAGCGTTCAATGCGACCTTGATGCAGAACGATCTGTGTAAAGCGTGACAGAGCGGCTGGTACATCAGGGACACGATCGCTTCTCCGCAGAACGCCGTCTTCGCCAGGGTTCCACATGCACATCTCAATCATGTGATTTGCTTCTTTCCACGCTCGGTCGGCAAAACCAAAGCTATCGAAAATTTCTAGGCTGCGGAGTTGCAAGCCATCAGCCTGTCCTGCGAAGATCTTGGTGCTGCGTTTGTCAACGATGCGTGCGTTGATACCCATGCGAGCCATCCATGCTGCCATCATCATGCTGGAAATAATGAGCAATAATCTTTGAGACTTCGAATTGTCATGACATTGCGTACCCAGCAGGCCCTGCACCAACGATGAGGCTACATTGTGTCAGTAGAATATTACCTGTCCTCAGCCTGTCCAAACGTACACATCGCACTTCGACTCTATATGCCCAGTGGTGGCTGCCATGTTGTACTGCAACTTGTGGTTTTGTGGGCTATGGTCCAAAAAGCCACCCCGCAGCGACTATCAATGTGAGTGACAGAGTGAAGATGACCGTCGATGTATCAGCAATTAGTTCAAGAACGATGAGCCGGGAAGGGCTCATGATATACATCTTAGTTGCCATGTCTTTACTCCGCTCCCACGGACGCGGCAATGCAATTCGGAGCTGCGGAATCCCACATCGAGCGGAAGGCCCGCGTGCTCTTGCAGCCGCTACCCCACAACATGCCAAGCTTGATCCAGTCGAGATGACGCTTTGTTATGATTCAGGGAACGTGATTGGTAATTTGAGGTCGTAGTGTGGTTGAGCGAGCGTTTGTCAGGACTTTGTCAGGGATAGGACGTTGGGACTGAGGCGGTGACCCTGCAACATTCATTCTACGTTTTTCTAAACCTTGTTCATGTTCTGGATTGACACTCCAATCTGGGCAACAATGAGTTTCTCGCCTGGCTATCTCCAGATCTTGGTCTGTGTGTACGCAGCTGGGTTGAAAAACAGTGTACCATCATATGATGATGCATTCGCTGCATCAGTAAGAAGCTCTACGTCATGAGCCAGGTAACAAATATTAGAGAAGATGAACAGTTCAAATCAGCCGGAAAGTGTTGCATGCTTCGTTTGAACACATACATCGATCCGATCTGCTTCCTTGCCTACCATGTCCTCCTCAAACTACAGTTTCAAGACCGCTCTAGTGACTGGAGGTGGCGGTGGCATCGGCAAAGCCCTCTCCCAACAGTTAATACATGACGGCAGAAAGATCATCATCGCGGGACGCACAGAGTCGAAGCTGGAGGACACTGCAAAAGAAATTGGCACCACAGCATACTATGTGCTTGACACTAGCGACGTCTCTTCGATTGCTGCGGGCATGGCAAGTGAGATCGTTGGGAGCTGGGGAAATAGTATGAGCAAAGTTTTTGAGAAGATGACATCGTAACCGTGGAAGATACTATATTTGCTCATCCTCGATACTTCAACATGGCGAGAGCATATACATCAAGCACACACCGATGAACTCTGGTGACATTGATACCGCATTTATGATGCAGACGTCCATGAGTCGTGAAGAGGAAGCACACGCTACCGTACCGCGTTGGCGCACTGGCCATTTGGTGTTGTTTACATCCCACCATCTGTTGCAACAACCACCAGTAACACTCGCGCTTTCCAACACCTCCAGGCGCAACACCTCAAAGCTCTACCGAAATGGCGCCTCGAAATGCGCTCGCGAATATCTCCTTCACAGTAGACTCGGCATCAGACGACGACATGACGCACGACGAGCTCAACACAATGCCGACGCCAGACTCCAACACCGAAAACAAAGCGCCGGGCCGCAAGGCGCGCGGGAAGGTCGCGCAACCAACCAAAACTGCTTTTACGACCAAGGCGACTGCAAAGGGCAGACCTGCGACGCGTGTAGCCGGAGCGAAGAAGGAGAATGCTGCTGTGAAGAATGTTCCTGCAAAGGCCGATCGCAAGGCGTCTGCAGGGCGCAAGAACGCTGCAGACAGCGACGCAGAGGAGGTGGACGAACTAGAGGAAGATGACACCACAGAAGCTGCAGAGATTGTGAAGCCAGCCAAGAGAGGACGACCGCCCAAGGCGAGGAGGGCACAAGAGGAAGAGGAGCCCATCGAGGACGAGCCAATGCCGGCAAAGCGTGGGCGCAAAGCAGCGGTCAAGGAGTCTGTAGGGAAGAAAGACAGCAAGACCAAGACCACAGCGAAGTCACGATCACGCAAGCGTGATACAGAGTCAGAGGCAGAACTTGAGGCGGAGACATTGACAATCCCGGAGACACAGGCTGAGCCGGAGGCAGACTCTATGGATATTGAGGACTCAGTTGAGATCGGAGAAATTCCAGAAAGCATGCCACCACCACCGCGACCCTCGGCACGACCAGCGACACGACGACCAGTAGCAACAAGTAGAACGCGACAGCCTTCAGCTACCGGGCGACGGGCAGGGAGCGCATCAGATACAGAGCGTGATCCCGCTATGCGACGCAAGGTCGGGGATCTCACAAAGAAGTTGGAGGCTATGACAGCAAAGTACGAGACTCTGAAGGATGTCGCAACTTCAGGAAAGGAGTCCAGTTTCGAGCAGTTGCGAAAGCGCACTGAGCAGGTTGCGAAAGGTGCAGTGGACATTTCCAGCAGACCGACGTGTCACTAAAAGTGTATGCAGACCAAGACGCCGTGATCAAGGCTCTCAAGCAGCAAGTTTCTGACCTTCAATCCCGGACCTCAGAGATTACAGCACTCAATAAATCCATCGCAACACTCACAAAGACAAACGCCTCCCTGAACACCGAGAACAAGAAGCTCACTGACTCCCTGAACACGGCCCAGAAGGAGAACACCACACTCAACACCAAGCTTGCAGCAGCTCGCTCGACACAACCAGAGGCAAAGGTACCCGGCAGTGCAGTAAAAGCGCGGACAACCGGCGTCGTACTGCCCGGTAGTGCAGAGGCCGCAAAGGACGCCATGCTGCAAAAGCAGAAAGTCGAGATGTACTGCGACCTGACCAATCTAGTCATTGTCGGAGTCAAGAAGAACGAGGACGACGAGGATGTGTACGACTGTCTGCAGACCGGACGTAACGGGAGTGAGTTGGCCCATACTGATTGTGAAAACTGGTCACTGATAGGATCGCAGCACTGCACTTCCACCTCACCATATCTGAGGGGGGCGAGAGCTACGCAGATACAGAATTCATCTACCAACCGCTGCTGGATGAGCAGAGAGATAAAGACCTCCTGGATCTTCTTCCAGATTACCTGACAGAGGAAATCAGCTTCCCGAGGGGGCATGCTGCTAAGTTCTTCTCCAAGGTGGTCGACTCGATGAGCAAGAGGATAATTCTCGAGGACGAGGAGTAATCAGGCAGTGCTTGATTTCAACGAAGGTTAAGCAAGTATTTGAAAGTAAGGCGCTTGGGCGTGGCTGGCGTTGGTATTTTGTGCAAGCTCACGCTGTTCTTGACTGGAATGGGTATGATACCTGGTGTTTCATGTGAGCGTCCAGCACCAGTAATAAACATTTTCATGCAAGCGTCTGCTACCAGACACCAAACACGCCAGTATGGTGCCGTGTTGGAAGTTGAAAGATGCAATAGCTGAGCATGCGTTCTTTTGCTCGCTGGCGATTCTGTCAGTATTCCCACATTCGGTGCAAACAAAAAACACATGTGGTGCTTGTTCTCCATTGCAATGCTCCTTGTTGGTACAATTGGCGTATCTACAATTCATGCTTCATCGCCCCGCAGCCCTGGTATGCATCTATTTCTTTCCGGTGACCTTCTCCTCAGCCTTCTGGACGAAGTTCCTGCGCGTTGTCAGCTCCAATGGCCAGGACTTGCTCGCTCCACGTGTATTGCAAGGCGTGGGCGCGGGTATGTGGGCCGGCTTACTTGACAAAGCTCTCCTCGTCCTTGCTCTTGGCGTTGATCGGGGGCTGGGTCTTGTCGGCCTTCTCGCCGCCAGACAGGAAGAACGCAGCGGTAGAGAAGGTGGTTGCGAGAGTAGCGATCGCGAGCTGGTGAAGTGTTAGCACGGCTCTTGGCATGGACACAGCGCACGCGGTTCCAATCCGATTGCGGTGCAGCTGGACCCATTGCATCTCCATGCTAGCTGGTTGAGCTCCGGAGCTCTGCGCAGGCTGAAGTAGGCAAGTGCAGCATGTCGCTGGGGATACACAGCGTGCTGCGCGTTTCGGGTCGAACTTTTCGCGGAGCGGCTCGGGGGAGACGTACGACGTGCGATCCGACCTGGCGGCCGGCGATAGTGTACATAGCAACCATTTTGACGGTAGGTTTTGGCGGTTCGGGGATTACGCGAAGGGTTATGAGGGCGCAATGGATGGATGTCGTGAAGGCGTCAATGGCGGAGAGTGTGAACGGACTCAACACACACACACCTGGGGCTTGGCGACGTGGCGCAAACTGTGGCTGGTGGCTGAGGCGGCCGAGCGAACCTCGGAGTTTTGGGCGGATGACGTCGGAGCTAATTCATAGGCAACTGCAATTGATAGTAGACAATATACAAGTCTCTCCAGTCCTCTGCCTTCGTTTATCTGCTCTCTCTGTGCTGTTTCCCTCACGTGCCCATCTTTTGTGTAAGAACAGCTCCAAGAACAATGGCCAAGAATGACAAGACAGTCGTGGAAGAGGTGGATGGTGTTGAGCACATTCGCAAGGAGCCACGACCGGACTTTTCCATCCCTCCACCGCGCAAACAGCTACCGAAAGACATTCAGACCGTACTAGACGATGAGGAAAAGATGTGGGAGACTATCTCTGATGGGAGGTAAGAAGGCTCCAATCTCACACCACCACTTATTCGAGCAGTCATTGAACCAACGTAGAGCTGAGGATTCAACTGATACCTCCCTCCGTTATGCCGCCTACGCAACCCGCATCCGAACAATCATGCTCTCGGCTCACCGCTATGTTGCCTACACCTCAGACATTGGTGAATCCTTCAGACCAGTCGCCCACCCTTATCTTGTCACCGGTGCATACGCTGTTTCATGGTTGTATCTGACAGGTGACGTTGCTCACGAGGGCTACAAAGCATACATACGTAACCAGAAGGTTCTCCACCCCGAAAACTATCTCGAGTCGCCCACGCAGATCAATGAGCAGGAGAAGGAGAACAAGGATATGGCAGCAACAGGGCGGACCACCGGTGTCGTCAGTCAAGTACAAAAGCTCGCGCAGAAAGCTTCAAGTACTGAAGGTATCAAGTTCGGCGGACAAGGGAGTGTATTGACAGGTGGCGAGGTGGTTGCAGGGAGGATACCAGCCATTGAGGACTACCGAGCTGTTATGGCGCAGAGAGCCGTATTCCAGGCCGTCGCATCTATGGGGTTGCCGGCGTTCACTATCCACAGCCTTGTCAAATACTCGGGCCGTGCTATGAAAGATATGAAGAATAAGACCTTGCGGACATGGGGGCCCATCGGCGTACGTATCAACAGTGCATCGTGAAGACTAAGCTGACAAAAAACAGCTCGGTCTCGCAGCCGTCCCGTTCCTGCCCTACATGTTCGATGAACCGGTAGAGCACGCTACCGAATGGTTGTTCTACAACGGTTTCAAAATGATTGGTGGCGAGAAGGCAGTCGAGGGCCGTCCAGTGACCGGCGCGAAAGAGCTCAGGAAGGAAGAGAGCCAAGCTAACAAGCTTAAAGAACTGTAATAGTTTTGGTACAATACTGTCGTTATACGCGAGTCAGATTGACTGAGCTAATTCTGTAGGAGAGTCCACTAACATATATCCGCTCAATCTTCTAATGGACATAATTAGCATATTTTGTTGGCTTGGTGGGCTATTGCAAGGATTTGATGCTCGTTTGTGCAAGTGTCCTAACGAGGCCTGGAACGAACGTCTTTTGAGGCACTGCTGTGCATGCCCTTGCGTTTCTTTAGCCTAGTTGTGGAAGAATATTCGTCTAATGAGTGCCCGGCCATGCCTTCACAGGTGGTCAAATACACAAGGTGAAGTGGGACCGCATGCACAGTAACATGTCATCTTTCCAAGTGACCATTCACCTGCAATTCACGTTTACAACGGACAACTGAAATTAAATTACATTCAGATATCAGCGCCATGCAGGTATAAGAAGATGCTTGCATGCCCCGCTCATGCCAACTTATCCTCACGAATACAAAATACATCGCGACCAGATCACCAAAACCAGAACGACTAAAAGAACCCCCAGTATGTGTAAGTTCGTCTTCGTCACCGGTGACAAATGCGTCCGAAAATGGGACGTGCCTGAGGATGGCCCTCGGTTCATCACCAAGAGCGAAGGCTTCTTCGACCATGGCTTCTGGACCAAGCAGCCCACACCCAGCTGTCCGGCAAACGCTGGTGTGGGATTCCATTGCGATATTGGTGACAAGTTTCCAAAGTACAAGGACGTTGCTATTCTTGGTGGCCCGCACATTGAGTTTGACCGCACGCCCCATTTCTGGCGCGCTCCTAATGATGAGCTAATTCGAGACTATCGTTGTAAGAGGTGTCGGGATAGGGAGAATCATAAGGCGGCTTAGGATAGAGAGCTAGAACAGCTTGTATTCGGGCGTAGTCAAGGTCAAGCTTTTACATGTGTATGAGAGATGATATCCAGAGTATTGTCGTGACTATACTTCGTGTCCTGGTGCGAAATGCTGTGTAACGAAAAAGAAAATCATATCCAACGGCTGAAAAAGAAATATGCTTGCTGTATATTGTAAGAGCTCGATTTTAGATTTCCCCGATACTAATCGTTCACTGCAGTTTACGCCCTATCAACGTAGCTGTTCCGCCATTCCATCTCCTTCACAGACATCTTATGCATAGCATACACTGTTCACATGGCGAAAGTGCCAAAGATTGGACCACCAATAATATTGATAGTCATCATGGGAATGTAGCTGACCCAGGTCAATTTGACGACACCAAAGTTCGTCCCGTGAATCTTGTCAATGGGCAAGATAAGGTAGCTGTCGATGAGATGCTGGTATCCCGACGACGAAGGATCAGGAAGCGATACAGATACCAACTATCTCGAAGACCAAGTCGTGCCCTTCGGCGAAGAACATGAAAGCAATAACTACCAGCCAATTTTGCACATTGCCAATAGTGACATTATTGCATCGGTATGTTGACCCGGCCATTGACTTGTGTAGCAGCATGATCCTTATGCGCGCTTGTCGATAAAGTGTCATATCTCTACAACATCACACCCGTGTAGAACAAAGACCTGGCGATGTTGTACATGTAGCTAATCCAGCTTTCGGCAAATGGTAGATCATTCTCCGTCGGTGTACCATCGAACAAACAATAAAGATTTTGTCGCTCTTTTACAATTTGACATTGAACAACATAATGATGGCGAAGCTAAAGGGAAGGCCAAAGGCGCTAAGAACCGTTGCGATGACCGAATTGCTACTACGTAGACCGGGGGAGTCTCCAGTGCTGACGAGGTTAAAGTCTATCACTGGCTCCTCCATCTCAACGACCAATCTAGTACGGGCTCTGTCCAGTTCATGTACAAGACCTGTTCACTTGATTTTGGTCTGAGGTCTCGCAGACTTTATGAATACAAAGAGGGTTGATTTTCTTAGCTGGATCCACACGCGCTATCTTACTATACAACATAGTCAAGACTTTACTGGAATTGTTGAAGTTCAAAAGGTAGTTTGCGCAGTGTTCCTGCTCAGACGGATATGTTGTATCACTTATGTATGTTAGACAATAGCGAATTATGAGAAATTTCACTTCCTCAGCAGTCGATATCCAAACACCAACAGTATGACTTCTCGACTATACAGTGGTATCATTCTGGGCATACTGTTTCAAACATCAACTAACAGCTGTGTCCAAGTCCGTCTCCGGGACATCTGGCAGAAACTAGCCCAATTCGTGTTTACGCTTCAAAACCTTGGAGAATGTGGAGTCTTTACTGCGCTGCCGGAATTGTATCTGACTCTGATGTCGACTCGATGTCGCAGCGATGATGCGTCTTCTTTTCGTTCCCAGCCTTAGGCTTGGGGGTCGTGAAGAGAACCTCAACTTCAGCTTTCGCGATTCGATAGCCCGATACCTGTGATCAATGACAAATGATTGCAATTTCCGATGTGTGGATAATGGGAAGTGAGACAACGTTGCTGAACTGCTTTATACGGACCTCATCGATCGAACAGTGCCGAGATGGTGAAGTTCTGCAATCATCACCGTGTCTCAGGCAGAGATTGCCGAGATTCCCCAGACAATACCCTTTCTTCTTAGTGTGAGCCAATTAGCGACTCAGGACTCGATCAGGCTATGACGTCAGGAAAGCTCATCCTCACCTCCGACCTGGAACACGATGGACCCGCTTGGGGATTGGCCAAGTGCGGAAGCCTTGTGAGAATGCATCTAGATGCAAGTCAAAATCTGGCGGCAGGCTCAGCCGTGTCCAGTCAACGTTGTCCATGGTGCAAGTTTTCCACCAGCAGATATCGCGCCCTCGTTCATGCTGTTCTTTCCTGCGCTGAGCCGACAGATTCCAATTGGCATGATTAGTACCTGAAGCTAACCGATAGGTGGCAAATCGAGCAGTTCCGTTCTTGTCGTGGCTGGCGGCAAGCGCATCGGGTTGAGACGTTGAGACCCTAAGCTTCGGCACACATGAGGTCGGACAGTGCCGCGCTCTTTCCATCTCACTTGTCCCTTCACTACCTCTACCGTGCCATTTAGATGCAGCCGTTGTTGAGCTGATGCATGAGCGGAGCTAGGGATATCGCAGGACATCGGCATGCCGTCGGACTTGGATCCTCCACAAACGCGCCTCAATCTGGAAACGCTGGAGTTTGACCCCGCCCCAATTTTTGTTATTCGAACCAGTCAGATTGCGGCCGCATTTACTCTTCTTTATTGTAATGAAGCCTTCCGACGTCAGGACTTTGGAAATATCGTCCAGGAGCAAACCCGGTCAGCATTGCTGTTCAGGTCCTGGGCGCAAGCTCTTGGGGATTACAAACCGTACCATGATTTTGCAGAAAGGAGGTGGCATTCGGAAGAGGCTGGGACAGATCAGTGTTGGAAGGTGATTAGAGCTGAGCATATTCTATCAAAAGAGGACCATGAGCTGGAGGTCAATACGTTGGAGTTTGAGAAAGAGGCGGTCGTCAAAGCGGACGTGGGCAACTGGAGTCGTGTGCCTCACCGTTCAAAAGACACGATTCTGCAAGAGATGAAACATAATAAACTAGTGATGAGTGAGAGGAACAATCTGACTGCCCGATGGGAGGGTCTGCAAACTATGATGGAAATGTCAGATGTTGGGGTCTTCGAGTACAACACAGAGGGAAAGCTGATCCACGCCAATAACGCTTGGTATCGA
The DNA here is from genome assembly GCA_016920805.1 of Stagonosporopsis cucurbitacearum. NCBI lineage: Eukaryota > Fungi > Ascomycota > Dothideomycetes > Pleosporales > Didymellaceae > Stagonosporopsis > Stagonosporopsis cucurbitacearum. The sequence continues at coordinate 1,512,017 of JAFEKD010000010.1, read as the reverse complement.
CTCTCATCACATCCTCGAAATCTACCGGCTCACGTGGAATTCTCTTTCATGGACCTTGTGTATCCCGAAGACCAGGCCCTCGTCATGTCTAAATGGAACATACTAGCTTCCGGCAACCCCGTAACGTTCGAAATGAGATGGAAAGCAGCCCCCGGTTCTGATGAGCTTGCGCAATGGGTCCTTTCTGCTTGCGTCCCCGTATTCGACGACGGAGGAAACTTGGTCAGTATCGCAGGAAACACGATTGATATCATGGCGCAGAAAAAATCTCAAGAGGTGGCACAAGCACGTGTTGAAGCTCTTGAGAGAGCGCGCATCTCGGAGCAGAAGTTCTCAAGATTCGCTCAATTATCCCCTAGCGCGATTTATATCTTTGCTCCCGGCCAAGGTCAGTCTTCTTATCATGAGTGAGACTCTAGACTGACAAAAGAACAGGCATGACTTATGTCAATGAACAATTTTTCGAGCTCACGGGGCATTCTCGCCCTCCTCTTAGCGAATACGAATGGTTTGGTCTTGTGGCAGACGAGGATATAAAGAAAGTACAAGACGACTGGTCACGCATGTTAGCAGGTGAGAAATCAGACGGTGTGCAGTTCAGACTCAAGAAGACCTGGGTCAACCAGGATGGAATCGTGTCAAAAATATGGGTGCAAAGCTCAAACTATCCGGAACTCGACAAGAATGGCAAAGTCATCAGTAGGTAAAACGCCCACGGCAAGAATGTATATGCTGAGCTACATCAGGTATTCTGGGAACTTTATTTGACATTTCCGTAAGTCGTTACACACCATACCATACGATCGTCTTGTTGACTCGATCAGCAATTCAAGTGGGCTGAAACGGTACAAACAAAACGAACCGAAGAAGCTTTGGAAGCGAAACGGCAACAAGAGAAGTAAGATTATGGTCGGATAATCAAACCGTCAGGGCTGATAGAAAGGCAGTTTTATTGACATGACATCTCACGAACTGCGAAATCCTTTATCTGCTGTAGTGCAGTGCGCAGACTCAGTCATAGCATCGCTCCAAGGTCTTCCGGTGCACGATCCAGAGACCTCGGTCTGTGATATGGACTTGAAACAGATACGGGAGGAAGTTACAACAAGCATCGAGTCATTACAAACGATCGTATCGTGCTCTTTGCACCAGAAAAGGGTCATCGACGATGTGCTCACTCTATCGAAGCTCGATTCAAACCTCATTTTGATTACTCCAGTCCGTGTACAATCGGCAGTAGTCGTCTCAGAAGCTTTGAGGATGTTTGAAGTAGAGTGCAATCAGATGGACATTAAACTCGAATTTCGGAAAGACCCATCGGCTGAAGACTGCGATTGGGTCATGCTAGATCCATCTCGTCTACTTCAAGTCTTGATCAACCTCCTGTGTGTTACGAAAACCCATGGTTTGGTGTTTACTGACTGTTAGCAGCACGAACGCAATCAAGTTCACCAAGGACCGGCAGATTCGAAGCATCATAGTGACCTTAGGGTCATCACCTACGCGACCGCCACGAGTTTGGAGCTCAATCACCTTCACGCAGAATGAACCCCCTAATGACTCGAAAGCCCTGGTCGGTGGGTCTGAATGGGGCAATGGAGATATGACATATCTGTGGCTAAAAGTTGAGGACACTGGTTGTGGTATGACCTATGACGAGCAGAACAGACTTTTCTCAAGATTCACACAAGCCACTCCGCGTACGCACGTCAAATACGGCGGTTCTGGGCTGGGACTGTTCATCTCAAAATCTCTGGCCACTCTACAAGGCGGTGCAGTCGGTGTGTCTTCTAACCCAGACGTTGGCTCTACATTTGCCTTCTATGTCAGCGCTCGTAAGGCCGTCCCGCCCGCTGGTCAGTCAACAAAAGTTCGTCCGGGACCCCAGCGCACAGAATCTACAGAGCAGGCCATGAGAAGAGTAAAGCTCAACCTTTTGATTGTAGAGGACAATCTAGTGAACCAAAAGGTACTCAAAAAGCAGCTATCAAAATTTGGATGGAACATCAGCGTTGCAGGTGACGGTCAGCAAGCCCTTGATTGGCTCAAGGGAAGCGTTTACTGGCGAGGCACACCAAAGAATGCGCACGAAAAGACTGCAGAAGAGGAAGAGAATGACTATTTTGCAGTCCCGAGCCTACACGATGTGGACATTGTACTCATGGACATTGAGATGCCCATAATGGATGGGCTTACTTGTGCCCGAAAGATTCGCGACTATGAAGCACAGGGATTACTCGCTGCCCCACATAGAAAACTCTCAGCATTGCAGCGGCAACTTGCTACGTCTTTGGTACCAGCAAAGTCTTTCAAGGGATTGGACATGACGAGTGGTTCCGAACCGGAAAAAATTCCCTCGAGATTGCCCATACTTGCTGTCAGCGCAAATGCGCGGATGGAGCAAGTCGAACAGGCCCTGGCAGCAGGCATGGACGACGCTATATCTAAGCCCTTCAGGATACCGGAACTTTGGCCAAAGCTTTCAAAACTAGTCAAAAGAGTCAGTCAAGAAAGCCTGGACGTGAAATGAGACGAGCATACATTGGCGTTGTGGCGTATCGTAGAGCATAGACGACGCATTCTGAGCATATTACAAGTGCCGGCTGTCAGAAGTCATGGTTTTATAGAGGATTCGTACAGTTGATGAGCATAGACAGATTTTGTAGACTTAATATATCTTCTGGTTTTGCAGTAAGCCTGTTGCTTAGCCGATTACGGCTAGCGCAAAAGCAACCACACAAAACTTCCTCTTTCATCATGACACTGGCTGCGCACGCTCATCATGGAACCACCAACGAAGTCAGTACTGGAGGGTATATTTGGTATGTCTGAAAACTTTGTTTCCAACGTACCATTTAACAACCACACTTAGCTGTTGCCAAACCTGCCCACGTCTCATCTGCAGATGTGCTTGAGAAACTTCAGTCTGCTTTTGGGCCATCACAAACCTTCGTGCCTCTCTTGAGACATCAGCCCAAAAGAACCACAGCAAGCGATGGCCAGTTTTTCAAGATGGGCCATGGTGGAACGCTAGACCCGCTGGCAACTGGTGTGCTCATCGTAGGCATTGGACGCGGCACGAAGCAGCTGCAACGATACCTTGCCTGCACTAAATCGTATGAGACAACAGTGCTCTTCGGTGCCAGCACAGATTCTTATGACTGTACTGGTATTATTGATGAGCGTTCACCTTGCACACATGTCACAAGGACCCTGGTAGAGACGAAACTAGAGCAATTTCGTGGCAATATCGCGCAGGTTCCGCCCATCTATTCGGCTTTGAAGATTAATGGTAAGAAGGCCTGTGAATACGCACGAAATGGCCAAGAGCTTCCGAGAGAGCTCGAAAGCAGAGAGATGCAGGTTGACGAATGCACGTTGCTCGAGTGGTATGAGCCTGGTCATCATGATTTCCGTTATCCGGGCGACGCGGAAGCCGCTGCAGCACCGGCTGCACGAATACGTCTCACGGTGTGCTCTGGCTTCTATGTGCGGAGTTTTGCGCACGACCTAGGTATAGTTTGTCAGTCAAGGTCTCACATGTCGACTCTATTGCGGACGCGTCAAGCAACGTATACAACCCTCGATCCTCCTGAGTCATCGGACCTGATGACTGCCATTACTTATGCGGATCTCGACGCAGGGGAGGAGGTATGGGGCCCCAAGATTCGACCCCAGCTTGAAGCTTGGGTAGCTGCCAATCCAGTGGCCACGGGTCACGTCAATGGCCGCAGCGAAGAGACAAGACAAAGGAAGACCTTGGAGCAAAGTGAGAGGCCGAGACAGAGATTTCGAGGGGGTTTTGTCGCCGAAACGAAGCAGGGAAGGATTCAACAGCAAGGCGGCAAATACAAAGGCAAATGGAGCCGAAAGCCAGCTTCAGATGGATCTGTTGAACAAACAACAAGAAACCCACTCCAAGGTACAACGAACTGAGAAAGTCATATGCAGATAACGCGTTTTGAGATTACTCCTACTCTTCTAAGGTGTGTAGATCCATGGTTTGGCACCACCTTCCGCTCTCCATCGGGCCAACGCTCTTCGGTTGTATGTTATGTACACCAGTAGCTGCACGATGGCAAAGAACATGCCGATTGACACCATAACGATCTGAATTCTCAGGCCCTTATTGTAGAAGGGCAGATCATTTGCGCGGTAATACTGCGTACCGACCATCAGACCTGATATGGCGGACATGACCCACATTGCAATGCTGATACTTCGCTCGCGTGGATCTTTGCAGTTCAGCTGGACCCAAGAATTGTGTACGGGATGGTAGCCGATAGCGAAGGCATTGACCGTTGTCCACAGTCCCCAGCGGGACCACTTGCCCACGGAAGGATGCACCTCGCGCGTGACGATGAGTACGACCAGATAGCAGATCTGCGCTATGATTACAGCCAAACCGCGCTCGTTCGTCTTGTCTGACAGCCAGCCAAAGAAGAAAACAACGCCGAGTGAAAGGAAGCCGCCCACAGACGCAAGAGCGTTCGCTTGCACGCGGTTGAACCCAAGAGTCATGATGATGGTTGGTGTGTATGTCGTTAAAGATGACCAAGTCGAGAATACTGCAAACGTCGAGACGAAAGAGGCCCAACGACGATAGTGCTTCACTGTCTGCCATACCAGCGAAAGTGGGATATGCATGCCTTGAGCTCCGTGCTTCTTCTCTTCATCATCTGTCTCTAGGTGCTCTTTCAGAGCGTCGCGATCAGTCTGCTTGAAGCGGATCAGCCCAGGTGATAGAAGAGGACGTGGCGCATCCGGACTTCCGGGCAGAAGAAACAGCAAGGCAATCGAGACGACCATCGTAAATACCCCCTCGACTGTTGTAACATTAGTCCCAGCTATATTGAAATGAGAAACAAGACTTACCGAGGAACAACCACTGCCAGCCCTTCATGCCTCCGCGACCACCCAACTGCAGAATACCGCTTGCGAGCACAGGGCTGATGGCATTTCCACCGAACATGCCGAAGAAGAACACTGCGACTCGTTTGGCAAGCTCTTGCTTTGTGTACCAAGTCGACAACGTGTAGATGCCACCGGGTATGTAACCCGCTTCGCACAGGCCCAGGAATGTGCGAGCTAAGAGAAATCCAGTCTTGTTCTTGACGAAAACCTGGAGAGTGGCGACCATTCCGAAGATGAAGACTTGCGCTGAAATCCATTTCCTTGGACCAAGTCGCTGTAGAATGATGTTTGACGGTATCTCAAGGACGACAATGCCGAGAAACATAAGTTGGTTGCCCAGGTTGATCGTGTCCTGGTTCACGCCAATGTCTTTTGCGAAGCCATCTGTCAGTGCACTGGCAAGGTTCATACGATCCAGTTGAAAGACCAGGAGGCCGAGGAAGAGAAGCGGAAGGACGGTGGTGTCGACTCTGGCCTGGGGTTCAGTGTGTGCTCAGGCATTCCATCTGTAAACTTACTTTCGTCTTGCTTGTCTCGTTGCTCTGCTCAGTTCAATATCGACCACATTAGTTGCATCGTCCGAGTCAGACGTGTCACTTTGCGACCCGCTAAGAGTGGCCCCCTTTTCGTCTGCCAAAGCCATGCTGTCGGGTCGTCCCAGTACTTTGGAAGCGAGTGTTGACAACTAGAAATTGGGACGGTCAGTTTATAGCTACGTTCAGGGCCATCAATGAATTCGTTTCCAAGCAATTCGCCATCCCGTCACAAATGTGCGTACAGGCTAGGACATCACTAGGGCTGGCATCACCACGATATCTTAACATGCCGGCCGCAATGCCGATTGACAGAGCAGATTTGAACCGTCCAAGAGGCATGGCATCATTTGGCCGATGACATTTGTAGGCAAGTCAGTCTTCAACGCCTGGTGTTCAGTGGTGGAGCCAAGCCCTTTGAGACTAGGGTTGCAGGATCGCGCAATTCTCCATACACATGTCGCAAACATCGCAACAATAGACTGGGGAAAATGCCTCTTTCACTACCAACCCATGTGCTCGATATGCACCACAGTGGGGAGATTGCCTTGACGATGCCGACAAGGCACAGTGCCGCGGCAAAATGATGTGCTTACGCTACGCGACGCGTTTTCCTTATCAGGATCTGGGCCTCCGAGGACATTTCGAGTACCTTTGACATCCTGTGTGCGCAACCTGAAGTTGTTATAGACCAGTATGGCTGTCAAACGTGTTGCAGTAATCGGACTCGGCCCAGCTGGGGCAATTGCCATTGATGCGCTTGCACAGGAACACGTCTTTGACGTCATTCGCGTCTTCGAGCGGAGAGAAGCGCCGGGCGGCTGCTGGTAAGCGACCTTGAGTACTGGCAACAGCACAAATCGTAGTTACTTACCATGATGAAAGGCTGCAAGACAAGACACCACCGCCGAATCTGCTGCCTGAAGATCTCGACGCACTTGCGATACGGGCCGGCGACCTCACTCTCCAACCACCAACAAGCCTCCCCACACGCCAGCCGAAGCTCGCGCAAGCTCGCCATGCGGAGTCGTCCGTGTACCCGTACCTGGAGACCAATGTCGACAGTCTGGCCATGTCATTCTCCCAAGAAGCGATCCCTGAACAGCGCAGTGCACTTTCTATCTCGAAGCACGGCAACGACACGCCTTTCCGCAGCCATGGCGTGATTCGAGGTTATGTCGAGTCGCTGGTGAATCGTAATGGCTACGAGAAGCTCGCCTCGTACAACACGAGCGTCGAGTTGGCCAAAAAGGTGGGCAAGGAGTGGAGGCTGGTGTTGCGAAAGGACGGCGACGTCAGAGGCGAGGACGAATGGTGGGAAGAATGGTTCGATGCCGTGGTGGTAGCTAGTGGCCACTTCAGCGTCCCTTACATACCCAAGATCGAGGGGCTTGTCGCATTTGAGCGAGCGCATCCAGGTAGCGTCAAGCATAGCAAGATGTTCCGTGGGCGCGATGCTTTTAGGGGAAAGGTAGGCACGACCTTCTTACTTAATTGGTATTGTTACTAATGCTTCACAGAAAGTCATCACCGTAGGGGCATCTGTATCTGGTGCAGATATTGCATACGACCTTGTCGGTGCTGCTCAAGCACCTGTCTACGCCGTTGTTGTTGGTCACAAAGCCAACGGTTACTTTGGAGACGAAGCTTTCAAGCACCCTGGCATCACTCAAAAGCCTTCAATAGCTCGTGTCGAAACCAGCAACGGCCAGAGAACCGTGCACTTCACTGATGGGTCGTACGTCAAGGACGTGGATGAGATCATATTCGGCACAGGGTATTCATGGTCTCTGCCATTCTTGCCACATGTCAAAGTGCAGAACAACCGCGTCCCAGGTCTTTACCAACACGTCGTGTATCAGGCTGATCCTACACTGCTCTTCGTTGGAGCTGTAGGTGCAGGTCTCACCTTCAAGATTTTCGAGTGGCAGGCCGTCCTGGCAGCACGCTTGCTCGCTGGACGTGCCTCCCTACCACCGCTCGCAGAGCAGCAGAAGTGGGAGCGCGAAAGGATCGCAAAGAAGGGCGACGGACCGGGATTCACTCTCATATTCCCAGACTTTGAGGAATACTTTGAAACAGTAAGGAAGATGGCAGGAGAACCGGCGCCAGGCCAACCCGGGAGAAGGCTACCACCCTTTGATAAGAAGTGGGTTGAGGTGTTCATGGCGGGTCATGAGAAAAGAAAGAGGTGGTGGAGGGAGGAGAACGAGAAGGCAAGACAGAGCGTGTTGATTGAAGATCTGCCCCGTGCACGACTCTGAGTCTTGGACAATAAAGGGATGAAAATCTTACTGTGTAAATTGGTGGATTTGAGGTATAGCAACCGCTTGCATAAGGGAGCTCTCTTTCCCGGCCAATCAGGGGTGTTGCACGCTAGCTGAAGCCTACCCTTCTGTGCACGCTACTTCTACTGCGCAACACTACTCAAAATCTACACTAACAGCCCAACGTCTGGAGAGAGCAGCATGTGCAATGTTTGTATGTAAGTAACGCCAGCACTTGTGTCGTAAACAGTAAGCAGAATTGAGCTGTCGCCGCTACAAAGCTCGACGATTTTGTCGATGACCGACCAAAAGATGAACTCCCTTGTAGGTACAATGCTCCGGCGATGACTTGTATTCGACAATCTCATGTGCCGTGTCGCAGTGCGATCGAAGCCAATCGTAAACTACTCACCCATTCATACAATCATCTCTCGGTCCTACTCCACCTCCGTATCCCAGTGGCAGTGCTTCCCGCGACCAACCGCAAATCTGGAGATCGTCCGTCGTTTCGTAGAAATAAGTGCCGAGTGGTGTCTCGGACCGCACGAACTCGGCACGATCTGTACAAAGTTTCGCCGAACAGCTGGCTGGTGCACACTTCCAACCAGCACGTCGAGTCTGTTCGACGTCTTCTGCAGCGTAAGAGATGGCGTCTCGATATAGGAAAACACGTCGATTTGTATGCTCAACAGGTTGGTAGTGAGAAATATTTCTTCAACCACATCCTGCCGTGTATACGTCAGCTGGCCTAGTGAGTACCTCTCTAGGCTCCATTTCGGGCTCACTGCAACTCGACCAGTGGTGCCAAGGCTGTGGTAAAATGAGTTGTAGAATATCTGAGTGAATACAGTATATTGCTCAAGGCGGCAGTGCTGGAAATTAGTAGGACTGTTGAAGATATAAGATGTTGAGCTACGCAGATGGAGACGTCCCGCATAGTCTATCTTCTTCATGACCAAGACCATCATGCACTCCATCTCAAAGCGCAGTGCGCTATCTGTCTGTTCTGTGCTTACCTCACTCCTCACCAGCGCGGCTGCACAAGATGCCGCGACCTTGAGGACCTGCCTTGCTGAAAATAAGCTGCAGGTCACTGTTGCACAGGATTCTACTTGGGATGCTGCAACTTCGCCGTGGTCGCTGCGATACAACCCCGAGCCTGCAGCAGTTGTTACGCCATCTACAGCTGATGATATTGCAGCGGCACTTGCATGTGCTGTCGAATCTGAGATCAAGGTTGCAGCCCTGAACGGTGGACACTCATATGGCGCGTACGGCCTTGGTGGTACGCACGATGGTGCTCTCGTCATCAACATGGTGAACTTTGTTGATATCAGCTATGAAGAAAGCACTCAACTTTTGACGTAAGCTCCCGTCTGATTTATAAGTAACCACTGATACTGACCCTGCCAAAGCTATGGCGGTGGTAGCCGTGTTGGTCCTGTTGCTACTTGGCTCTGGGACAACCACGCCCGTCACTTCCCTCACGTCAGAGCCAACTGGGTGGGCCTTGCTGGCTCATCCATTGGAGCGGGCTTTGGCACTACAACCCGATTCCTCGGCACGCCCATGGATTACCTTGACAGCGTCCAGTACATGCTTTACAACGGCACTGTTGTCAAGGCCTCACGGGAAGAGAACCCGGATCTCTTCTGGGTCGCACAGGGAGCCGGCTCTTCATACGGCATTATCCTCTCCCTGACAACCAAGACGTGGAAGCCCGAGCACGAAATCGTTACCAACTTCACCATCTCGCTGCCCGCCAACACCGACATCGACACGGGTGTCAAGGCCCTCCTCGCAGTGCAAGACTACGCACAGACCGATGCTCCAGACACATTCGCTCTCCGCTGGCAGCTCGCCACACCCTGGACAGGAAGTGGCTATTTCTACGGCAACCCCAACGACTTCGACAGCACCATTGCCCCGCTGCTCGAGCGCCTACCCAACACCACCACGCTCGTCAAGTCGACAGCCGACTTCTGGGCCATGGAGAACTTCGCCACACCACTACTAAACGGCACCGCTGACACCTTCCCCCCACGCAGCATGTACCTCCAAGCCCTCGTCCTGCGCGCCGACCAGCCCTTCACATACGAGTCCGCACACGCCCTGTACGAACACACGACCTTCGCATTCAACCGCACCGACCTGACTAAATTCGGCTTCATCGACCTCTGGGGCGGCAGCCCTGCTCGCGCCATCAAGGATGTAGACACGTCGTACGCGCACGCCGACAGCCAGTGGCTGATCCGATGGGAGGGCCGGCTAGCACCGGGCCTGAGCCAGTGGCCCGCCGACGGCATCGAGTACATGCAGAGCGGGTTCCGGCCGTTTGAGGCGCAGCTGAAGAAGGAAGGCGTGCCGCTGCGTGGATTCGTCAATTATCGCGATACGGAGCTCACAGAGCCGCAGTGGAGTGAGAGGCTGTATGCTGACAACTATGAGAGGATGAAGCAGCTTAAGACGGATTTTGACCCCAGGGGTGTGTTTACCACAAACGACCAGAGTATTCCGTCGTCGTGAGGGGCGGGTTTGGGGGGTGTATGTGGATGTGGATGGTTGCCGGGATGTGTCGATGATGCCTGGAGCTGTCGCCATGTGCTGAGGATCTAGATTCCACTTTATTTCTTCTTGTACTGTAGAATACTTCCAAGATTGTCTTTTTTATCAGACTAGTTACATGTACTCAATTACACGTAGCTGCTACCGCAACGTATATGATACTTTTAGCAAGACAGGCGACCCAATAAGCACTCGATCCGTCGAGTACAGTGTAGACAGGCCGCAAAAACCCAAACAAACCACGGAGCTCCCTGACTACAAAATTGTAACCTCCGATGTTCACAATATAACCATGGACAAAACATGGCCATTTGTACGTAGTCTGGACTCTGAGGTCCATAGCCCGCACAAAAGCCGCGTACTACTCCTTCCACCCCCAACTGCGACTGCGACTGCGACTGCGACTGCACGGCTATGGCACGGATATGGCATAGTATTGCGTCATCTCTTCATTGTTTGAACAGTGAAAGCAGGCTCTTTTGCGAGTGAGGTTCTTTGCTTGCGGGTGTGTGTGTATGTATATATCTGCGCATATATCTGCGTATATATCTTCATATATATCTTCATATATATTTGTGTATATCTACATACATATCTACCACCAAGCACACACTCGCCTCCACACCAACATCCACACACATACAATAGAACCGCTCAAACCACTCTAACCCACCAACCTCTTCGCATCCCAGCACTGACGACAGAGCAGATGTAGAGAGAAGGGGCAGCGAGCTGCTCTGTAACTATAGGTGGGGAAGTGAAGTCGGTATATGTAGTAGGCGAGCGGGACCTATTTTGTATTATTGTTTCTATACTATACTACACTATACGACACTACATAATGTAATGCAATGCAACATATTACCATGGAATACAACACTACACAATACGCCCCCAGCACACGGAAACAAGCCCAGGACTCAACCAGACCTGGCAGGCTTTGCTTGCAGATATCGTTGGGACAAATCGTCAGGACAGAAATAACCCCAGCCATTAGCTCAGAAATAACCATTAGGACAGAACCGACCCCAGTCGTTGAGACAGACCCAATCCCAACTATCGAGACAGAACCAAGCAGCAACTGCGCGTACCTACTGCCCGTGGCGGCGGCGGTGGTGGTGGTGGTGGTGGTGTTGTGACTGACTCACAGCGTGTGAGGGACGAATGGGCGGTGATGATGTATAGTCTATTCCCTATTCTATTCTATTCTCCAATCTAGTCCATAGTCCACACTTTCCATTACTCTCAAGTCCTACTATGCTACCCTTTAAGTATCTAGTTTATGTATTTTAGGTTCGTTTTTTTGGTTCTTTTTTTTATAAGTTTGTTTTGAGTTATCTGGGCGAGGGCTTTTGGTTAGTTGGGTTTTGTTGACTTGGCTTTTGTCTGCGGGGTTTGGATGATACACGGATACATTCTCCATCATCTTTCTCTTTCTCTTTCTCTTTCTCTCTACACACGCACAGAGAGAGAGAGAGTGTGTGTGTACTGGCTTTTATTGTCAACTCACGTCACATCTCCGTGCATCTCATCCTAAACAGATTCCGCACATAAATGAATCCATCCTATTAGGATTGTACTCTGGATTCGTCGAGTTGGGAGGATGTTTGGATTCTCGCTGTTGAGGTATGTTGTGTCATGCTGTGTTGTGTCATATTATCCATCTATAGATTTCGTCGCCTATATATCTTTGGTCTTGCTTCTTGGGTTCGCGTACAAACTCCCACTCCCACTCCCCGTCCCATCCGCCTCACCCTCCCGGCCCTCAAAATATCCACAGCCACACCTCCATCTCCATCCACCTCCCCACCCTACATAAAATCCTCGCGCCAATGACTCCTCACCTTCTGCCAGCCCTCCCTCTCGCCCTTTCCCCCCCTCTTCTCCAGCCCCAACCCGCGCTCAACCCACTCCTGGCTGCCCATCTCGCTAAGCCGGGACAAGGCGCGGGCAAACGCAAAGCGCTCCTCGTCGCCGGAGAAGATGGAGCTGTTTTTTAGCATGGCCATGTTCATGCCTAGGTCGTCCATGAGGGAGCGCATGGCGTCGTCGAGGTGTTCTGTGTCGGTGGGGGAGGTTTTGCTGTTGGAGGATGAGGATGAGGTAGTGGAGGAGGAGGTGGAGGAGGAGGATGAGAGCGCGTCGCTCATTTCCGAGGCGGAGAGGAAGAGTTGTGTTAATGGGACGGCGGTGGTGAGGACGAGTTTTGCCTGTTGTGGGAAGGTGGGTTAGCTTATACTTGTGGATACGACCCGCGCGGTTGAGTAGGATTAGGTAAAGCAGGGGAAGAAAAAGAAAAACGCACCCGACTCTCATACAACGCATCAATAAACGTAATAAACCGCCTCGCCAAATCACGGCTCTTATGGTTCATCCCCGGCACATCCGTCACAACAAACGCCTCATACTCCTTTGTCAGCTCGAGATAATCCGCAGCACCAGTTGCACGGCCAATGATCTCGTCAAACGAGAACCACGCGCACTTGCCACTGGCTTTTGGGACCGTGATGTCGCGGCCCCAGACCTGGTGGGTGGCAGCGTGGGGGGGATCGTGGTCAAAGTCGCCGAGGAAGCGGAACCAGCGGTCTGCGTGCGTTTTCGCGCTGGCGTCGAGCGGGTGGTGGTAGACGCCTGACGGCGGGCGGGGGATTTTGCGGTAGTCGGTGGATGAGTCGAGGTTGAGGACTGTCAGGCGGCGTTTGAGCAGGTTGATGCATGGGATGAAGGATTCGCGCTGGATGCCGTTCTTGTACAGGTCGTCTGGGTGGCGGTTGCTGGTTGTAACGATGACGGTGCCGTGGGCCATTAGGGCTTCCATCAGGCGGCGGAGGATCATGGCGTCGGCGACGTCGGTGCATTGGAACTCGTCGAAGCAGAGGACTGAGGCGCGCTCGGCGATGTTGGCGGCGACGTAGGGGATCGAGTCGATGTCGTTGCCGTGGGCCATTTTCATCTTGTGCAGGTCCTTGTGTACGGATTGCATGAAGGCGTGGAAGTGGATGCGCGTCTTGCGCGTGATGTTGGGCGGGAGCGTGTCGTAGAAGAGGTCCATCATCATGGTCTTGCCGGAGCCGACGTCGCCGAACATGTACATGCCTTTTGGCAGCGATTCGGGGATGGGAGGGAGGGCCGCCTTGGGTTCGGCCGATGAGAGGAAGGAGAAGAGGGACTTTTTGGGGGGTTGCAAGGATTCAATGGTGGGCTGCTGGACGGGCGGCTGTTCGTAGCTGGCGAGCATATCGTGGAGGTCCTGCAGGTTCTTGATAATGTCTGGCCGTGTTACTACGCCGTGCGACGTCTATTTGAGTGGTGTTGTGTAGTACTTCTCTGGTGCTCATCGTCCCTCAACCGCCCCGAGTCGACACGTGCATCGTACTCGGCAATGGGCCCATGGCTTCTCTCTGGATCCGGCGAGTCTGTCACAATCAGCACACTCTCAGTTCATATACAGGCAGTCCCTCCCACGTACACTCCTGCGCCACCTGTGCGTATCCTCGGGCGAGTGTCTGCCATCCAGCTCGCTCAAGTGCCCATGCCGTGCCAACACGCCCCACACGAGCCGGTCCCCGGCGTCCCAAGCTCCTACCACAATCCACACATATTGTCCTTTTTGCAAAAGCACCAGCGCTCGGTCTGCTGGCCAGTATGCGCCGCGGCGCAGCGGTGCGCGAGAGGGCTCTCAGCCCGCGCAGGGCCTCGGATGATGTCATGTCTAAGAATCGCAGGTCGTGGAGGGGGATTCGCTATATCATCGCAAAGCTGCGGACAAGGAAGCTTGCGCGCAGGTTATCACGCAGCAGAGGAAACGACTGAAAGAGTCGTCAATTGTCAGACATGTGCCAGCAACCAAGGATCGGAGCCTTTAGCGTTGTTGCGCGTGGCCGTTGCGCGCGGGTGGTTTTCGCGGGACCCTCGGCATCGGAAATAACATGGCGCGGTCGGCAATTGAACAAGCGCCGAGCCATGACACAGGGCAGCTTGAAGAGGGTGGCATGTCGTTGCATCGTCTTGTATTGCTAGGCGTGTCCTTCATGCATCAAACTTCCTCCTCAGTCCCCACGCTCTCATACCTCTCACTCCCTCCTCCACGCGCATACCTCATCTTCGGGATATCGTCCACATCATACAGCCTCGTGTAATCAACCCTCTCGCCTCCCAGCTTTGCAAATCCGCCCTCCCTCTGTCCAAACACCGGCGCGCCGTCGCACCAGAAGTCCTTACAGTTGGTGACAATGCCGCGTGAGAAAGGATTGCCACGACGCTGCCGTCGAGAGCGCGACTGATTCGCATTCGACCCGTGGAATGCAATCGCCACGAACGTATCCAAACCAAGCAGCCGCTTCCACTGCTCCCACAGCGAGTGCTTTGGCTGCGCGCGCTTGGGGGCATCGCCTGTGTCTTGGCCAGAGCCGAAGCCATTGGTTGGTGCACTGCCGGCCGGGCCAGCACCAGCTGCCCCTCCAGCAACGTCTTGGGAAGTGTCGCCGGTCGTGACAAACGAAGTGACAGCATCGGCGGCCGTGTGGGAGTGGAGGTGTCCGCGCATCGACTCGTATGTAGTGAGATTGCGAGCAATCTGTAGGAGCTGCACGCAGAGAAGCATACTGACCCATGTGAGCTGGAAAGCCGCCCATATGGAGAGGACAATGGTGAAGGGGTCCTTGTTGAGAATCTCGCACAGATCATCGGACAGCACGTTGCAGTCATCGTCTTTGGGCTTGGGAAGGTCGTCAAGGTAGTTCCAGGCCAGGCGCAGCCAGGCGAGAATGCCGAATTCCATGAAGAGGACGTAGAGAACAAAGTGGCGGTGGTTGTTGTTTGCGACGCAGTTGTTCACCCAGGGGCAGTGGCTGGATGTGTTAGTTGTGGTCCTTGCTTTCATTTCGATCCACTCACTGATCGCTCTTCGCGACGCAACGCTCGCAACGCCTGCAATGCTTGCTGCGCAGAGGCTTCCTGACCATGCAGTTCACGCAGAAATGGTGTTCATCAAATTGTCGCACCTCAATCAGCTCGTCAATGGTGGCTTTGGAGGCGTTCCTGCTCGCCGACTTGGGCACGTAGCCGGGGTCGGAAGTCATGGTGAAGAAGTAGAAGTAGGCCGTGAGCGCGTAGCATGTTGCAAAGACGATGTTGGTGAAGAAGGAGGTTCGCAGTGTGGCTGGCGATGTCAGTCGTCTTGCGAGTGATATATATATATACGAGTGAATGTTACCTGACAAGACTGTTGTGATATATCGCACTCCAACCCAGAACAAAGTGGCTGCGAAGATGCCGGCCAAGAAGGGCTGTAGACGGTCAGTGTGCATGCAGGTATGTTCCAAATCTAGACTTACACTATGATGTATGTTGCGCATGTTTGGAGGCCCCCACTGCAGCAGCTTCTGGGCAGCCATCTGCATAACATAGCTCGAGATGAGGGCCAGCGGCAGGCCGACAAATACGGGGTAATAGGCAACCAGCCACAGTGCCAGGAGCAAGATAGCAAAGGGCCAGAAGAAGATGAACCTCGACAGGAACCACTTTGTGTCATTGACGCCAGGAATAGGAAACTGCTTTGGGGAGCCGTCAGGCCTATAGCCGGCATCGTTCAAGGCGCGGCGCCACTGGCGCGTCGTGTTCATCTCGTCTGCAGTAACGGCAGGCGTTTTGCCGTCGTTGTTCTTTGCGAAACGGTCGGCGCCGTACTCGAGCAGCTTCTGGATGCTCCCCTGGCTGCCCTTGACAAGGGCCCAGTGCAGGGCGGTGAAGCCCTGGTCGTCGGTGGCATGGACGTTTGCGCCCCAGCGCAGGAACAGGTCGACGCACGAGGGGTAGCCCTTGTAGGCGGCCCACATGAGCGGCGTGTGCGACTGCGGGTCGGGGATGTCGACGGGCATGTCCTGGTGCAGCAGCAGGACGAGCTGGTAGACATTGCCGTCGAGCGTGGCCGAGTGCAGCAGGTTGAAGCCCTGGTCGTCGGTGAGCAGCGGGTCGGCGCCGTGCTCGAGCAGCAGGTTGACGACGTAGTAGTTGCAGCGCTTGGCGGCCCAGAGGACGGGGGTTGCGACGGCATCGCCGCCTTTTGCGTTGATGGGCGCGCCGGACTGGATGAGGAAGTGGCAGAGGGCGTAGTGGTTGTTGATGGCGGCCCACTGGGCGTGTCAGCTGACACTGGCAGCGAGGAGAGTGGGTGAAGGAGATACGTACATGCAGCGGCGTGATGCCCTGCTCATCCGTGTAGGTTGCGTCCAGCTTGCCGCGGTCAAACAGCTTCTGGATGGCGCCAATCTCGCCCAGACGCGCCAGCTGCATCAGGTCCTCCTCGACGGGCAGGCCGGGCTTCGAGTCGCCCAAGGCCATGTCGTCGAGTTCATGCTGCGCGGCGTCGTCGGCGGAGCTTGCGGCCATCTCGGGGGTCCGCACTGGGGGGGAGGGGGCAGGGCGAGTGTGCTGCAACAAGACAGGAAAGGCGCTTGAACAGATAAGACAAGCACGGCACTGCTCTCTAGTTACAACAGCAACAGCAACAACGACGACGACAACACTGCTGCGCTGTGCACATGGCGAGGGCGGCGCAGAGTCCACTCCACTCGTCGGCATACACGGCTTCGTCAGTCGTGCACGGCACCCCTGCTCTGCTGCGCCTTTCCGCCTTTGTGGCGCCGCGCAAGCCTCGATGCTAGCATTACCAGCCACCATCCACTAGCCACCACCAGCCACACACCGCGACATGGTCAAGGGTTTGTCTCTCACAGCATGTATACTTCGACTACCACCAAAAGCTCAACCCATTTTCACCCCTCCCAAGACGCCAGATACTTCGTCCTTTGTATTCCATCCTTCCTTTGTATACATGCTTTTCACGCCAACATGCCACTAAACTCTCCCCCCTCCCTCAGCATGTCCTCGGCGCTCCCTGCCTGCATCAACTTGCCCTTACCCAGCACCACACAGTAATCCGCGTTCCGGACGGCCTCCAAGCGGTGCGCAATCGTAATCACCGTGCTGTGCTTCATCTCCTCCCTCAGCACACTCTGAATGCGCTGCGCAGTCTCAAAGTCGATGCTCGCCGTCGCCTCGTCCATGATGAGCACCGCACTCCTTCTTAACATGGCGCGCGCAAGCCCGACTAGCTGGCGCTGGCCCTGCGACAGCCCTTTGCCGCCGCCTTCGATGTTGGTTGAAAGTGTCCAGCCGTGCGATCCTGCGATCTTGGCGAGCACGCTTTCGCACGCCCCGTCAGAGAACTCGTCCAGCGGGTCGAGGTTCTTGCGCATGCTGCCAGGGAACAGCACGGGTTCCTGCGCGAGGAACGTCACACGGGAGCGCAGCGCTTGCTTGTTGACTGTCGAGATGTCCACTCCGTCGATGAGGATACGCCCGCTTTCTGGCGCAATGGTGCCGAGGAGCGACAGCGCGAGCGTCGACTTGCCAGACCCCGTGCGCCCAATCACTGCCGTGTTGCTGCCAGCTGGGATGGTGAGTGATATGTTCTGCAACGCTGGGTCGAGGTTCTCGGCATAGCGGATTGTAACGTCCTCGAAGGTGATGGCCCCGGTGTACGTAGGCCAGTACGCGGGCGGCTCAATGGTACCTGGCGACTCCTGCTCGAGGTCCAGCAGCTCAATGACGCGCTCCACGCTTGTAAATTGCATCTCCAGCTGACCGTAGATACGGCACATGTACTCGGTATACATGACAAATCTGTTCGCGGTGATCAGCACAAAGGCTGTCAGGCCAGGACTGATGCCCGTGTACACGGCGATCAGGGTCATGACGAGTGTAGCGCTCGCCGACATGGTGCTGAACCGGAACGATAGCCAAGCCTGTAGAGACCAGTAGAAGTGGTCGTTCTTTTGGAAATTGTCAACCACCTCAATGACACGAGCTTGGAAGCGTGGTTGAGCACTAAAAGCGCGCACTGTAGTCAAGCCTTCCACGAGTGCGCCAAAATTGGACATTAGTGGGGAGAGCGAGACCATCTGTGAGTGTCAGCACTGCAAACTTCGCAGACACAGAGACAAACTTACCTCAAGTCGCCTCAAGCTCTGAGAAGTCGGCAGGAAGCGATAGAAGTTGTAGACAAACCCACAACACAGCAACACCCCAAAAGCAAGAAACGCCGGCGTGGATGACAAAATCACCACAATGCAGCTAATGAAGCCAATCATCTGCCACCCAAAGACGGTAAACGCAGTGCTCAACCCACCGTCAACCGTGTTCATATCACTAGTCAACCGGTTCATCAGACGCCCAACCGGAGTGACGTCGTAGAACCTAAACGTCGCGTGCGCGACCTTCTCCACGGCTTCTTTGAAGATGGACTTGGCGGCATTATAGCCCACTCCAAACATGATCACGTTTGTGAACCAGAACAGCACAGCCGAGCCGGCAACAAAGAGGAAGAACCCCCACAACCATGGCACTACGTCCTCGGTAGGGGGTGGTAGAAAATCAAAGATGCCGTCTTTATGCTTGCCATCATAGCCCTCGCCCCATGCCTTGATGAACCAGGTCTCAGCAACGTCAAGCACACGGTAGAGCGCCATCACGACAATCGAGATAGCCCACCACTGCAGCGTACCGGCCTTGATGTAGCGCCAGTATACCTGCAGCTTGACGCCGCCCTCAGCACGGTGCTCGTCTTCAATAAACTTGTCGGGAATGGCTGCAGCCTGCTCCTCTTCCCTCTTCTTTGCGTCCTCCTCGGAGAGCGATTCGTTGGTCTGGGCTCTCTTCAGCGCGTTTCTGTCGTCTTGCTTGGTAGGTTCGTGAATCGTTGCTCGACCCTGGTCGAGCTCAACCCACTGCTTGGCCAGGTCATGGCACAGCTCAGTTCTATGCGTGACCAAGACTGTGATTCTGCCTTCGACTAGTGGGCTGCCCAACAGCTTGTGCACGATAAAGTCCGCAGTCTGATGATCCAATGCAGAGAGAGGATCGTCGAGGAGCAAAATCTTGGCTCTGCTGTAAACGGCACGAGCAAGTGCCACACGCGCCTTTTGCCCTCCAGACAAACCAATCCCGTTTTCGCCAATGTTGGAGAGATCTCCGTGCTTGAACTCGACCATGTCGGGTATCAGCGCGCAAGCTTCCAAGACCTGCTTGTAGCGTGTTTCCTCATAGGGCTCTGAGAAGAGGATGTTGTCACGGATGCTCATACTCTGCAGCCACGGCGTCTGCGCACAGTAGCCCACGACTTGGTCAGGGCGGATGAGCTCACCGGCAGTTTTGTCGAGCTCGCCAAGTAGCGCCTGGAGCAAGGCTGTCTTGCCCGCAGCTACTTCCCCATAGATGACAGTCAGTCCCAACGGGAAAGACAAGGTAATGTCCTCGAGCACGTTCTTGTCCACGCCTGGCCATGCAAATGAAGCATGTCGGAGACTCAGATCATCGGAGCCTTCAGGAACCACTGCGGTATCCTCTTTATCTGGTTCAGCCATGAACGCTTCAATGCGACCCATCGCAACATAGGCATTAATCAGTGCTGTGATGAGAGGAGGCAGAGCACCCAGATAGGACTCCTCCAAAAGTCTGAACAGATCGAGTGCGGGGAAGATAAGATCGACGCTGAGCGGCTTCCCAGCCAACTTGGTGAATGCGTAAAACGCCACAGCCGGGAACAGCCCAGACCCGAACCTCATAATAAACGCCAGCGAGGTCGTGAAGATGATTTGCAGAACACGCAGGTGCAGCTCTGTCTGTCTGGACTCAAGGATGCCCTTGAGCCATGCTTCGTGCCAGCCGTACCACCGGAGATGTCGGATCGACTCGATGAATTGCGTGGTACGCTGCAGTTTTTCGTCTGTGGCCTTCCTGCGCCTCTTCTCGAAATAGACTTGGTATCGCGCAATGAGAACATTGAACAGCTGCGTGACGACAAGTGCAAGCACGCCGAGCAGACAAGACCAGCCCAGCATGCGCCAGATGAGCAACGTAGATCCAATGACTCCAAGTGGCTTCACTACAATGTCAGAGAATTCCCAGAATCGCTGGGCAATCTCGTACACGTCGTTGCGCATCAGGTTGAGGATTTTGCCCGTAGATGCAGCAGCGTTTTCTTCCTCTTTCTCATCCTTTTTCTTTCTAGATACCGAAGATAGAATGCGGGACCAGAGTATTGCAAGTTTGCTTTGAGGCGCAGCCTTCGGTGGTTGAGTGGGCATGTTGGACTCGCCATTAGGCTCAGCACTGGTCTCTCCGTCTGCATGACCGTTTGAATCGCCATTCGTATGACCGTTGGAGATGCTGCTGTTTGACTTCTCTTTAGATTCCTGGTTTGCTCCAAGGATCTTGCGATTGAGAGTCTTCTCGTAGAGCATGGTGATCAATTGGCCGCGCGACCTTTCATATGCGCGTCGTTGATACCAAAGATTGAAGATGTTGCACTGTGAAGACAGTAGGCGCACAAACAATGATATGAACGCATATGTGATTGTTGCACTGCGAGGCGACTCAGGGTCTTTCATTGAGCTGAGGAGCTGCTGAAGTAAAACTGGTGTCAAAAGCGCTGTGTAACGTTAGTATGAACTCCCATGGCATATCTTCTACGGCCTGACCTACTTGCACAGAGTCGCAATAGATTGAGGCTCGTTGTTCGGAGGGCATCCATGCCATTGGCCACGAAGATTCTGCGTGTTACTGACCCCTCTAGTTTCCGGAATGCCTCATGAAGCCGTGCATGCTTAAACTCCCATCCGAGGTCCCATACATCTTCGTCGTCCATTTTCCGTGTAACGCCCTTTTGAATCAACGGACCCATCCATGACACAGTCATGTACTGCAACGGGGTCAGGTTGTCCTCTGGCGTCCTGAGCTTGACCGTAGGAGGACCGTAAACGGGACTGATATCTTCACTGGGAAGATCGGGGTCTCTCAATGGCATGTTGAGGATGACAACAATACCCGCAAAAGCTAGAAGGGGACCTAACGCGAGGACCAGTCCTCCTGCATTTGAGATGATAATGGCTAGCTCAGAAAGCATGATAGAAGCAAACAAGAACAAGAGAGAGAGCGAGGCCACTCGTGGTCGCTGAAGTACAATAATCGCAATCACAATCGCCTGGACCAAGTCAGCGTTTTGCATTATCGAAGAATCTGCACACTCACCCATGCAATCAAGGGAATTGCAGAGGACGTTGCCACAAAAACAGGCGCATAAACACTGCTGACCTGTTGGAACAGGCCAATTGATGCAACAGCCAACAGGGCGTAAGTCGACCACGCAAACTGATGTCGTGGCGAGTCATCAAATTCATCAGATTCAGTTTTGCTCTCCTCCAACAATGGCTTCGTCCATGTCGGGCGATACGGATTGAGCAGTCTCAACGAGTATGACAGTGAAATCACTGCCCCTACAATGACCGGTACCAACGAGAGATATGGCCACGCGCAGGGGCTGAAGGTAGCCGATTGCGAATCCTGCCCTTCGTCAGCAAAGCTCACACATCCAAACCTTACACACTCACCCATGGATGCCGACATTCGGAAATCGGAGGTATTTCAAAATTGAAGTGGTGATAGAACCGATAGGACTCGGATTGGAGTATAGGTCTCTGGAAATCCGCCATGACGATATAACAGCGCGGCGTGGCGGCGAGACAAGCAATTCCGCCAACGCTGGGTCGGGATGTTATATTGGCACCTCCTTCCGCCTCAGCCCCGATCGGTCAATGGTAAATCAATAGTTTTTATCATGGGACCGCTCGCGGATTTTTGCGTGGAACAGGCAGCAGTGCGATAGAGGTTGTGTGTCGGTGTGTATGTAAGCTGCAGACTGTGAGGCGGGAAGGGCGTTCCGAACGGCGCTAGCGCATATCGTATGGGCGCGTATTCAGATGATCACCTCATGCTGGGCCTGGGTGAAACCGGGCGCTTTTTATCGCCATCTAGATACTGAGTAGGCGAAGTTGTAGTTTCGGCTTCTTTAGCTAGTCTGTCATGCTCTTGGGCGTGGCGACTATGCTAGTTACATTGTAACCACGTGGCGTAAGTCATGTGATACTCTGTTGAGGTAGGCACTGCCCGGTAGGCGAGTGCACTTACCTCTGAGATGAGAGCTCCTGTAACAAAACATCACAACACGACAACAGATAGCAATACAATCGTTGATCTATAGCCTCCGGAACGACACTGCTCACGCAGTAACAGTTATGAGCCCGGCTGTCGACTTCACACGCTGTATTTGCTACTGCATGCCGACGAGCTACTGACTGCTGTCAATAGAGCTACGTCATCGCACCGCTACCTTTACCTTGCAGAGCCTCAAGCACACTGTGCACTGCCTGTACGAGAGTTGATCTGAGAAGCTGATAGAGCCTGATTCAGGATGGCTACTACTGAGCTAGATCGACTGATTACAAGGACGACAGTTATACTTGAGAAGCCTGGGGATTGGGAAGAATGGATCTTCCTACGAAAGGATAGCGCGGACAGGCATCACTTGTGGTCAATGGTGAACCCTGACCTCGACGAGACGGCCCTTGAGAAGCTTGAGGAGCCAGCCGCAGTTGAGCCAGAGCACTACCACGACGAGACTGAAGAGGACACCGGCGTTGTGCTCAAGGACATGACGACTGAGGAGTTCCAGAGATACCAGCAGGCGGAGAGGAACTATGATCGAGCACTGGCTAAATACACAATCACGAGGAAAGCGTTGAACGACTTTACCCAGGAGATTGGCAGAACGATCAGCCGCCGTCACATACATCTCATACAGAGCGACAACACTGCACACGCTCGATTGAAGAAACTGAAGAAGCACCTCTGCCCATCAACGGCCGAGAGGGAGCTACAGCTGATAGCCAAGTATCGGCAAATACAGAGCCGACCACGCAACAACATTAACAGTTGGCTGGAAGAGTGGCTGCACGTTGTGAGGATGTGTGAAGCAGTTCATCTGCCTGATGTCACATCGCCGCGAGCACAGCGCGACTTCCTGCTTGCTATCAAAGGTCTTGACGACACATGGGCGACGACCCAGCAAGCTACACTGTTTCGAGCACAGCTAAACGCTCAGCCAATTCCAACTTTGGACGATCTGGTAGCTGAGTTTGCCATGTACTGGCGCTCAACGAGACCAGTAGCGTCGTCGCTTGGTACCTTTGCGACGTTGGGCATTGATCAGAGCTCTGACAAACAGTTAGACAGCGCTGAGCAGCGTAGTCGCAACAACAATAACAGTAACAGGAGACTTGAGTGCAAGTGCGGCCTCAAGCACAGCTTCAAGGACTGTTGGTACCTTGGAGGGAAGGGCAAGCCTCAAGGCTGGACGCCAAAGCCTGAGATACAGGAGAAGTTTGGCAAAGCTATGGAAAGCCAGTCTTCTGTGGGACAAGCTATGAAAGCAGCTCTCAAGTTAAACACAGGCACAGCATCTTGGACAGTAGCTCCAAGTGCACCACGTTCATTCGATGACAGGAGTCCAATGATCGAAGATCTTGACAGCTGTGTACTGCAGCTCACTATGAGCACAGATTGTACTAACAAGCAGGCAATTAAGCCAAGCTTAATCAATCGATGGATCCTAGATCCTGGATCAAACACGCATGTTACAAACACCAGAGCCTATAGCTGGAAGAAGCGAGCCGATGGCAAAGGAGAGGTTGTCAAAGCGGGCGACCAGGAGCTCCTGATACAAGAGTGGGGAGACGTTGTCTTGCTTATTAACACGCCTAAGGGCACAGAGCAGATAGAGCTTACCTACGTGGCTTACGTGCCAGGATTCCTCACAAACGTCGTTGGTCTGTCACGCTGTCGATCAGTTGGCATACACTTCGACTCAGGCCGAGACTGCCTGTACCAAGGAAGGTGGAACAACGTTATAAGCAAGCTTCAGTACATGGGAGGGCACTGGTTGATAGACGCTGACGACATGGAGCGACCGGACGCAGCCTCCTTGCTCTCAGCCTCAGCCTCAGCCTCAGCCTTGCCCTATACCTACAAGAAGCATTCATACGAACCAAGGAAGCCGCTGCAGCTCACGCCAGAGGAAGCTCACATGGTGTGGGGTCATGCAGGCCGACAGGCCATCAGTCATCTGCCAGAGAGTGTGGATGGACTACAGCTGATAAACAGCAATCCAGCGCCAAAGTAGAGGGACTGCGAGACCTGTATACAATCAAAATTGACAAAGCTGGTCAGTCGGAGGCCACCACGAGAGCCGGCTACTCAGCCGTTTGAGCGCATCAGCATCGACCTGATACAGCTGCTTGAGAGAGGCAAGCAATGTTACAATAGCGACCAATACCTGTTTCATATAGTTAACCAAAACACAAAGTGGCACGAAGGATGCTGCATACCAGACAAGACCAAGTCTACTCTGACACAAGTCTTTAAGCGACTGCTGGCAAAGATTAAACGTCAGTTCAAGAGCCAGGTTGCCATTGTGAGGCTTGACATGGAGACTGGATATGTTGAACTGCTTAAAGTATGCAGAGACCTTAGAGTCGCTGTGGAGCCGAGAGCCACAGAGGCTCAGAATGGGGCCATCGAGCGCGCAGGCAGGTCTCTTATTACTCGAGCCAGAGCTATTCGACTGCACGCAGGACTACCTAAGGAGTATGCCAACGAGTGCGTTATGTCAGCTATATACCTACTCAATCGGACGCCAGTTAAAGCGATTGACTGGAACTGTCCATACACCAGGGTCAAGGGGATCAAGCCATCAGTTGCTCACCTTGAAATTATTGGAGCTAAAGCCTATGTACTCAATGAGAAGCTGCCGCGAGGAGCCAAGCTTGAGTCTCGAGCTTTGATTGGCCACCTGGTGGGATTTGACTCTACCAACATCTTCCGAGTGTGGTTGCCAACACTGAGACGTGTTATACGAACTCAAGATGTTATCTTTGTTAGAGCCAAGCTCTGCAGTGGCAAAGGCCAGTATGCAGAGAAGAGCTACATTCAAGAAGTAGCAGAAGTGCTAGATATTGAGGATACACTAGATCACAGCAATATCCTGACAGAACAGCTGTTAGAACCTGAAGGATCACATCTGCTAGAGAAATCAGACAGAGGCACAGTCCTCTCTCAAATACAATCAAACAATCAACAACAGAAGAACACTGGAGCGCTCATGACTCCAGAGGTGACGCCAGAGTCGCCAGAGATGACTCAGATTACAGGCCAACCGCTCATAAATCAGTTGACAGACGATGCTAGCTAGGGACGTGGATATGCGCAAGCAAATGAAGGAGAGGAGCCAGATCGAACCTCCAACAATGCTCAACGGCGGGCAGAGATCAGCAGTCATCTGTCAGAGCAGTTCATTGTCGAGGGCAAGCAGATTCGAAAGCCAGTTAACTTTGGCACGTACCTAGCAACGTTTACAGCCTGTGTCAACCCTACAGCACTGGCAAAGCTAGTTGGTGAAGCACCAAAGATACGACTTCATCGTGACCAGCTGCCAGCTGAGCCAAAGAGATGGAAAGACTTAAATCAGCATCCATTTAGAGATGAGTTTAAGAAAGCAAGCCGCAAGGAAGTTAACTATTGTGTTCAACTAGGCTGCTTTAGTCAAACAGCAGACGCTTCAGAAGTGACAGAAGCTGAGATACTGCCACTTATGTGGGTATTCACGTACAAGTTTGATAAGGACGGATACCTCTACAAGTTCAAAGCTCGACTGGTCGTAAGAGGTGATCTGCAGCAAGACTACGGCGACACATACGCAGCAACACTAGCTGCAAAGATATTTCAATGCCTTATCGCCCTGGCAGCCGCGTTTAACCTTGAGCTATACCAGTACGACGTTTTGAACGCCTTTCTTAACGCTGAACTCAATCGACGTACCTACGTGCGATGTCCAGAGGGATATAAGAGCGAGCTTGGTCAACTGCTTGAGCTCAAGCGAGCACTGTATGGACTCCGAGACGCGCCACAACTATGGTACAAGCATCTCACTACCACACTTGAGAAGCTGGGCCTTTGGCAGGTGCCAGGAGTACCATGTCTGTTCAGCAACAATCACTTAATTGTCTTCTTCTTTGTAGACGACATTGTGGTAGCTGTAGCTCTTAAGAACAAGGATGCCTATTGTCAGTTCGATCAGCAGCTGAGAGCAGCATATGATATTCGCTTTCTGGGAGAACTGAAGTGGTTCCTGGGCATACGCGTCATCCGAGATCGCAGCCAGAAGAAGATATGGCTGATGCAGGACAGCTTTATTGACAAAGTGGCAGCAAGATACAACATTGCTCAGACAGGCAAAGCAGACCCAGCAGTACCGCTGGTACATAGAAACATTGGCGCAAGCACAGAGGAGGCAGACGAACAGCGCACAAAGCTATATCAAGAGCTAGTGGGATCACTGGCCTATATCTCAACATACACTCGACCTGATGTTGCGCAAGCTCACTCAGAACTATCGCGTTATCTACAGAACCCAGGCCAAAAGCATGTCAGTGCGGCATACCATGCTTGGAGATATCTGGTGGGACAGAAGCGACTTGCAATTGCCGCTCATGGAGATCAGAGCAGCCGCAAGGTATACATAGGCTCAAGTCTGAGTGCTATGGCAGATCCACTATTCTATGGTGCCTCTGATGCAGCATTTGCAGACGATCCTTCAACACGGCGCAGTTCACAGGGATATCTATTTATGCTGTATGGCATGCCTATCGACTGGAAGGCAACACTCCAGAGATCAATCACGAAATCAACTACTGAGGCAGAGCTGTTAGCGCTATCAACAGCAGCCAGCGAGCTACAAGCTTGGAATCGACTATTCAAACACATTAAGCTCGACCTGGAGATAACGCCAACAATCTACTGTGACAACCTGCAAACTGTAGGTGTGGTCACAAAGCATGAAGACAAGCTGTTCACGCGATTGCGACACGTCGACGTTCACCAACATTGGCTAAGACAGGAGGTAGCTGAAGGACGTATATCAGTTGAATGGAAGCCAACCAATCTCATGCCAGCTGATGGATTCACCAAGATCCTTGCGCGACAGAAGCATGCTGAATTTGTCAGACAGATTGGGCTGAAGAACGTTGAAGGACACCTGTCAGGGCTGGAAGGACCTCAGAGTCCTAAGCCAGGTAGCTTGACTCACTGGTACTAGGTGGGGGGTGAAGGACGATCACTCTTACTATCCTGATGGGATATGGTATGGAGCATCTCTCAAGAAGGTCAGCTTTAGTTGGCACTGCAGCTGAGGGGGTGTGTAACCACGTGGCGTAAGTCATGTGATACTCTGTTGAGGTAGGCACTGCCCGGTAGGCGAGTGCACTTACCTCTGAGATGAGAGCTCCTGTAACAAAACATCACAACACGACAACAGATAGCAATACAATCGTTGATCTATAGCCTCCGGAACGACACTGCTCACGCAGTAACATACATAGCAATGCGAGGAATACGTTTGCGTAACACCAGTGCTCTCTAGATAGCCCTACACCACCTCTCCAATCCGCGATCGATTCCTTTCTCCCCTTTGAGGACCTCGCCTATCTCCTCGAGCGCAACATCACACCTACACATGCCGAAACCACCACTCTGGCCCATTATCACTGGCATGATGAATCCCAACTCCACCAAAACCTCCCACTCACGTCGTGCGACATCCTTACCCCACACTTTAGTTGTACTACCACTAGCGCTCAGTCCACCCGCAGCAGACTGAATACGCGCCTTGGATGCGAGTGTCACGTACTCATCGTATGCCATGTTGAAGTTGCATGTATCAGAATCAAGGATGATGTCAAGACGAGCTGTGGCGATGAGGAGGGAGAGAGCCAGTGTGCTTAGTGAGGGAAGAATGGACAACTTCGAGTCCGGCGCGTAGAGTGAGGAGTCTGGTGTAAAGGCAGCGTTGGGCCCAAGGGTCGCAATAGGAAACAGCAAAGGTGTTATAGCTGAAGGGACGGACTTGGTGAGGTGAAAAGCTGGGGCAAGGTGAGCAGTCAAGAAGGAAGGGGTCGCGAAGAGTTTCTGTGATGGTGTCAATCGGGCATCAAGAAGGAGGTCGAAATACTCACCTCGAGGTTTGCGTTCCATTCGCCGAGAACGTCGATTGTTGGTTCCTTCTTTGATCTCTTTGCTGGCGTGGTTTTCGTCCCACCTCCTAGGATCCCTCGCTCTTCAATGCTCAGCTGGTCAGGCTGCACCGTCAGGCATGCCTTGCAAACCTCCTGGAAGGCACTGAAAGTTTTTGCAAGACTCAAATGGACGTAGCGATGACTGAAGCGACTCTTGACCCGCTTCTCCAGACTGTTGGTGACATCGATCCTGGTCGTCAAACCCAGAACAGCAATAGGGGCTTTGCGCGACTGGGCAATGTCGAATAAGTTGTACAGCAGGGTTTGACGCGGATGTAGAGCGAACAGATCGAACTCGTCCATGACAAATATGACGGCTTTGGCGACATGGTCCGTATGCTCACCTGTTTGTTCTGAAGGGTGGGACAGTAGTGCGAGCAGCGTCTGCAAGGTGTCGGCGTAATTCTTCCCTGGGCCGCTGCCGTCTTCTTCAACTTCCATCTCCTTGCCCAATTGTCGCCAGATCTCGCGTAAAGCAATCTTGTCATCCGTATGAATGAAGCCGTTCAAGCGAATAACGTGAAAGTCTTGGGCATTATCCTTGGACACTTCTGACAAAACTTTGTTGACTAACGCCGTTTTACCGCTCCCCCGAGCTCCGATCAACAGCAACGAGTTGCCTTCTCCTGCTGTGACGGTATGCTCAATTACCCGATGTACGGACTTGTACTCTTCATCTAAACCCACTAGAGGCGACGGTCGTCTGCCAGTGATGCGTTCCATGACAATAGCCTTGAGCAGATCCAGCTCGCGCCCTACGGGGAGGTTGCTGCAATCAATGACAGGTGCTGAAGATATCTTCTGAGCGGACGGGGGTTTGTTGAAAGGACTTGGCTCCGTGGGATCAAGTACGCTCTCCAGAATGCTGTTGCCGTCGACCTCGAGGTCGTCATCCTCTGGGACCTCAATTGCAGGTGAGCTCTCGACATCATACCGATTGCTGATATGGTCGGCACGATTCTGTCGGCGTCTCTCGGCAGCTTTCTTGGTGGTGCTCGGTGGAGGCCGCTTCGCAAGCTCATCCTCCGTGTCTGGAACTTCGGTCCGTTTCAGTGTAGATCTGCTTCGTTTGACTGACTTGGAAGGCGTGGTAACAATTGTATCCGCCAAATCTTCTGCTTCCTGATCCAAGTCATGTTCTGGGCTTGGCTCCTTTTTCTTTCGATTTGTCGACCTCGCGACTGGTGTCTTGCGCGCGACCGAACGGGGCGTTTTGGCACGCTTCGAAGGCGTCCCAACCTCGGACAGCTCGTCTGGAGTATCTGTTTCCAAGTCTGCTTCGTGCTTGTAGC
The DNA here is from genome assembly GCA_016920805.1 of Stagonosporopsis cucurbitacearum. NCBI lineage: Eukaryota > Fungi > Ascomycota > Dothideomycetes > Pleosporales > Didymellaceae > Stagonosporopsis > Stagonosporopsis cucurbitacearum. The sequence goes on along the minus strand of JAFEKD010000010.1, from coordinate 1,482,423 downwards.
TGCTAACCAGGTTTTTGAAAGCGCTCCGGCTTGCGCTTTGTACGTTCTTGGTAGATGGCAACCTGCCTCGTTTCGGAGTTGTAGATGGCCCTTGCGGCTCGTCGATGGTGGTTGTACTGTCTTCAGTGCCAGCTCCCAACCTCTTGCTCTTGGCCACAGGTTGCTTTTGCACACCCAAAGCGCCTTCAATGTCGTCGAAGATGTCGTCGTGTTCGGCTGCTGCTGGTCTTGCTATTGTGCCATTGCTATTGTCCTTTGGCTTTCGCCTTCGTGCCGTATCTTGCCATACATCTGGCAGAGTCTCCCCTTTCGCTTTGGCTGCCGATCGAGAGGATCTAGCTGGAGTCTTGCTGGTCGACGTCTGCGTGGGCGTGCTGTTTCCGTTTCGACTCGGCGCATCGAGCTTTCTTCGCTTTGGGGAGCGCGGAGAATCGTCCATTGTTTTCCGTGGAGGGTTAGAATAGGGCCTTCTATGGGTGTTGCATCGTGAGAGCGAGTCCACGCAGCAGTGCGATTGTTGGTACGCAGCAGCGCAATTGTTGGTAAACAGCCGCAGCCATCGAGGCGCGTCCATCACTCCAAGTCACGCCTCGCTTAAACCTGCCGCATCCCTGCGCGTCCCCCAGGACCTACCTGCTGCTCGTGCCAGACATGCGTCATCCATCAAAGGGTCCTTGCATCGCAACAATCATAAACATGATCAGCAATCATGGCTGAATTCACAACCAATCCCATGTATGCTGTAGTGGACCGTCATCAGCCGCGGAACCATTTGCATGCGCGATCGGAGGCGTCCCACCAAACACGCCCTTCGACAGCTAGCGCCACTACCACAGACTTTATATAGGTACCGCCATGGCTTTGCAAGGCGTAATAACTCCTCAGACAGCCTCAAGTCAGGAACGCAGTGACATCCCAAGTTGACACAGAACTCGCATCAGATCTGTGCACACAGAATCCCTCTGCAGTTGCCCTGGCGGAATTGGAGCTGCTGCCGCACGGCGCCGGGACCCCTCCCGAGAGCGAAGACGTTCACTCCCTGCCCCTGACGGATGGAGGCAAGGATGCATGGTTGTTTCTTTTCTCTTGCTTCATGTTGGAGGCGATGATCTGGGGTGCGTGGTGCTACAAATTGTGCTTGGTTCCCGCCACTGACACAGTCAGGCTTCCCGTCAACGTACGGTATCTTCCAGGAGTACTACACCAGCAATGATTTTGCTGAATCTAGTAACCTCGCCATTGTGGGAGCTTGCGCAATGGGAATCATGTACATGGACATCACTTTCTGGTTCATGATCCTCAAATGCTACCCACGGCTTCGACCTTGGACGACACCGGTCGGCTTGGTCATCTTGTGCCTTGCATTAGGCCTGGGATCTTTGTCTACAAGCGTCTCGCATCTTATCCTTACCCAAGGCATCATCTACGCGCTTGGCGGCGGCCTCGCGTGGACACCCATCCTGTTCTACATCGAGGAATGGTAGGTGCGCCGACGAGGCTTCGCGTATGGAGTTACCATGGCCGGCTTAGGTCTGTCCGGAGCGATACTACCCATCATTCTGGAATGGCTTCTTCAGAGCTATGGTTTCCGGACTACGCTACGGGTCTGCGCCCTTAGCTTCGTGGCTTTGAACTTCCCGATTCTCTTCTTCTTCAAACCACGACTGCCACAATCGCAGGTCAACCTACCGTTCAAGTTTGATCTTTCGTTCTGGACGTGCTCGAACTTCCTCATCCTGCAGTCGTGCAACGTGCTGCAAGGCATTGGTTACTTTCTGCCAGCCATCTACCTACCTACTTTCGCTCGATCTCTTGGTGCAAACACCATCGAGAGTACCGTGACTATCATTTTGTTGAACGCCGCAGCTTTTGTTGGCTCTTTGGCCATGGGCATGGCAGTCGACAAGTATAATGTCGTGTATTGCCTTCTGGTAGCAGCTATCGGTTCAGCCAGTGGTGTCTTCCTACTCTGGGGCTTCTCAACGTCATTGGTACCACTTTATTTCTTCAGCATCGTGTATGGTGCGTTTGCCGGTTGTCAGGCAAGCAGCTGGAGTGGAATCATACGCGATACGCAGGAGAAGCGTATCAGTGCAGACTCTGGCATGATCTTTGCATTTTTATCCGCCGGCAAAGGAGTTGGCAATCTCGCCTCAGGCCCGCTTTCTGAAGCTCTTCTGCACGCAGGAAACTTCAGTGCTGGCTTTGCGTACGGCAGTGGCTATGGTGCTTTGATTGCCTTCACCGGTGCGACCGCTTTACTCAGTGGATGGAGCTATGGTGCTAAACGTATGGGATGGGTGTAGAGCTATTTTACTTGGACATACCTCAAGCCAGACTAAGAAAGCGACTCCAAATATCACAATTGCCACAGGAGATGTTCCGTCGACCTTACCCTGGCTGTTCTGACTTCGGACTCTGTTTCCTTTGTAGAAACGTTCTTGTTGAGCTAGACATGTCACATTTTGACAGGTTGTCTCGGTACATCCAGACAGATGGGAATCCCTGAACTCAGAATAACATGAGGCTGTCGACAGCCGCCGGCGGTATATCTGTGACAAGACATGTGCCACCACCGCGTGGCGCAACCAATCAGAGCAGCCGAATTTGGCTCGGCATTGAGGACGCGTACACTTGAAACCTGGCAACACGTTCCGCAGAGCCCCTCAATCCTGGCGATTTTTAAACCGACGTTCATCAACTTGTTGGTTATGTGGCCGCTTAAGCAAAGGCAAGGATGTGCATGTGGTAATCTATCTGCGGATCAAATGTGCCCATTGAGCATCATCGCTTGAAGGATAACATGCAACATGGCCTGATGACGGCCGAAAAGCACTTCTTCGTCCTTCTGCTACACTGGCTGAATCTCGAAACAGCAATTGAGATCGGCATAACGTCAGCGGCCTGTGCCCTCAACGCAAAGCTCTCTGTGTCAAGATGATTGACGAAGCAACCTAGACACACCATTTGGATAAAGCATTGACGCCGAAACGCGCACTACAAAGCCGATCCTAACGCTACTTAGAAAGAGGCTGGTGCGAACTCCCAAGCATTGTCAAACGACTGGCTTGTAGTGGTACTGCGGGTGGTAGCGCGAGATGAGCGGAGGGCTGATCTTGTTTAGCAATGTCAAACAAAGTATGTATATATCGCAGCCGGCCTTGGAAGCTGATTCTTCATCAACCGATCTTCATTGATTTTGTGTTGACGTCTTTCACTACGCTTTGCAAGCAAACTTTCTGTCATTCTTGACACTACATTCTTTTGGCTGCGCCAGTCTTTTTATCCTTCGAGTCTTTCATCTTGTGCATAACAACCATCCCACGACACCCACAGCAACTCTATCGAATCCATCATCAAACAGTTCAACATGAAGTCTGCTCTTGTCCTCGCGCTCGCTGGCTCCGCTGTGGCAGGTAGGCCTTCGTATGATGCTCAATAGTTGATCCGCGAACTAACAACCGCAGCGCCATCTTTCAGCGACTTTCTTGACGCTCTCTTTGGTGGTGATAAGCGGCACGGGCGCCCTCAACCCTCTGACTTTCCCAACTTGCCGCCAATCGGTACGGGATCGGGACTTCCATGCCCTTTTCCCACAGGTTCTGGTGTGCCCTTCCCCACTGGCACCTCTGGCGCCCAGCCATCCCCTTTTCCTGGATCTGAGAGCCAAGAGAAGCGCAATATCAAGGCCCTGCACATCGACTACCAGCTCGCACCGACAGCTGCTCCCGAGGTAAAGAGACGCGAGCTGAAGTACCGCCAGCTCGACAGCTCTGCACTCCCCTCCTTCAGCCTGCTCGATCCCAACGACACCCCCACCGCCACCGAACCCGCAACAGAGGTCCCCAATGAGCTCCCCACTGAGCTTCCTGGCCTTCCCACCGATACAGCCGTCCCCGAGCTCCCCACGGACCTTCCAACCGACCTCCCCAGTCCGCCCACTGACATCCCCACCCCTCCTGGAGGCGGCCCAACAGCCCCCTTCCCCGCACCAACAGGCGAAGTCCCGCTGCCGACAGGCGAAGTACCATACCCCACTGGTGCACCCTTCCCCACCGCACCCGCAGGTACAGGTGCCCCCGGATTCCCCGGTCTGCCCACCACACTCGGCACCGTGACACGTGGCCCGAAGCCAACTGCTGCGCCTGAGGAGCCTGGCCAGGGTGACGAAGAGAAGCCACAGAATGGAAACTGGTGGTTGGAGTTTCTTAGCAACTTGTTGGGCGGTGGCAAGGGCGCTTAGGGATGGCATTGAAGGAGCGGAATGATTGCGGGAACCGGGACGCCTTGATGGTGGCTTTGGGGTTGATTGTGTGAGATGATGTAGGGATATATGATTGGAATTTTGGCTCGTATCCCGTTTCAACCACAGGCGTCTTTTGTTGATGTGCTAAGGGCAAGTGATGTAAAGCTCCGTCCGATCACATCTCACTCCTCCTGTCTGACTGCCGTGACCAACCCCTAATCTTTCACTCTTAGTTTGTGCTGGGAAGGATTTCGTGACGGTTGAGATATCAAATCTCCATTTTGAGACATAAGTATAGCGTTTGAGAAACAGGTCCGAAGGATAATGTTGTTACATAACCAGCTAGGAAGGGTAAATAGCCTCACGATACTATTCACACCCTTCCCAAAAACACTACTACATAAACGTCTTCCACACAAGTAGCCAGCAGACTAACCTACAGGCTTAGGCCCCATGATACTCAGTGTTTTCTGGCAATTCTCTTCAATGTTAGAACCAGTATCCGAGGTGCACGGCGCGATATACGCAGCCTGGCCACCACCGGGTATCTTGCCCCAAGTCGTGATCAGACTTCCCTTGGGGAACCTGCTAGTCTTGGGAACAGCGCCCTTCTTATACGCGTACCACATCGCAGCATCTTCAGCATGGAACAAAGTCTGGCTTTTGTCTTTGCTCTGGATTTTCCGGACGCCTAGGACTTCCCACAGTACTGGCGCTGAGACTGGGGCTTCTGCCTTCATCTTCGCCTCGCCTTCGTCGTGGACGACGGTCCCGAGATACACCCCTTTGTTGGGAACGTAGAGAGCGGCGACTAGGATGGTCAGGGCGCGGTTTTTGGCCAAGATTTGGTTGTATGATTCTTTGGCTATGGCTATGAGGTCGTTCTTCTGGATACCAATCTCGCTGTTGAAACCGAAAAACGTCCCCTTGCCCCATCCTGGAAGGGTACTCATTGGCTCATCGGGGCAACTGTCCATAGAACCTGCTGGAGAGGTGGGCCTAGTAGTTCTGCCAAGTATTGTCGAGACTACATTACGAAGAACCTGCCTCGTGTTCTTCTTACCTTTTCCAGGTTTCAAGGCACAGGCCTTTCCTGCTGGCGGGACTGCTGGCTTTGGTGGGGATGCAACTGGCTTTCCCCCCGATGGATTCTTCTTCGGTGGTGTTTTGCCTGCAGCAGGCTTTTTTGTGGCACGTTTCTTTGTCGAGATCGAAGTCCGAGTCTCCATTGATTTGCCATTGTCGATATCCACGAGGATGTCCAGTATTGTGCCTCCAGCAACCACAATACCGCCATCCACATTTTTGCCGCTGATGCATTCATGTATGATGGAATCAAAGTATGCTTTACAATCGACCTTGTCGATCGTATCATCAGTGGTGGTTATAGTAAAGACAGTCGATCCGGATCGATCTTCAATGACCGTATTGATGGCTTCGGCGTTACAAAGCTCGTCGATAGAACCCTCGTAAGCAGCCTTTTCAGTGTCTGTAATACTATGTTTGGAATGTAGTGCCTCAGGGTTACAGATCACCTCTGCGAACACAACATGAAGTGTAGCCCCCAGGGCGACGAACAGACCTGCAGTTCGCATGATGATTCGACCAAGGAGAGTCTGAAGAATGAAAAGAAAATAGCTTGCAAATGCTGTATAGAGTTGTCAATAGGTCGAAGACAGCGAGGACGATGAGTTCTATGAGTTTTTTCTGAGATCACACAAGGTCAATATATATATGTCTAGCTTGCGTCCAAGGACATTCCTATTGCCCGATTCTGGAGGATGCCGTGGCCAACATTGGGGCGCATTGTTCGGTGAGGCTCTGGTGATGAGGTTGTGGAACTCCTAGGTCTCAGAGCCATCAGAGAAATCTCCGACGTCTGCGAAGGCCGATTCTCAAGTGGAGCTTCTTGTTGATAGTTAGCGGATGATACTGTAGTCGGGTCTGATCAGTGATCTGATCGCTTCGGGAACAAGAAACAAGACTGGGCTTTCGGCGCATTGCGTCCAGGTCCCCTCAATCATTACGTACAGTGTCGGACAAGTTGGTTGAACTGCTTAGCACCCAACTTTATGTAAGGACCGTAAAGTGCATAACTATGGCAGGCATACAGGGTCATGGGTCGTGGTAGGAAGCGGAGAGTATGAACAAGCCGGAGTCTGTTGGGGTCTGAGGAATTCCAGTGATGTTGAGTCGCTGACGGTCGTGCACGTGCGCAGTTCGGTGTCCGGACAGGATTCCACACCCTCGCAGTCGCACGATCAGATACCCACTATACGGCTCTCAGAGAATTCCCTGCGAATGAACTTAGTCTCTTCGTTAATAATTTTGGCTTTCCTTGCGCTCGCCACATAGCAACTGATTAGAAAAGCGAGGCAATGCTTTGGCGAGCGATCGCCGAGGGCAATTGGCAAAGGCCACTCGATTTCAGCCTCCACAGTACCACACAAGGCGAATTTTTAACTCCTTTCCTACGCCATGTCCATCAAATAGACCAGTCATCCCCAGAAGCGTCGTTCGTACTGTTCGCAAAACTACCTGCAGAGCTGCAGCTGAGAATCTTTCAGTTCTGTGACCTCGCTACAACTTTCCAGCTCATGCACACGTCGCACCACACACGGATTGAAGCGAAGAAATTATTTTTTGCAAATCCAGATACTTGGTATCATGTGGATGCAAGTTGGCTGCTGAAAGGCGGCTATCCCGCTCATACGAAGTACGATTTGGATTTCCTAGCATGTGTTGAGCAGCTCAACGTGGATTTCGGTTGGATGCACGAGGGGACCTGGATGACTCGAGATGGCTTCAGAGAATGGGAAGGTACAGAAGAGGAGGCTGTGGCTGTGGCGTTCGGCGGTATGAACAAGCTCATTCAGGACTTTTGGCGGACAGTGAGACAACGACTGCCCAAGCTGAGAAGCATCATACTCAGCGATGATAAAGACAGGTCGGAGACTGCTGATGATATCCAATCACCACCTGAAGTATACAGGAAAGTAGGCCAAATGTGTCCTTCCGGCATCGGTGTCTTTGTCCACCTTCTTCAAGGGGATGGATCCTTGAGGCGTAGAATGAAAAGAAAACTGTGGCGATTGGTTGACAATCAGGGTGCCAGTAACACAAGTGGGATACAAGAGTGGGAGTTGTGTATGGAACACCCGAAGTTGACCATAATTCCGCCTTACAAAGTCTGGCGCGGCCCTGTCGGTATATTCGAGGATTGCTTCACGAGGGTCTGCGATATATCTCACCAAAGGAAGGCGATTAAAGTACACCGGATCGCGGCTATGGAAGGGCTTCATTTCTACGGCCAGCACGAGCCATTCAACTGCCCTGCTGTGGATTGCGGTGCCTTCTTTGAGCAGCCTGAAGAGTATACCTCACATGTGATCGAGACCAAGCATGATTTAACCGCGAAGCTACCAGAACATATTGAGTCAGACTTTGCTATTAACGACAAGAGATTGCAACGACAGGCGGATATCGCGCATGACTTGGAGCGCCCGTTTCTGGAATGGTGGGGCAAGTATGGATCTGAGGAGAGAAGAATTGCAGAACGAGAGTTCGTGCATCAGCTGGAGCATGATCCATTGTATGCGCAAGATGGGCCGATTTCGGAGCATCCGCAGCTGCAGGCGATATATCGCTCCATAGACGGAGGTGGTCTATAAAGACAGAAAGATCCACGGTTCATGCTAGTACTCAGTTACCCACGCAAGATTGGCAAGGGTGGGGAAATGAATTTCTTACATCATAAGAAGTTTTCAACGAGGCCAGGAGAGAGCTGGCAATGGTGGAGGTTTCCAGATATCATAACAGCAGTGCTCCAGAGCTCAAGCTGTGGCGAATGGCTTTCTTGACGGAGGTATCACGAACAAGATCAGACAGATGATTACACATAAGCTAGGTGCGGCTCATGCATTCACACAACCCATAAGTTACAAATTCTTGGAACAAGATGGTCGAGAAAAGGGACACGAATTCAAAGAATGCGATGAACAGCAGTATATTCAAGCTAGCATTTTATAGATCATGCTTGAAGATCTTATAAATAGATACATGAAATATCAGCGAAAGTCCAAGTAGTAAAGCAATAATCCAATGAATTGAAACCTGATTGCCTGGTTCTCCGTGCTGCAACAGCTCCTTCCTGCCCTCCATGTTTCAAGTGCAGTAATTACGACTGGATGTAAATAGTGCGTGCTACACTTGGCACGCCCTCCTTATTCAGAGCGAAGAGGTACCACGGGCCAGGCAAGAGCACGCCCGAATCATTGGGTAGTCGAATGGTATAGCGTCCTCCTGTACCTGCCTGTACGTTGGTCAGTGGGACGCGGCGCTGATCCGAGTTGATACTGTGCGTGGCACTGCCCATGCGGACCATCGAGAAGGTCGCACCAGCCAAGTTGTTGCCGAGTGTAGCGGTGATGGTTGCGCCAACGATCGCACGCGTGGCAGAGAGCTGTGAGATGGTGGGACGAGTGGCCAGGGCGCCGCTCGAAGTGAAAAGGTAAGGAGGGGAGAAGATTTCGCCGTCGAAATGGTCTTTTGCGCGATCGCTTAGACAGGTCAGTGTTGGACGCTTGAAAGTTATGGACGTCACACATACCACCAATCCAGATTGTCGCCCTGAGCTGCAGGGCACATGCCTCCTCCTCCTACGAAAACCGTTCCATCGGGCAAAAGGATACTAACAGCATGATAATTGCGTGGCACAGCAGCAGGGGCAAGCTGAGTCCATATCTTGGTCACAGGGTCAAACATCTCCGCCACAAGAACCGAGTTAATGTCAGTAAAGACCAGGGATCGAGCTTGTCCGCCCGTGACAATGACCTTGCCGTCCGGTAACACCACACCATTAGCAAATCCACGAGCAAAAGCCATGTCTGGTCCACGTTCGACAGTTGCTGGCTTCCCTGGCTCCGTGATGGAGATAATATGTGTTAATTTGGTCGCCTGACTGTCGGTGTAGTCCTGGCTCCCACCGGCGCTGAGAATCTTGCCGACATCGTACATGACATTGACTCCGCACATCTGGTCCATCTCTGTCGTCCTAATGCCAGCAGGGGTAACTGAACCTCGACCTGAAGTAGAGTACCAGTTCATAGCCTTGCTGGGTCCGGCCTGGAAGACAGACCCGTTGCGCCAGCCGAACAACCATGCGTGATTGTCAGTACGCCAAGCACCTTCGTGATCTGTAGTGAGAAGTGGTTCTGGATTTGCGTCTGGCAACAGGGTCCATTTGTTACTGGCTGCGTTATAGGTTTCACCAGGCTTAGCAAAGATGCCGCCTGTGAACGAGCCTCCGATAGTGAAAATATCGCCGTTAGATAATGTGGCTGACGTCTGATATCCACGTGCGATTTGCATGTTAGCAGCACGTGTGAACTGGTTGGTGCTTGGGTTGTAAATGCTCACAGCTTCAGCGTCGGAACCGCCATTAATAACGATGCGACCATCCGCAAGCGAACTAATACCGGGGCAGAACATATCGTGACGGGTATTTGTGACCGTACGCTTAGAGACTGCACCTGTTTTAAAGTTATAGTCGGCAAACTGAGTGATGCCCTGTAGAGTGAATTAGTCACAGGATCTTGAGACCACGCATGATGCAACTCACTGTAGGCCCAGAGAAAGCTCGCTCGCCCCATGACGAGAACACCAGGATTCGACTGGATGAGGGCTCACCAGGAACGACATAAGCAGCAACCGGAATGATGGGGAATTGGATGACGTTTCCCCACCTGCCCAGCCTTGCAACTGGAGCAGTTGAAGTGGGTGTTGTTGAAGACGTCCGAGTAGAGGATTGTGTGGTCGGCCGCGTAGACGATGCAGAAACTGGCGGCTGAGGTGCTATATTGGCACGTTGTAAAGATGTGAATTGGCTATTGAAGACCCACGTCTGGGCCGACAATGTTCCCTTTAAGTGGCAGATTCGATTTTGAGAATCGTAGCTTGCATTGGCGCAATCTGATCTCTGAGCACAACGTTGGACGCAATCCTCTATTGATGGAACATCGTTTTGAATGTCGTTACTGGGAGCGTTGTAGTCTGAGAATTGGCACGTTGCGTAAGTCGTGCCAGTACTAGCAGTGACATTTTTAAAGCCGTTGATGCAGCTTGTGATGGTAGCGCCGGGCTCAAACTTAGATACGAACCGTACAGTACTGTATGCTGTGTTCGCGGTCCATCGCAGGCCATTAGGGCTTTTCAGATGACACCCGCCTTGTTGATACACTGCTTGCTTGCACTGTGGTTCCTGGGCGCAGGCTCTGGCACAGTCGGCCACAGAGGCGATATCTCCAACAAACTTGACTGTATCACCTTCATAGTCGGTCTGCGGACAAATGGCGTAAACAGACCCGTCAGAAATCAGGATCTGTGACTCCACGGTTGGGCATGTAGATATTTGCGCGTAGCAAGAGGAGGTGAGAAAGAGTGTAACGGCAATGAATGAATTGAGTAACATGCTGTAAATCAAAGGGATGTCGAATGACCGAAAAGGTGACGATTACAACTGCGAACACCGTACATGATATACTTCACCCTAACAGCATGACACACGTTCCAACGGTCATTTGCCGAGACTAGGCGCTGTTGGCTTGGTGGTTTTGTCGGAGACCTCTCTTGGTGATGGTTTGCATTATCGAAGTGGAGCTATCCGTACTAACCGGCTACCTTGGTACGCCAACCGTGACCTGGATCCTACAGAAGCGCCAAGGCACTTGTTCGATATATTTGATATGGGATGATGCATTTTCTCGATGCATGCCATGCACAGTATTTCACTTCTCTGCTGTCTCAGCCCTCCGAAATTGTGCTAAACTGTCAGTACTAGCTTTGGTACCGAGTGGCGAGCCAACAAGCGAACAAATGAGGAAACAAAGCAATGCTGCATGTCAGACGGATCTGTATGTGGGGTATAGGAGAAAGATCCGTCGTGCCGTCTTGCTTCGGGTAACTTTTCGTGTAGTCACCGTTTGCTCGTATAAGTATCGATTTCTCGCTTAAAGACGCCTCTTTCCGCGATTGGGGGCGAGAACAAGAACCACGTGCGCAAGTCGGGGAAGCCCGTGCTGAACATCCTCAAGATTGTATTCCCCATTTCGTCGTGGTGTATTGGGTGTAAGATTTTTACCGGGGTGACCAGATTAAACAATAAGAAGCGCATAGAGGATGTTGGGCATCCTGACCACCCACTTCTTCAGACAGCCCGTATGCACGCCAGCTAAGTTCTAGAAATGAACTAATGAGCTAGTGTATGTATCGCTGCTTCAAAAGACGGTACCTGCCAAGAAAGACCCAGACTTTGAGGCTGAGATGCTATTTCTGGTGACATTACATCAGCCCACTCACACTCGACCAAAGTGTTCTAATCATGATCTTCAGCGGTTTCGACTCATGATATGTCTCTTCGCCAACCAGGGCTCTTGGAGCAACGGACTACAGTTCCTGACGTTGAAGCGGAAAGTTATGAGCTCTACTCGGACCTACTACCGGTAGTGCTTCTGCGCCAAAGAAGCGTGTTTATGCAGCAATTCGCGGAATTGAGCGAGCCGGAAGGTCCTTGAGAGAAGGCCTCACAGAGCCATGTAATCATGACGGCAAGGCCCGCCATCTCGTGTGTTTCCTGTAATGCTCTGAGTCCGACTGCTCTCACTTTGGACGAGTCGCTCTTATCTCAACTTCTCAAGCAATGATCTGCTGGTTGTGACTATGCAGTCTGACTAGGCTTCAAGGGGGTAGCTGAACCAGTCATCATGCCAGTTCTTACTTCCAACCTTGCAGGGCCAGATGGAGCGAAAGAGGTCCTCTACCGACCCTTCGAACTCATCGTTCGAGCCCTTTCTCGCTTGACGGTACTCTCTCGAGACCCTGCCAAGTTCCCTTACCGTGGGATCTACTTGGTCATCTCGAGGATTGCGTTCGAGCAACCACGACCGAGACATCTCCTATACAAGGACATTGAAGAACTGTACCCTTCTGGGGTAAGAAAGCGTACCCGTAGGCCACAATTTGAGGCGTTCTAATTGCCTGCCTTCTTTGTTGCGATTGATTGTGTCCCATATCGAGTGGGCGAGAAACTCGTCGACTGCACAATTAATCAAAGTTCTCTGCACTTCGCCTCTCGTCAAAGAGATCGATCCGGAGCCATACGCAGTGACATATTTTTGGTCTTCTTGACTCGGTTGAGATTCATGACTGTATTCTTGGCGATTTCCGAACATACAACCCAATTGGAATAGTCTAAGATGAGAAAGGGATATTGCAAGTTCTTCATCCTTCCAAAGCATCTGTACAATGCAGCCTCGGATGGAAGAGACTCGTTGCGCTTGATGGATACAAAAAGTTCCTCCAATATTGGGCAAAGAGCCGCAATTTGAGACAGTTGGTCCTCGGTGAACTTCATGGGGGGATAACTGGCGCTGCGACCATTGACATCTGAGAACCATACCTCATCTGGATGGATAGTAAGCTTTCTGAGTGTCTCTCCATGTCTGATAAGGATAGTGTGCATAATTTGTGCATCTACTGGCCCATATACAGAGAGTTCCTCAAGAGATTTCAAGGTCTCGAAGAGCCAGACCACGTTCTCGGCGTAATGAGGTTTGTCAACGAATAAATCATCGCGAGTGAGTACCACTGAAAGTGTCTTCAACTGAGGGAAGGACCGGTTTCGGGCAATCCATTCCATGTCGTCGCCGGACAGTCCGAGATTCGTTCCGTGAGAGCGCCCGATAATGAGGCGCTGTAGATGAGACAAGTCCATATGCTCCCGCCAGATCTTTCTTATGTTCAGTCCTACACTGTCACTACACCCTGTCCAGGACCACGAAGTCAACGACCCTCCCACTTTGCTAGCAAGTCCAGGGAGGCCTTGCCATGACTCCCGACGGCGGCGATCATAACGCCAACAGCCTATTGGCCAGACCTCTACAATTGAGAGTTCTTTCAAATTGGGAGCAAGTCCCGAGGCAAGGTCCATTACAGCCTCCAGGTTAAAGTCATCATCGCCGTCAGAATCTCTTCAAGCGCAGATGACATTCAATCTGTGAAGAGATGGCGGCGTGGCAAGTTCTATTTCTTAAGGATACGGATTGCCCCACAATAATATACGGAATCGGAATGTGAGATGATGAAGCCGGCATTTGGGGTGCTGCTGGTGGAGGACCTCAATGAGGCTAGGTGGAAATTGGCTTTGACAGTCGTATATTAAGTCCCTTAGGCAAGGAATGACTTTCAGGAGGCTGAATACAGGAGCCCAAGCCATGTCCTCGTTGGAAGATTTTACAATGACCGGTTCATCGTAGACCACGAATGATCTCAGGTCGCTACTTGTATTGTTGCCTAATATCTCCTCGATATATTCGAGTGGATCCGATTCATTAGCAGCCAGAAAACAGTCACCTCCCTTCTGAGCTTTCACTTGTATGTCCCCTTTGATGGTGATGCACTGGACGTGGCGGGCAGAGTTTGTACGCATAAGCGCTTCAATGAGGTTAGCGATATCCTTTACCAATGCCTCCAGATGAGACACAGTAATTTGCAACAGGCGAAACACAATGTGCAATACGGCCTGATGGCAAGACTTGTGGGTCAGGCTCAAGGCGAACAGGCTGGGCCGATGCTGTGTTTCGACGATGTCTCCTATCTGCTGCAGTATCTCGAGCGGCAAGGAGATCAAAGACATCTTAGAACTGCTGCTGTACATGCTGTATTTGACGTCGGAGAGCATTGTCATAGCTTGAACAGGTGTGCAACATTTGGAAAATACCAAGTAGGAGGTAAATACAGCAGCCTACAAGATTGGGTCGGTGTCCGTGTTAGGTATATGACTCTTGCCCCATAACTTTTAGTGGGGCTATCGTCCTTCCCAAAGGTCATTTCAATAACATCACGTGTTGGATCATTGTTGATGCTTGCCACCAAGAGTGCAAGTAGAACCAGAGTCCGAGTCTTCAGTCCGAGCATCATGAGCTGTGTCGAACTGCTGCAGTAAAGTAACAAATGTTCGGACAGATGCGTCCATTCTAAGACGACAACCTACTCTCATTCTGGACCAAATAACAGGCACATCTTCCTTTGAAACTGATCTCCTCTTACACTTGTTTCTATTGCCGTCACCTTGACTTTCGCTTGTTGTAACATTCATTTACGTATTTTGCTTCGATCCGTCCTTCTACCTGACGGACTCCCTTCGCTCAGACCTGATCATTGTCGAGAACCACTAATATCGCCAAATCTGTGCTAGTTCTTCCAACCCCACCTTTCTGCAGATATCCAATTACATGCTCAGGATGGCAGCTGGTGTTATGGTAGATTGAGTGAATATTGCAATAGGGTTATCAACAGCCGGTGCTCTAGAGCAGGATCCACAGCTTTTGAGCAACTGTAGATAGTTGTCCTGGGGCTCGCTGAGGTATGGTAAATATACACTGCCGATCTCGGGACGATGAAATCAACTTCACCTTCTCACTCCGTCAGAGCATACAGAATTTCACATATTTTTACATCCTTGACTAACAAATCACCCCCAATCACGCCAGTATCCTGTCTTCTTGGAGACTCGCGCATACTTGCCTATCCAAAACGCGCGAATCGCTGCTCTAGGCGACCACTGTACTTCCCACGTCCAGGCCCGTCGAAGCCGCGCCCATTCGTCTTTTCCTTGCACAGGTAATGGCTGCTCGAACAATTCACGCTGCCCTTCGCTGCCGTTGCCTGGCGGCTCTGCATACCGGTCTGTCGAGAAGACGATTCTGCGACGCTGGACGCCATTTTCCGGCGCCGGACGCGCTTCAATAGCCATGAACGTGAGGGGGAAAAGATGCGCGTACTCGTCGCCATCTGGACGGTGGCATGCTGCACTGATGAACGCGGTTTTGTTGGTTATGCGGAGGAGGTGGCGGGGAACGGCTTTGTATTTTCTGGCGGCGAAGGCGAATAGTGAGAGCAGGGTTGCGAGGCCACCAAGCGTGGTGAGTAGCACGGCCATGCTAGAGAAGCCGATGCGGGATGAGTCGCGTGTGAGGAAGCGTTGGGAAGTGTCGAGAGTGCCTGGTCCATATGCTGCTGTGCGGACGAGGAAGACACTGCGGGCTAGTAGTGTGTGCATGGTGGTGAAAGCGAGCATCATCGGTGCAGCGTGTTTGAAAGGGAGCGTCAACATATACGAGCTCCTCTGTATCCCTTGATGGGAGGAGACTCGTGGCGTCTTGCGCATCGTCGGCTGCCCATCGCGAGGCAGGAATCGTGTCCACTGGTCTGCGAGCACCTGACATGTCAGGCAGTTGTTATATAAAAGATACAACATGCTCCACAGGACCTGTAGGGTATTCGCGAGCAGAATGTGACCGAGAACTACCTGGTTTTCGCCTTTTCGGCTTGTCAGTGGACCGCCGACGAGCATGTAGTGGTTGATCTGTCCAATTCCTGAGGCCCAGATATTCTGAAGGGTCGACTCGATACGATATGCTCGCAAAGCAGACAAAGACATGAAGAATGACGTGGCGCTTATGGTGATGGCGAGACCAATGGCGAGGGCAGTGCCAATCCACATCTTCGGCCCAACAGCTTCGTACCAACGCACATCAGTCGTTTCCCACGGGCCAAGTTGGAGACGTACAGGACACAAGTTGGCAGGCGTGGAGTCCAGCTCCTCGTAAGACTCTGCTCGAACCGGGTCAGTGAGACTCTCACGCCTTCTGAGATACTCGACCTGCGCATCTCCAAGCGTGACCATTGTTGTCGGCGTCCCGATCCCAGAACATGCTACCAGAAGTAATATACCTGCCTCGACTACCAGGCAGATTCCCACGACTATGAAAACAGTTCTACTAAAATGCAACCCGCACCTCTCACGGTTATCTGCTCGTGGCCCCTGAAGGCAGTACTGGATCGGTTCGTCATATACTGTCCAGTCTCGAACGTGCTGCTGTGCCCAGTCATTGGTACACCATGTCCTCTTCTCTGTCTTCAGCGTCTCGGTGCATATCCATTGCACTTCGCCGTTCCAGATAGCGAACCCATGACCGACGTCCCATCCGTTGATCAGCGTCTGATTGGGATGGCCAGTGCGTTGCGAGTGGACGGAGGTCGTAGTGTTGGAGACAAGAACCAGCTCGCCACCTGCGTATCTCGGATCCACGTGGATGCTGATACACTCGGCATTCTCAATGCGCGTGTAGTTTTTCTCCCTAAGACTGAATATGCCAGCTGCTTTAGACGTGTCGTGCGCGACAGCACTATACTTGGACCAATCATCCTTGTAGTCTCGAAAATCGCTCGTCGCGATCGCAACGGGATAGATGAAAGGACTGCCGAGTTCCAGAACAGATGCATGATGATCGATATCATCCCCAGGACGGCCCAAATAATGATTTTCGGCCACGAAATTCGGCGTATGTTTCTGAAGCTGTGGATGCCGACTTCCATCGAGATACCCTCTTTGTGAGCTCTGTCTGCTTCTGCTCGTGTGGGCGCAACAATAACCTGCATGCAGTAATTTCCCGCGCCTAGGAAGAGCGTACACGCGACATTGAGCGCGTCATGGACCGCTCCGTCTACAGCCATTGGTGATTAGCGAGCGACACGCTCACATCGTTATATGGGTTCCAGCGGTGCCGGCATACCGATGAGATGCACTTTTTCACAGCTGGCGGTGAGAAATGTGCCCGTGCCTACGACCATGGGATACTTGACAACCGCGAACACTGATGCTACAGATACTTACAAGAGCAGCATGGTACGGCGCTGATGAACTCTCACAAGGAATGACCTTGCGCGTTTGTGCTCGGGATTGACTTCTGAAATCCATGGCTCGATGCTTTTGAGGTCGGCGTACCGGGCTCTCCATTCTGAGGATATGTGCCAAGTCAGCGAAAACCCTCATGCCGACATGGACAGGCATGGGCATTTCATACATGGTGTCGCTCAGCAGTGGTTGTAACTCAACTTGATCGGATTCATCCATTCCCTCGGGCAGAGGGCTCGCTGCCATGAGGATCCGAACGAGCGCGTATGGTTACTCTTATACCCATCGGAGCAGGAAGGTGGCAATGATAGGCAAGGCCAGGGTAGCACACTGCTGTAGGGGTATGTATCAATATAACACCAAGAACACCAACATTCTGGCATATCCCACAGCATTCTGCATTGCGAAGTGAAAGGAAGGACGAACAGCTACTGATCAGACCCAGCTTCTGTACGACGACAGAATCGCTTCTTCGCGTAGCTTTGGCAGATAGCAACGGAAAGAACTGAGATCAACTACACAGCTCTGCGCTGGTGTAGGGTATAACTTACCGCCGGTGATACGAGGGTATGTGTACTTGGCATGTGCAAGGCTGACGAGATGCAAATCCTTCGGGTTGCCGTCGTCCAATCACCACGCCGTATCACAGCACTCCATGTCCCGCTCGGCCCAGCGACGGAGCACATCTCCTTGTTTGTGAGAAGGCGAGTGATGATGCACTCTTACACCCGTGGCACAGCCTTGCAACGTACGGTCGGTGTTGCGCAGCTCGCCGATGGAGGCATTTAGACCTAAGGCCAGTCTTTCAGTGCTTCTGAATGTCTTGAAAAGCGTCGCTGGTGCTGAGTTCGCTGCTGATCAGGATTCCCATCTCTTGAGGCTGGCACTACTGCCGATAATTCCAGACTTCGGAAGGAGAGATAGAGTGAACAGCGTCGGTGTCTGCAGCCAACTCTTGCGCAACCAGCAACTGGAGAATACCACATCATGCAGGTCGGACAAGGTCTGTATGAGCACATTCATCTCCCTAGGAACCAGCACTAGAATGATCATCGTTGAGGGCTGTGGGCTTAAGAAGAAGAAGTACACCTAGCGGTATCAACTCAAAAAAGAACATACAACAGCGGGTATTCGCCAGTGGTCGCCCACTTAACCACTAATCCATCAGCGGCGTGGATTTCCAGATTATCTCCATGCCTTTGGACTGCTTCTGACATTATGGGACCCTTCCAGTAATCTTACCCATCATCTTTGAATGTCCTCACTCTTCCAAGGCTGGCAAGCTGCAGTTAACTAGTTCAGCTGCGTCTCCGGTTTGTTCAATCACCTGCAAGTCGTTCTGTGCTCGCTTGGTTCTTTTCTAGAGTCAATATTTGCCTGTGCTATTTCAGAGGTTGAAAACGTTCAAGCTTTGCAACTGCTAGATTTCCTACTCAAAGAGAGCCCTTCGCAAGCCTATAGAAACCGAGGACGCGAAAGTCATGTCAGAAAGGAAAATCAAGAAAAACCTCCACTGAACCCAAAGTGAGCAACAAAGTACAACTTTACAACCAGCAGCCAACATCAACCGTGTGGTTCTTTAGAGCGGTCCGACGACCTGGGGAGGCCATACACCGTTCTTGCGATTCAAGAAAAAGATACCGCCTTGCGGAACCTTGGAGGGATCGTACTTTTTCTCAGCGCACCGCAAGCCCTTAGCCGCCAACATCTGACGCATATGGTCCAACTCCTCTTGGCCAAGGTTGGTAGCTGTGACTAAGAGGCAATTCTTTGCCTTCTTAACATTCGGCAGATAGCGATCGATGCGCTGCATGTGATCGTCGATAACCTCCTTCCCGGTAGCTATTAAGGCCATGTCTTTACCGGTCCCAGTCGCGCGCGCAGGCGGAATATGAGCACCGAGAATGTACGCATCATCAAAGATGACCACGAAGCTGCACGATCCTAGTCCTGTAGTGCCGAATTGGTCTTCTGCTGCCCATGCTGTTCCGACAGTCACGTCCATTGGGACAGATGGGGCGCGTTTCCAGGCGCTGTCTACGGAGCTTCGCTTGCAGCCTTTCTGTCCTTTCTTGCACGGAGTGGGTGCAGGCTTTTGTCCTTTGGTAAGCGTCATCTTGCCGCACGTCGTACATTTCTTTGCATCTTTCAGAGGACATTTGTAGGCACGTGCTGGGGCTCGGGATAATAAGTAGGAGAGATCGCGCTGCTCGACCGCTGTTGAGTCGACACTGCGTTCTTCTTAGTTCTAGGTCAATGTTTACGATAATGGAGAAAGTACCTGGGACTAGGAACCACCAGGGCTTGAGTCACGCTGAGAGCAGCGATGAGAATTAGGCCAATGTTGTGAAAGTGCATCGTTCCTGTTATCTAGATTGTGCGGCTGTGAATATGTGGTGGCTGGCAAGTAAAAGGTGGATATGCAGGAATAATAGTGGGATCTGATTGTCGTTGCGAAAGTAGGTGCTTGGTAGTAGTGCTGTTGTTTCTGTGTCTGTTTCTGTTCTTCTAAAAAATACATGTAGTGGTGGTACATTTATACTCTTCATAATCTGAGGACAACTATTAGCTTCTCGGTACTGTAGAGCGGAGGCATGGATTTGACGGATTCAAAGGCGGCCAACGGACTTGCCTTGAAGCTCCTTTGTTGCGATAGAAACGATTGCTAGGTGCCCTGTGCCATTCGATAGCAGGTTCCACTACGATACGGACATGAAGTGCGAGCTCAGTGGTGTTGGTCCACACACGGATACACTAGTGCACACTGTACCTTCTGTGCAAAAAGTTCTGTACACCTCCAATATGTTGAAAAGGACCTCATACGTCCTTCGGAGTCCGATTTTCAGGACCAGGAATGCCCAATTTTGCCAACATTCGGACAATAGCCTTGCGATTGAGCACACCCTTGTTCGGCACTGACTTGGTAACAGTGTCTGGGGGTTCGGCACTAGTACCTACTGATGTCCGAGAGCCACTATAACAGCCTCAAGACTCACTCACAGACATTTCCAATACTCTTACAAGCAAATAGCTTAAATACTCTGCTCTTTCCTCTGAGATAAGAGCCGTCTAGTTTTTCAAACGCAACATGGCGACCAAGGAGGACTTCGCGTCCGACCCCTCTCAGCTGACATGGGACGCGCCTCACACACTCGAACCGGACGATTGCCAGCCAGAAACATCACAGAAACAAAATCCTCAAGTTGATCTTCGCACCGATAATCTTGTTCGGGCACAGCACGAACTGAGCAAACTATGCAGCTCTACGGGCTCTCGCTCCATGCTTGAGGACTTCCTAGCTACATGGTGTGATCCTCAGCAGCCAGAGCGGTTGCGACCAGACGCATTAGCGTGGGTCCAAGCCGCAGAACCGCTTGCCACAGCGATCAGAAATCGTTGCGAAGATGCGATACCAGTATTACTTGCTCGTGGTGTAAAACCTGCGCGACCAGACGTCTGGGCGGGACTAGAAGTTCTTGAAAGCACGGGGAGCAGAACAGCGCTCGAAATGCTTCTGCAGGGTGGATGGGAGATAGATCAGCCGTTAAACGAGAACGCTACATCGATTCTGGGGTGGGTGATTGATTATACAGGAGCTACCATTCGAGCATTCACTGATGTATCTTACTTGCAGATACTTTGTTGTTCAAAATCAAGACTTGGTTGCATGGTGCCTGTCGCTTGGTGCGTCACCGAATGCATCCAGTCCAATGGGTCAGACTGCTATGCACCGAGCAGCAGCTTTTGGATCTCTGGAAACGTTGAGACTCCTTGTTAGCCATGGTGGGGTTATTGCGGGTACAGATCTAGTGGCGCATGCAGCACTGGCGTATTGCAATGGTGACAAGAGCCGCGTGGAAGTCATTGAGTATCTGCTTGATAATGGCGCTCCTATCAATAATTATTACATGGGCCACAGCGAACGGTGGAACACGGCGACAAACTCTCTGTTCCTGACATATGGTCGGCAAAACGCGCTACATTTTGCCATCTCATTTGGTAAGAAAGAGCTGGCGGAGATGCTACTCTCAAGAGGTGCGGATAAATCGGCAGGGATGTTCTCTTTGCGAACAGAGCTCAAGGAGAGGCAGCCTCGAGAGCTTGCCTTATTGCTTGGGTACGAAGACATTGCGATGCTGCTGTAGTGGCCCATCGTAACCTTTACAATTGTCGGAGAGGTAAGGCTTACCACAACTATTGCTCTATTGTCAATCTGTAAGTGCTTTAGTTGGATTGAACCAACCTTCTCTGAACACCATCTAAAACAAGTAGTTAAGGAGTGGTCTCTTGCTAGGCGCTTGATGCATGCCTCGATCTCGGCCCTAGCTAATACTGTTAACAAGGAAGGGAACCTGCTACCCAATTAGGTGACTAAGACCTGCACCTAAGAGCTCTCACACCTCAATTGGCGGAGGCTTGACTGCACAAACACTTTAAAAATTCTTCCCCTGAATTGCAAAAAGTAGCTCACACACTCCTGCACGTCTATTGTACCCCCTGGGAGGTGGACTACCTGCAACCAAATAAACGTAAATAGTAATCCAACCCAATCCAATCAAATCCAACCCAATCCATCCCAATCCGATACAAACCTCAACCCACCTCCCCCAAAAACCCGCCACCAAAACCTCCTCGCACATCAACAAAACAAACACAGAGCCACAGAGCACAAGCAATACAACATACCCACCCACGAAACGGGCCAGGCTCCAGCGCCAACAAGACAAAGCACGAGTTGGAGGTGAAGCTAGGTTAGAATCCCGCCTTCAGTTTGATTGTGTTGTGTACGAAAAAAAAAATGGAGGGTAATTCGTTAGGGTAGTAGTGTGGGAGAAGTAAAAACGGGGGAAGCACACGCGTCTGTGTGTTAGCTTGGGTAGATATTCATGACTGAGTGAACTAGGAGGGATCTTGTTTTGGAGGGTTTTATGGTCGGTGGTATGTGGGAGATGGGGGAAGTGGTTTAATGTCTATATCTTCGTTGATCGTCGTCGATGGGTAACAACAGCCTTGCATGCCCAAACTCCTCAACCCACATCCTACGAACAACCCGTGACACTATCCACCTTATCCAACCCCGCAAAATTCCTCTTCTCGTGCTCGGTAATAGCATCGACCTTAGCCGCACTCGCACTGCTGCGATCAAACCTATACCCCAACCACTCCCTCACCAGCCTCCGCGCAAGCTCCAGCCCAATGACCCTCTCGCCCATACACAGCACCTGCGCATCGTTGCTGAGAATTGCGCGCTCGACGCTGAAGCTGTCGTGTGCAGTCACCGCCCGGATGCCGGGGACTTTGTTCGCGCTGATGGCGACGCCCAACCCTGTGCCGCAGATTAGCACCGCGCGGTCGGCTTTGCCCTCTGCGACGAGCTTTGCTGCGTCCACGGCGACGTGTGGGTATGCTGTGTCATCGGTCTTTTCGGGGACGCCGACGTCGGTTATGTCTGCGACGCGGGCGTCTTTCTTGAGGTCGGCGATGATGGCGTTTTTGTAGCTGACGCCGGCGGAGTCGCAGCCGATGGCGATGCGGAGGGTTTGGGAGGACATGGTTTTCCAAATGTGGTGATGTGTGGGTTGCTTAGAGGTCCGAGGTGTCGTAGAGCTGCTCGATGCGACGCTTCGTGTGGGTCGAGTCCTTCACGGTTTTTGTTTTGCTGGTGCTGGTTCCTGAGGAGCTGCGCTGGCTGGAATACGTGAATTCGCCTTCTGCGTTGTGGATCTTCTTGCCTGTCCCTTCTTCGACGCCTCCAACGGTGCGGTTGACGAGTTTCTCAAAAGGCTTGGAAACAAACTGCAGGTCCGTATGGCCGATGGTTGGTCCTGACGTTTCAAGGACCTTGGTCTTCTCGCCGGGTTTTGAATGGTCCTTGACGCGTTGGTATATGTGGTCGGCTTCAGAGTCGACGTTGAGAGAAAACAAAGCACGCTTGGGAGACATCCTGGCGACCGGACAGGCAATTGGTTTTATTATCCGGGGTTGAGCGGGTGAATGCAGCTGACTGGAGAATGAGGGGAACGCTACAGTACGGAGATTGCTTCTTTAGGTATACCGGAGGGGCCCAGGTCCTCGTCACGAGGTGTCGGGAAGAGGAATCCGAGGTCGGTGTCTGCGCCGATGGTCGTGGGCTCGTTTCGTGGAGCTATTCGAACAGTGTTCACGACGCGAGTGCTGTGTATGAACATGTCATAAGTCGAAAGCAGGGTTGATGTTTGATACGTCGTGTGAGAGATACGTCATTGGCTTGGAAGCTTGTGGGTCACGCTCGATAACCTGACCACGATCGCATCACGAGATTCATCGAGAAAACTTTCCAAACCAATGCAGTACTCAAAGTCGATGATTATGTCTACTATAGCAATATTCAACGATTCAACTTGACTGATGGTTATCCGCAAACCTGGAGCCGGCACATCCCACATCATCAACATTGGAAAGATCCTGAACTGTTGGAGACATCTGAAGAATACACATCCAGAAACAAGCTCGGCTTCCGCCTTCTTATCTGCTCGCCAGTAGATATCTTACTGTCTCTTCTTACTGCCTCCGAATAGCAGTCGCAACGTCCCGTTCTTTCCAACCCCACGGCTCTTGTGTGTTCTCCCAGACAAGGTTGACAACCCACAAGGCACGGACGGGAAATAGTGAGAGACAGAAACGAAGCGCTCGTCATATGGCGAGAACACTGTGCGTGACCGTTGGTAACCCATGATTCCGTGTCTCTCCCAGACGACCAATTTCTGAACTTCCTCCAGGTATCGTGCACTGCGATCTTGATCCGCTTAGCGTGCGATGGTTTCTCGTAGATTCGAAGCGGCAAATACACAGGTACATTGTGGCCCAGGCGCGCTTCGAAAGTCTTCTTTTTGCGGAGGGAGCCCATGGTCTTGAATTTTTTGGACAGGCCGTGGCCTATGGAATTGACGCGCACCCAGACTTTCCCAGAGTCTCTGACGATTTCGGGCTGGTCGCGCTCGTACACTTCGACTCTGTGGAATAGATCGGCAATTGCTGTGCATGGTATGTCTTCCTCGGTAGGTGCTGGGTCTGCTTCTGACTCTAGATGCTCTTCGCTGCCCATATTGAAAGACGAATCCGCCCTGTACACCGTGTGGTTCTGGCAGGTCTGATGATTACTTGACTCGTCCGTCTGCGGTGATGGGGCCGTCCACCGGCTTCGCGTTCTGTACACTTGTGGTGTCTGGTCGTACCATGCATCAGAACAGTGAAGACTCACGGACTGATAGTTCTGCAATTGTTGGCTGGGGACGAAGCAGATGAGAGAATCCGAGGAGCATGATCGTATGGATGCGTGATGCGCGAATCCTTTGTTGAGCCTGAGACTGACAGTGCTGTCGCTCTTTAGAGAAGATGCCTTATCTTCGTTGATGGTAGACAATGGCTTGCGTTGGAGCACTGCCTTGAGGGATAATCGGCGCGGTAACGAGGTAGAAGACGATGAATCAAGGCTCGAAGTTGTTTTGTGTCTGATCGGCCGCCAGCGTCCTTCTTTTCTGACCTGTGATGGGATGAGTGGTATTTCACCTGCCATGATAGCTAAAATCTCAGTACTGCACGAAACTGACTGTGACGGGGTATGCATCCTACATAGGCGCGAAGGCCACTCGCGAAGTCGGACTTTGAGCCATGGTCACGAGAAGCATATACCAGTACCCACCATGGTTCTTATGGAGAAGGGACTCAATTTTCGCAACAAGCATGCGCAAAACCGTACTTTCATGACGCTTGAGAGGGTTGAGTCTGTGGTGGGGCATGCGGCGGCATGACCCTTAATAAATCGCATACGTGGTCTGAACGAAATCTGTGATTATCCATCAGTTGGTAGCGAATTTTGGTCGAGCCGGAAACCAGCACATGTGCAAAATATTTATGACGACACTATCGATAGAAAGCCCTTTGGTGCGGTTGCATGAGACTTTGGATTTCCGCGTAGACGTCATGACATGTCTTGAATCTGCGGTATCAATCTTCACAGCCCAGCCGTAGCATTGTGCTTTGAGCTCAGCTCACGCGTAGTTCCGATTAGTATATCAGCATCAGCGGACACAACTGTAAGCCGACGATCGAATCTTGCATCTTATTGTCAATACGATAAGCGCATCCCCTACATCGCTCCTGCCATGCCAGGACTGCCATGGCGCTGATCTAAGTGATCGTAGTTGAGCTCAAATTCCCTCTGCACTGTTGTTAATATAAGTCAGACCGAATGGCATTTTGTACACGTACCCTTTCGCGCCTCCAGTTTGTGACATCGAAGAACAGATACCACCCGCGCTCCTCCTTTGGTGAGAGGCGGATCGGTGCTGGTAGATCGGGGTCCTTCATCATCCACTGTTGCAGCTTGATATGCCATCTCCAATCCCGGTTATAGAGCTCAGACGCAGCGATTTCTTGAAGCAGATCTCTTGGGTGTTGATAGAAGATAGCTAACAATGTTTCGGCGGAGAAGCTGGTCATCTTCGTGTGCAACGGCGGAACATTTGTCACTGTGTAAGCTGCAGGGAGAGTGAAGTCTGGCGGTATTACTGGCTTAGCATTAGACTCTGTGAATGGGGAGCCAAAGGTCGGGTGCAAGGGCAAGTTGCTGTCTGTGTTAGCCTGAGTTCGTGTGCAACGCCCAATGTACTTACTCAGGTCGACCCAGATCCAGTCCCAGCACGGTGAGATCTTGGCCCATTGCGAGCGAGGAGTAGTCGGGACTCTCAAGTGGTATCATAGACAACAACCCTGGTAGCCCATAGCGCTCCTGATCTGTCATATCGGCAAGCTTCTTGTGAAGCGGTGTCTGAGCATTTGGTGACCCGATTCCATCTCCACTGTAGGCCGACTCGTATTGGCTCTGCTGAGACCGCTGCCCTACCGGCGTCGTGGTATCGTCGCCAGTGCGCATGCCGGAACCAAGGAAAGACATATTCCCCAGCGCCTGTCCTGTACGTTGACCGCCCTGTCCGAATTAGCTGAGCCGTGCTCGTACGGGCCTGGTATACACACCTCTTGCTGGTTCGTTGAGGCTGCTCGCATTACACCTGAAAGACCACCCCCGACGGCTGTTGATGACGATCGATTACCTTGACTCTCCGTCGGGCTGGATAGGCCGTTTCGCGTTTGCCCCAGTCCCGGAAATGCGCTCGTGCCTGGCGTTGCCCCAAACGCAGCTGCATTCTGAATCAGACCTGCGCGTCGATCAGGCCCTATCTCTCCTGCGGTATTGTTGCCCAATGGTGGGAACTCTTCGATATTGCCTGTTTGCGGTTGCGCACCGCCTGACAATTGGCCAACCCCACCCTGTCCGCCAAATCGGTAGTCGTCGCCGGCACCACCGAACTGACCTTGGGGTGAATCTTCGTTGCTTTGCCCCGGCAGCTGCGGGTTAGACGCTTGCCCTTGCTGCCCCTGCTGAGGCGTTTGCCCTTGTGGTCGCTGGATGGTGGTGTGCGGGGTAGTTCGAAGGGTCGGGTTGGCCCATATTTGCTGCGCGGTCGTGTTCTGTTGTGCTTGAGGCGTGCCCGACAATGACGGAAACTCCCTGCAGTCGCATATGATTAGCGAAGGCTCTTCTCTCGTTGGTCTGTAGCTCTGCTGGCACTGAATCCGTTATCGTTGGCGGTGGACCTTTGCTCGCCACGCCCTCGTCTTTCCCTTATACTTCGAATTCAGGAGTATGACTTACTCAAGATTGAGCGGTGTATGGGACTGTGAATTGCTCATTGCTTGCGCGAAATTCGATGCAGGCCCGCCGTTTGTTCGTGCTTGCGCGGCAGGCAGCCCTGGTGCGCCACCTGTTGGGCCAGTAAAGGCACTTGAACCCCACTGTGCTTGTCCACCGCCTGATCACACATCAGTCAGCGAGGCCGTCCACTGATGGGGGTCGAGTTGTCCTGACCCAGCTTGCCGTTCTGAAGCCTGTTCGCGCCGAGCGGCTGGCGGTTCTCGTTTTGTCGAACTTGGAACATGTTGGAAGGTGCGTTACGTAGTTGCTGCCCGGGTCCTGCAGAGAAAGAACGTGTCAGTACTGTGTTGTCTCAAGGGTGGTAGAGAGGATAAGGCATAGTAAGATGATCGACAGGGACGCCAGAGGCCATTGGGCAACTTTGTGCAAAACAAAGAGATTATGCTCAGCCACTAGGGAAACTGTGTGTCACAACAGCAGGTGCAGTTTTGAGACGTCATTCTATCGTGCAATTTCGAGCTCGTGGTCGCAAACGGTAGAGGTGGCTCAACGAAGATTGGGGGGGACTGACCAAGACGATTCATGCTGCGGCGCCGCGTACAATCCTACACAAGGAGTCGTCCTCGATTGTGGTTTCCCAGGTTGAGCGACTTCGCGCTGTCGGTGCTATTGTTCGTCGCGCAGTGTTGCGAGGTTCATGCGATGCGACCGAGCCAAGAGCGCGCCAGAGTTGTTTAGGCAAGGCGCGTTGACGCTCGAAGGCGGGGAGCTTCGGAGAGGTGGGCCGCAGGCAGTTCGTGACGAGGACAAGGCTGTTGTCCAAACGCCATAAGAATCTGCGTGCACGCTGCACTGCAAGATACACCAATAAACAAACAGGTGGTCTCGCGCCTCGTGAAAGTCTTTACTAAATTGACCTCGAGACCTTTTTAAAAATTGCACTAATGAACACGCAAACTTTGATGTTGGTTCACCGGGAGAGCTCCTTGATCGCAGGCAAGAAAAAGTAGGTTGCTTCCAGCACATCGACTCCTTCATGGCCCGTTGTTGCTATCATTGAAATACTACCGACCTGTGCAAAGATATGAGATAAGAACATGTTTTTCCCATGCCCACTATAGTGACCTGCTCCGTGTTGATGCTACGAATAGAACGCCAATGCTATGCAACTTCTGCGACACCAAATCATACCATCTCACACAGTTTTCAACCAACATGTACCAGAGCAATCACGAAGGACCCTGCTGGAAGATGTGCGACATGTCAGCATCTCCGTTGAAGCCAAAGAAAGTGAACCAGTCGTCCACGTTCAGACTCATCGGCACAACTGGATTGGGTCTCCCGCCAGAGCTGTTGCTCCAGGCATCATCCTGGGCGCCATGCTGTTGTTGATTTTGCTGCATCATCTCCATCTGTTGTGCCCATGCTTGTGGATTGTGCTGATCGAATTGCCCGTTCATCGAGTTCTGCAACTGTTGCGTTGATTGTGACTGTACACTGCCGTTACCATTACTGTTCCCGTTGCCGTTGCTTTGCGGCTGTTGTAGGGGCATGTTCTGGGGCTGTGACAATGCTGGATCGACTAGCGATTGCGCGGGTGGAGCAAAGTTGACTTGCGTGTCTGCAGGGAAAAGCTGGTCTGGCTGGAAATTTTGCCAGACTTCCTGGCTGATGTTTGGTGTGTCACGCGTGATCAGGAACAGATCAGGAGGCGTCCCTGGATACGAGTAAGAAGGATTGAAAGGAGTCGTTGGTCGCGTGCCTGATCGTGAAGGTCCCATGAAAGTGTCGTGATTGTGGCGGTTCATCTGTGGAGACCCGGCTGACATTTGCGGCATTTGCTGTTGTTGTTGTTGTTGTTGTTGTTGTTGTTGTTGGGGTGGAAGCTCACGAGACGGTGTAACTGCAGGAGTCTGGGGTCTCGACCTTTCGTACGATACTTGAGCGGCCGGTGGGCCGTTGATCGTGGGAAAGCCCCCAAAATCCATCTCTTCGAACTTGCGCTTTGGAGCTTCTTGTGCTGGTTTTGGTGGAGGTGCTGGCGCGCTAGGCGTCTTGTTCTTCTTGTGGTTTCTTCCAGCAGCCTTCTGCAGACGCTCTTCTAGATTCTTGTTCCCCAAGATGGACTCAAAGAGCGTCTGGACCATTTTCGCAACCAGCCAGACCTTGGAGACCTCTTTCAAGGCATCCAGGCATACTTGCAAGCGCTGCTCCGTTGCTGAAACAACAGACTTGTTTGATGACTTCATCTGGTAGACGTGCATAATGAGGGCTGAGAATAAACTGTAGACGATGAAGGCAGGAGTGTAGCGTATCTCGTCGTGCGCTCGAAGGTTCTCGATGATTGATGTGATCATAGCGGCAGCCTGGTACGCAATGTTTCTTGATGGATACGCGTGTTCTTCTCCAAAACCGTCTAGGTTGTTCGCTTTCGGTGAACCGGCCGGCGGCATGTGTGCGCGATGCAGAAGACAAAGGGTGGTGTAGTAATTGGCATGTAACAAAGCTGCCCAGAAATGGTGTCGTGTTCGGTCCCACTGTACTTCGGGGGGGCAGTGCTGCAACCAATCCGCGAGAGCCATATCGCTGTGTGTCAAGTCTATGGCGTTGGCCCTGCGATACTTTGATGCCACTGAATACTGCTGCGATAATACCAGGCCCATGATCTCGCTCAACTTGACGTAGTTGATGAAGAACTGAACGTGGACTGGATCTGGTGGGTGCTCAGCTGGACGATCTGTCTCATCGTCAATGAAGTCGTCCTCGGAGATCATCTCTACGTCTGAGTCTTCAGGGTCGATTGCAACTGGGCGGCCAAGGGCAACTGCTACAGAGCGATCACGGCTGTAGAGCGTCCACCAAATGCGTTTCCACAATCGCTTGTCCGATCGACTGAGTTGTGATCCCTCGACGCTGCTGCTGTTAGTCTTGGTTCTGAGCATAGTGTCGAAGACCACCTACCTTCGGTGCATGCCTGATCCTTGTGCTACGACGATAGCGACGCGAGTCCAGTAAAAGACGTTTTTTGTCACATCTGCAATGGTCAGCTAATCGGTAGGCAGCCAGTTCAGGTACGTCTGCATACCTTCAGGCCCTTCCCAGTACCAGCCCATTAGAATCAGGGCTTGGACAATTGTCACTCGGTCATCCTCAAAGTTGGCGTCGAAAAGAGCCTTGGCGCGTTTGTAGAAAGTCATGGCAGCGGGGGTGGTGGAGCCGCTGGAGTCCATTAATTGAGGGTTAGTGCAAACCCTCGAGCCTGCAAGAAGGACGGCTTGTAAGAGAAGCAGAGACGGAGGATTCTTTGGATCTCGATACTGACGCATGAAGCGACTGCGGTTGATAACGGGCACAACTGGCGCGACCCACTTGAAGAAGGCTTCGACGAGCTCGTCACACAGGGCTCGCGGCGGCAGCAGAAAAGCGCCTCTCTGGTGCAAGATGTCAATCTCCATGTTGTCCATTTCGTTGACGCGAGCCTTGGCGCCCCGAACGTTCTCGGGCAAGGGGTAGTGGACAACATCTGTAGTTCCGAAGCGATCGTGGACGAGGAGGGAAAGGTTGGAGGATTCGCCCAGATATGCAACGCGGCCAGCTTCTTTGATGGGTGCTCTGGCAAACTTTGGTTTCATGAACTGCACATATGTGCCATTGTGGGCGGCCTGCTGGGCGGCATATGCGTGGGAGAAGTTGGTCGCAGGGGTGCCATCCTCTGAGTTGGACACGGCCGTCTTGTCGCGCGGCTCGACCGAGAGGCTCCCTGGAGAGCGAGTGTCATTGTTGTCGCCGGCCTCGCTCACGCCGTCTGCGTCCTTGGCTCGCGATGTCTGCGTCTTCTTGCGCTTCGGAGTGGGGATGCGGCATTCGATGGAGAAGGCGGTGCAGTTGGTGCAGGGGACGCCCAACGAGGCGGCGTCACAACGAACCTGGCCAGGTGTTACTATGGCAGCAGCGGTAGTCGCGGTAATCGCGGTTGGGGGTATCGCGACGGGGCATGGCGATTACTCACCTTGCGCGAATGGCATGCTGTTGGCCTTGTTAGCATTTGTCGCATTCATCGTCGTGCCAGACCGAGGTGCCGAGGCAGTCCGACGCAGCTATGGGGCCGCAGCTCTCCCGGCTGCTCTGCTCTCCCAGGAACAAAAGCCTGCGCAGACGCACTAGGACGGGGCAGACTCACTCTCGCATGCTCGACTGGCGCGCTGGCGCCTGAATGAGGGATGGCCAGGCGGCACTGCCTGCGACGTCGGGCTGTTGCTGGGCTGGTCAGCGTCCATGGCTGCGCGTGTCTGCGGGCATGCGTGGGGACGTACGAGGAGCCGTTGCTGGGCTGCGGAGCCAGCGGCGAGGGCGCGGGGGGCTGCGCTGGCTGTGCCATGAAGCTGTGTTCGCCAGACGCCATGCTGTCGTCGCTGCGTCGAGGGTAGGAAGGGGCTGCGACAGTCCCACACGCGACCGGCTGCTGGAGTGTGCCTCAAGTGGTAGATGCGCTAAGCTGCACTTTGTCCCAAGTGGGTTCCGGCCTGGCACGGCGGCGATCACCAAGCACCTCTCGAAACGGCGTGCCTTTGTCTGCTCGTCAAGGATTGCCGTTGGGTGCAGCACACACACACAGTACCTGTCTATGGCTACTTCAACTGGGTGCTGGTGCTGTGGTAATCACGCGACAACTGTGCATAGCCTTCGCCAGGCCTTGTCAAGGCCTCGTCCACATGCTGCGCATTCCCCAGGTTCTCGCCGTCCATGCTGCCAAATCGAATCTTGCTCGCCTACCATTGGCTGCACCATTTGCACATCACTTCGGCCGACGCCACTCACACGCTGTGCAGTGTGCAGTGTGCAGTGTGCAGTGTGCAGTATGCCGTCTTCAAAAGCAAATGCCTCTGTCACATGAAAGGCAGGCTGACCACAGCAGGATCGCCTAAATGCAGCATGTGCACGTCACACAACGCTCCCAATGGGACAGGCTTGATTGCAGCGCAAGCTTCACGAGGAATTACTCTCACTTCACCTGCACAAGTAGCTCATGTTGCCAGCGCCTTTCACAGTACACCACTTCCTACATCTACGTTCATAGCTCTAGGCCGCTACTGTCTCTCGTTGCAGCCTGAACGCCTCCAACTTGACATCTTTATTTTGGGCTGAGATGTACTCCAACCTTATGCTTCCTTCTTCGACAAAGTCCTTGACAATTTCGTCCTCGGAGGCCCAAGCAAAATCCTGGTGCTCAACAGGATCGAGCACCACGGCTTCTGAGCTGTCAACCTCAAATTGAAAGATGAGCCAAAAGGCTGTCAGCATAACAACATCAACATCAACATCAACAGATTTTGAATACCTTCAACCACATCTTTTCTGCACCACCATCAGGGAATGTGAACTGCGCCACCTTTCGTACCACACGAGTCACGGTCAACCCAGTCTCTTCTTTCAACTCGCGTGCAGCAGCGTCCAAGATGGTCTCGTCTGTATCATCCATCTTTCCTCCAGGGATCTCCTATCATCCGTTAGCACGTTCTGAGCAAGATACTATTCTACTAGGCATGGCAGTGTGAACGCTCACCCAGGCGCCAGGGTATGCCTTTTCGTCTTTAGCACGCTGAACGAGAAGCAGTTTGCCCTCATCATTGAAGACCATCGCCCCCGTACATAGTATGTGGACGTCGTGGTGCTGGCTGAGATAGACGCTTTCAGGTATCGCGTACTCTTGGAGGGAGGAGGGACAATCAAGGGGGAAATCTGCGGCACTCATGTTGGCTATTCTGGAAATACAGGAGGAAAGCTTGTTATTTGTTGTCGATGCCAGCCGATTTTCAACGTCCGTTAAGTATGAATCTAGTTGGAGCTGAATGTAGCTGCCTGGTCAAGCTCACCGGTTTCGACCTGTCTGTGTCTCATTCACTTAAATTACCGGAACAACAGAACTTCGAAACACAAGAGCATTGGACCTATCAATCTCCTTGAATATTCCACAACAAAGCTCAACTATTCTGAGCTGCTGTGAATGGCCCCGCACGTGGTGGGCGACACAACGCGCTAACAACGCGCTTCTTTCAGATGACAACATCGACAACACGAACACCCGCCGCCCATTATATCTAGCCACTCGAGATAACCCTCTCTCAACCGCCCATAGCGCAAACCCGGAATTTTACGCGTTGACCTTCATTTGTGACAATGCCGCGACCAGCGCGCGCGAAGATACAATCAAAAACCACCACTACGACTACCCGCGTCGCAAAGCCCACGACACGCAAGGCAGCCACCCCAGCAATCGCGAAACCGACCACAAAGCAGACTAGGAAGGCCACAGCTGCATTGCAGAGCTTCAGCGACGATAGCGATGGGCTAGTCACAAACACAAGGTCGACACGTGCGAAACGTGGTGCACTGTCGCAAACATCACCAGATGCTGTCGACGAGGCAGATGTGGAGATGAGCGGCGCACTTCCTGTCAAGAACGACTCTTCTGCGATCGCTTCTAAACCTCGCACGCCGGCATCCAAAGCAGCGGTCAATACACGCACAACAAAAGGCAGCGCACGATCATCTACAACGAAAACATCTTCCGCAGTGGTACAGGGGCGAACAGGCACTGCAGTCGAAGCTCCGGACCATGTAGCGCTCGAAGAAGGCGATACCAGCGGATTTGGCGACCTCACCTTTTCCTCGCTCAACTCAGAATCGCCAGCTCATGGAACGCGTCCACCATCGGCTGTCAAAGTAGGCGCGACACCAACACACGAAACTTCCATCCTAGCCTTGACCAACTTCAAAAGACGAGCCAGGCAGCCTAGCTTGCTTAGAATGGCTCAGCAGACGACAGACGTTGAAGACAACGACGAATCTGGCCTGAGTAACACAGAAAACTTCGACTTTGACGATTTTCTTCCTCAGGACGAATCTACGCCACTCAATAAGCAAAGGACTACGACCGAGAAAGAAGGCCCAAACGATAGTGGCGCGCATCTCTCCAGTTCAGGCTCACGTGGCAGAAAGCGCAAGTTAACACCAGTTGTTCAGGTGCCACGATCCTCACCGCCCCATGATCCACCTTCTGGTGCGGACGTGGAGTCAGGAAGGTCACCTTCTCCGAGCTTACCAGATGTTTTGCCGTCGCGCGAAGAGGTGGTAGAACAAACACAAGATCATTCGGAAATTCTGAGCCAAACGCTTGCTCCACCGAAGTCCAGTAGTCCTGTGCGCGAAATATCTCAGCCTCTAGTATCTCCTCAACAGACTAGGCCTCGACGTGCAGGGAGGTCCGCCAAGCGAACAACATATAATGAGGACCCAGATGCGGATGACACCGAAACTCCCGCCAAACAGAAGCTTAACACAAAAGCAAAAGCGCAGCCACAAATCTCTACAGCACAATTAAAGGGACTTCTACCTCGACGACGAAACCGGATCCGCGCACACGACGAATATGACTTGACATCCTCAGAAGACGTGACGCAATTCGATTCCGACCAGGATGAGCTACAGATGCCAGCTCGAAGGGCTCGTCAACGACCAGGAGCGGCCAAAACGACCTCGCCAAAGGCCACCAAGAAGGCACGGGGAAAGAAGGCCACCGCACCTGCAAAAGCAAGCAGAACTTACAGCCGGCGAATTTCATCTGACAAAGAGAACAACGCAAACGCGGAAGATGCAGAGCAGATGCCAGAACGCTCGGCCGTCGAGGTGTCGGACAAGCTGGCTGCAATCCGCAAGAAGTTTGAGGAGATTGATGACTTTGAGCTAGAGTTCGGGACTGTGGATACAGTAACGAGTTCAAGTCCATATAGATAAGCAAGTAAGACGGCAGAATCTCAGATGCAAGCACTTCACGAGTTACGTTAGTCCCCAAGGTTTTGTGTACACAGCAAGCAAGGCGCACAAGGGCGTACCTTCGACCGATTTTTGTTACACTGGCAAGGCGTTTTGAAAGCGCAATGTGTAGTAAATACCACGCCAGAAAGCTTCGGCAGCTGCACTGTTATTATTGCATCATTTCCAGTTGTCTCTCCCTCTGTGCGTGCTCCGTCCTCATCCATGACCTTCGCCCAAACGAGACTAATGACCTAGCTACGTCAGTGAGCCGCTATCTGGCCTTATCTGGCACTCTGCGTGTTGCACGAGCAGTTGCTCGCCTCAGGAGTAGCCCACGGTCCATTTGTCCATTCTCGAGCAGTTTGCCGGAGTCTGCATGCACCGTTTGAGGCCCTTCGATCTGTGAGCCCTGGTCGGCATTGCACGTCCGTCTTGGACCCTGCGCACGGCCTCCGAAGCTGGAAGCTACGTACACACATCGCGACCGACCTCACACTTCGCTGGACGTTGCATATACTCATTGGACACGCTTGGACTCGAACGCTCGCTCTCCATACTGAGAATGCCACAGTAATGCTTCTTACCGATTCACTCCTTCGCTTGGCCTATGCAGCTCTACCAGATCCACCCCGCATGCCATGAACACCACCAATGGTTCCTCGTTGTCCACCTCTAAGAGCACCTCGACCTTGCGCCCGCGGACCCGGCGATTGATCTCTGTTGAGGATGACATATACGCGACCGACGACAGCGAGGGCTTCACCTCGAGGGCTGGTTCGAGGATAACCTCGAGGACCGCGTCGCCGTCGAACGTTACCTCGGCACCATCGGCCTTCTTCAGGTCCGCCGGCATTCAAGCCTCAAAAGCGACCCGGGACACATCGTCGACCCTCTCGGGCCTGTTTGGAAACTCCTGGTCAGCAGTCCAGGGCCTGGCAGCCAATGTCCTTGGGAACGAGACCGATCCCAGCAGCTCGGCTGCTGCTCGGAGGCGCGCTCCTACACACACTCGACGCACCTCGACCAGCGCTCCGCCGCCAAAGCAATGGGGCCCCGCAGGCGCAGGCTCGCATGTGGGTGCCGGCACGCAGGAAGAGCGAGAGGCTATGGTGCGAGCTATGAAGCGAAGAGACCTGCTCAGCGCTACCGAGCATCTGCAGCCAGACTCGATCGGCCGCATGAAGCGCAGAAACTCTGACGACCGTACGAGTGCCTCGGCGCCACCCGGCGAGAACGACCATGGCGACGCATTGATCTATGTACACCATGTGAAGAAGCACGATACGCTTGCGGGAGTCTGTATAAAATACAATTGCGAGCAGGCTGTGTTGCGCAAGGCCAATCGTATGTGGCCGAACGACACAATTCTATCCAAGAAGACGATAGTGCTTCCCGTCGATGCTTGCGGGGTTAAGGGGCGTCCAGTACAGGGGCCAGAGGCCCTGCCAGACGAAGATCTGCTACTCGGCGAGTATGGTGACGTATCGACTAAGAAACCAGAGCCAGAGGGCCTGCCCAATGGCTGGACTACGCCCAAGCGGAAGAGCGCCGATACCAGCTCCGTTGTGTCCTCCAACACCGCCTCAGACCAACCCTGGTTGCACGACTCCTGGGTCCTCCTGCCCAACGACAAACAACCCACGCAGATTGCACGCATGCCTCGCCGTGCACTGGGCTTCTTTCCGCCCGCTCGTCGGAAATCCGTCGCGCACTCAGACGCCACATCAACACCACGCGCGTCCGTCGATCTCCCCCGCTCCTCGATTTCAACAAATCCCAACACGCACACGACCTCGCCCTCTCAACCTACCCGCCCCCGTGCATCAAGCAACCTCTCCTCCCTCTCAGCACACAGCCGCAAGCGCAGCATCTCCGGCCAGCAACAGCCACCAAAGCCATGGCTATCAGGCCCAGGCGGCGTAGGCACACTTGGCCGCAATGTGCGCAGCCCCGGACCCGCACAAGACGGTTTAAACAAAATGTTCGCCGCCCACCTTCCCAGCGTCGCGCCACCCCCCGGCCAAGAATACTTCACTCCATGGGCACCCTCCCTCCTCGACGCAGACGGCTCGCGCAGCGCAGGCTCCGGCATCGTCACCCCTTCGGGCGGAGACATCAATTTCCAAGAAATCGGCGGCGCCATAGAAGGCTGGATGCGCAAAGTCGGCTCCCAGGCTCAAAAGTTGCTCGCTGAGCCCGTTACCCCGGGGGGTCGCCAGAAAGTCGTCCCCGGCGTTGGCGCCTCTCGTCGTGGCCTCGGCGATGTAATTGAACTCCAGGACGACGCTTTTGAGATTGGCGACGGCGAGGATGACAGGGGTAGGCCCAGGGAGGGCCTCTTTGTCCCTGGCATTAGTGGCATGGAGAGGTCGTTGAGTCGTCAGTCCGGGGTTAGTGAGTCGAGGGTCAGGGCGCAGCAGTTTCAGAGCTCGAGGCAGGATTTTAATCTTGTTCTTAGAGAGCGCGGAAAGAAGGGGGAAGGGGCTAAGACGGATTGAACGCGTTGGGGAATTGAAATTTTTTTTTCTTTTTTTTTTCGGTTTTGGTTTTGTCGGCGTTGTGGACGGCATGTATGGCGTATAGCATAAGAGTTGAGAGTTAGTCTGAGAGAAGTGATAGTAAGCTTGTAGTAGCCCATTATCATCATCATCATCATCATCATCATCATCTAAATTCACATTCATCTCATCCAACTCCATGCACCCCCCTCCCCCCCCCCTCCACTCTCCCTCTTTGCCCTCCACCACATCCACCACATCACCCCCCACCCTCTACTTGGCCTCCTCACCAAACAAATCCTTCTCAACCATCTGCCTACAAATCGGATGATAAAAGTCCCTATTCCGCTCAAACGTACTCACAGCAAGTTCCCTATCAGCCTCATTCAGCAGCCTAAACAGCGGCCTGACAAACTTCATACGCCCAATGCGACCCAGCAGGAACGCGGCAGGCTGGTACGTCTCTGGCGCCTTGGCCTTGAGGCCCAGACACAGGTAGCGGCTCGAGACCTCGATGTTGGCCGTGCTGCTGTAGCCGTATGTGGTGCCGAGCAGGGCGATGTCGGCCGGGGAGAAGCGCGTGCCGAAGGATTGGAGGCGTTCGATGAAGACGACGGATTGGTTGGAGACCCAGCCGTCGATGTCGGTTGGGTTTGGGGTGAAGGTGTTGGAGCTGGGGTTGGAGACAAGGGCTTCCCATTTGTCGGCGAGGACGTAGCATGATTTGACGAGCGAGTCGTCAAAGGTGGGTTTGGGTGGGTAGCCGGGGGCGTAGAAGAGTTTGTCCCAGTCGAATGCGGCGAGTTTCTTTGCGGCGTCTGCGTCGTTGGCGAAGAAGGAGAGCATGCAGGCCTTGAAGTCGTAGCTGTCGAGGGACTTGTTTGCGAAGGTGGAGAAGTAGTGCGGGATGAAGGTGTCCCATTTCTGCTTGCCGAGGAGGAGCTCGAATTGGTAGAGCGCGTGGAAGCCCTTCTCGTAGGGGATGGAGCTGAATGCGTCGTCTGGGTCTTGGCCCTTGAGGTTGGTGATGAGCTTAGTGTACTCGTGGTCCTCACCGTAGCGTTCGATACTCTCTTCGAGCGCCTTCCAGCCGATGATGGCGGAAAAGTGGCGGTGCGGTTCGCCGTGAATGGCAGCTTGAATGCGGCGCTCCAGGTATGTAGTCCAGCCTTCGTTGAGCCAGAAGTGCTCCCAGCTGGCGCAGGAGACGAGGTTGCCTGACCAGGAGTGTGAGAGCTCGTGCGCAATGACGTCGATGTTTTGCTTATCGCCGGAGATGATGGAGGGTGTAGCATAAGTCCAGACTGGATTCTCCATGCCGCCGTAGGGGAAGGACGGTGGGAGGATAAGAATGTTGTACTGTGTCCACTGGTAGTTGGGTGCAACGGTGGACTCGATAGCCTTCATGAAGGGCTCGATCTCGCCTTCCAGCTCGCGCTGACATTCAAGCAGCTCCTCCGGGCCGGTCCAGACAGTGCTTCGTGGGCCAATGCTGGCACATGCCAGGTCACCGCTTGCAACGGCGAACAAGTAGCTATTAATCGGCACCTTCTGCTCGAACGTGTACCTGAGCGTGCCCTGCTCGCCATCCTTCTTAGGAGGCTGGTAATCGCTTGCACCGGTCGGCAGACCAGACGCAAGCACAGGGAGAGGCGAGCGCAGAGCAAAGCTGAAGGTCGACTTGACATCCGGAGTGTCTTGGCAAGGGAAGACGGATCTCGCGTGGATCGCCTGGCACTGACTGAAAAAGTACGGCTGCTTTTTGTTCGAGGTCTGAGCAGGCGTCATCCACTGGAGCGCCGTGCACTTCTCCGTGGTTGAGACTGCAATGACAAGGCTCACAGTCTTGCCCTTGGGAACAGCCTCGGGCAAAGCAACCTTCAAGGGCGACCCATATGGCTCGATACGAGCGCCAACTTCAAACTTTGCGGTTTTTCCATCGACTTTGACTTCAGAGATGTCCAGGAAGCTGCGTGGTATTAGTACTGACCTCCACTTCCAAGCAAAGCATTCTCATTTAGGCTCTGCATACCTGCTATCCAACACAATCTCCCTCACATCCTCATCCGCCAAGCTCTCAAGATCGATATTCACTGCACCACTGAGAATCTTGTGCTCAAAATCAATCTCGAAGTCCACACTCGTGTGTCTGGTAACGAAATGATGGTAGTTGGAGAGGGTATTGGGGTCCCTCGGGGTCCTGATCTGAACATCAACCGGCATAGTAACCATAGCAGCAGGCGCGCGATGCATAGTGGCGATGTAGGCTTTTGCCGCTAGAGTTGCTGTTGCTGTTTTGGTACTCAGCTGTGCTCTAGGCGTTCTTGAAAAGATTGTTTGTGTCGAAACTGTGTACGCGGGGCAGCGTGAGTGTAGGCGTGAGGTTATTGAGGTAAAGTGTCGGCCACCTTCCAAACATGTCGATGGTCGGAGAAGCTGCACGCTTTGTGCCGATCCAATCCGCCTCGCTGCTCCACACTTGGCCGTCAACAGGCGAGAAATTTGTGTGAGCGGCCGCATATTTTGCTGTCGCCTGGAGATGGGGCAATGGACGGGGCGTGTCTGCTGAATTACGTCTCACAGAGTTGAACAGTCGAACCCTAGACCGGAAAAATGCACGGCGTCGATGTGCACTGTGCTTCGCAATCGCTACTGTCCTGAGATTGGTCAGCCATGAGACAAGCTTTTGCGGGTTGCAACCATCTCTATGCCCAGTCAATTTGTGTCTCACTACCAGTGCTATAACACTTGTGATCAAGAACGTATATCATTGATTGCTTTTCATAGGGCGGCTTTGGACTCTGCCGTTTGCGCGCGCCCCGATGCACCTTTTCTCTATTCTAATCGAACCCGTAAAAACGTGTGCGCCCATCCATGCTGATGAAACAAAAGAAGAAAAGAAACGAAACGAAAAGAAAAAAAAAAACTTCCCCAAGACATCCACACGAAGACGAACAGTCTAATCTGCGCTGCGATCCAGAGGATACGACAGCCGATGTTGAGAAATGCGTACACACCAGCGCTCATCCCGCTGTGCTGTGACGCTATCGCTCAATTTGCCTCGAAAGCCAAACAGTTGTTACGCCCCGTAAATGCTGCATGCCGTGAGGTGATTTCTAATGCTTTTTTGAGAGATGGCAACCAAAGAGAGTCGTAAGGACACGAATGTATGACCGCCATGGCTCGAGTGCAGATTTTGAAAGACTCCTGAAACTCCATTGTGATGCACAAGTTTGCGCTCGCCTGCGCGCTGCATGGAAAGGAAATCGCTGATGATGGTACTGTAGAACGTGTGATGATACACCAATGAAGCAATGTTCATAGGTTGAAAGATAGGGTTTTGTGGTCCTCGATCTCGGGAGATCTTCGCACAGCGTGAAGATGCTCCTATT
Organism: Stagonosporopsis cucurbitacearum; assembly: GCA_016920805.1. Classification (NCBI taxonomy): domain Eukaryota; kingdom Fungi; phylum Ascomycota; class Dothideomycetes; order Pleosporales; family Didymellaceae; genus Stagonosporopsis; species Stagonosporopsis cucurbitacearum. The sequence goes on along the minus strand of JAFEKD010000010.1, from coordinate 1,442,024 downwards.
GTGGAAGATTTGATTGAAGGCTCTGCGGAGGGCTTTGCGTAGGTCTCGAAGCTTGGATGGGTGTGAAAAGATGCTTCATGTTGAGTGTGAGGTCGTTAATGCCGTAGTCATCTGTGACAGTGGTGGCCGAGCCGAAATCGATGCCTTTCTGGTTGGAGTCGGCCGCAACATGGGACCTGATCTGCTTGAGAAGATTGAAAACGTGCCTGCAGCGGAGATCTGCGGGTGCTGCCCATTCTTCTCTTCTTGAGCTCCTTAGGAACAATCGAGCAAGGAAGTAGTAGTGCACGCCGTCCCTGCAAAAGCCCAGTCGAGGCTCTGAGGGAGGGTATTGTATTGCCAGATCAACGTCCCAGCAAGTCTTCCACAACTCGAGAGCCTGTACTGTTGTTCGAAGGAGCTGCTGAACCTGCTCACTGATACCGTTGGGCGGAGTAGCTGGCCCATCAGGAGTGCTGTTGCCACTAGCGGATACCCTCCTAAGGAGTTGGCGCTGAATGTTGAAGATCTGGATGTGAATTGCATGGATAAGAACTGTAAATCGTCAGGAAAAGCATTGTGGTGACTGTGAATGGAGTTACTTACGGAACTTGCCGAACGCGTTGGTGCTGCGTTCAGGTATCGGACCTTGCGGCCCCCTGTAGAGGACCCGCAAGGCCTCTGACATGCTCAATTGCTTTGCGCGCCTACTTCCGGACGCGTTCGCAACCTGTGCTGCCTCTCCTCGCAATCCCAATGCGCTGGCACACTCCTCTTCAGTCTTCGCCTCCCAAGCTGCATCGTCTGCTGGCAGCGAAACCTTGATCTCATTGACGTCGAACTGTGGCTGTGCGTTGAAGAAGATTGTACTGGCAGCGTCGATCAAGAAGATATAAGCCATCGCTCTCACTCGCTTCTCGTTTTCCACCCACGAACTCCAATTCCATGAAGCAACTTCATCACCACTGATGGGCCCTGGTTCGTGCAGGGAACTAAACCCAGAATTGGTACGAGGGAGAGGATGCAGGAACCCTGCCCGGCGGGTAATATTGGCCAGAATGAAGAATTGCTCTCGTCCTTGCTGGCGTTGTTGCTGGCTGCCGTGCCAAAGAAACAGACTGTGAAGCAAACTCAGAGCTTCAAACTCCTCAATGTCGGCTGGGCAATGTCTATTAGGGTCCAAGACATGCTGCGGGTTCTGAGACATTTTGTAGATTCGGCTTGAACGTAGCACAACACCACGAGTAAGATCCATGAGCCAGCGAACCGACTTAGGTGCTATTCTATCAGAATAGACTGCGCCAACACAGCACATGGTAAGAACGAGGCCTTCCCAAGCAGCAATTGGATCAAAAGTGGGGGTGTGGATGAGTGGCCAGTGAACATGGAAGTGTTTGTAGGCTTTGAGAAGATGGTTGATATTTTCTGGAGTGAGAATGCCTTTCAACGCCTCGTACGAGTAGGATTCGTTGGAAGAAGGGGCCAGGAGTGACGCATTGGGAAAGCAGAAGTCGAGCAGAGCCTCGGCCTTTTGTTGAAGGGGATCAGAAGAAGCAGGTGGCCAGTTGTCAAAGAACGGAGTAGAGTCGGCGAAACCGGGATTCGAATAGAAGCCTGTGAACATGGTATCATATTTTGGTGTATCATCTGTGTTGTTCTAAAAGGTACCGGTCAGAACGCCAGTCGCTTTATGTTGGTTTGGGCCACCTGCCATACTGGATCCATTCGTGAAGTGAGAGTCTCCGTTGACTCCGTTGAAAGCGCCGCTGTTCCGCCACATAGAGCTGTCCTGGCTGTTGGAGATTCCGTCCACAGTGGGCATGGAGGTGACACCGTAGGGGGCAGAGTCGCCGCCCTCGGACTTGACAGGCATGTTGTTCTGAGCCAAGTCGTTGTTGACAGAGGTGTGGTTGTAGTTAAAGTGGTTGGCAGAGTCTGTAGCGCCGGCATTGTTCTGCTGCTGCTGCTGCTGCTGCTGTTGTTGTTGCTGCTGCTGCTGTTGTTGTTGCTGCTGTTGCTGCTGCTGTTGCTGCTGGGCCGCAAACGTATTCGCGTCGTGCGCGTTCGCCATCGCGTTGGGGCGGTAGTCGTTGAAGTTCAGACGTGCCTGTCCATATGTGTCCAGCGCAGACATGCTTCTTCTGTTCTCCTCGACTCCACTGCCGGGGCGGTTGATCAAGCTGTTGGATCGCGACGTTCTGGCGGACATCGAGTGCTGATCAGCAATGGAAGGCAGGTCACCTCCGTAACCGTTGGCGGCGACAGCGGGCATTTGAGGCATGCCCATGGCGTAACCTCCATCAGAGTAAGGCATTGAGGTGCCTGAAATGTGGTTGAGGTATGACGTGGCCTCGGCGCCATTGGGCTGGCGGTTCTTCTGTAGATGCTGCTGCGCATGCTGCAGGTGGTTTGCACCCGTGGGGTTGCCGCGGCGGATAGAGCACTTCTGAAAATGGCGCTTCAGGATGTCACTTCTGCTGAAGGTGTCCTTGCACAGATGGCACTGGTAAGGGCGCTCGCCGGTGTCTGTGCCGTGTTAGGGGGTGGGGAACACGAGACAGATTTGGGGGGACATTGTACTTACGTCGCAGAAGATGGCGCTTCAGATGCTTCAGGTGCAGGTATGTCTTGTTGCAGTGCGGACACTCGTACTTGCCATCAGCGTTCTTGGTAGCCTGTGTGGGGGCCTTGCCAGCAGCGGGGGCTGGCCGGCCAGGGTGTGTAGGCAGCACGCCACGGCGGCCTTGCTGGCCGACGACGTGGACGGGCTCAGGCTCCTGGTTCGCAAGAACGGGAGGGTGAGGGTACAGCGAGGGGTGGTTCATACCCATACCACCTGCTGGGCCGCCCATCTGGTTGTGTTGAGCGGCCGCGGTGGGCAGCAAAGGAGCTTGCGAGAAGGCCGACGACATGGGCATGTACGAGGGCGAGGGCTGGATGGGCCTCAAGGGCGGGTGCTGCAGCGGGGGCATGGTGCTGCTGCCATTGGGGCCAGACGTTACAGGCGTGTGAGGCGGCTGGGGCGTCTGTGGGTTGCTGTGGTGGCCGCCGTACATGGACGGGAACGAGGCAGCGCTGTGGAGGGGAGGCAGCGTGGGCAGAGACTGCTGTGCGCCTGTGTAGGACTGCTGGCCCAGGCTCTGGTACTGTGGCAGACCAGGCTGGCGAAAGCGGTCGGGGGCATCCATGGCGGAGGCGTGCAGAAGGCTACGATGGAGTCGCAAGGCGTGTTTATTGGAGTAAGACGCGACCAATTGGTTTTGTCTGTGACGATCTCATCCGACGAACCCCAGGTTCGAGCGACGCGTGCGACGGGTGCTAAAGCGCCGACTGGGCAGGACAGGCAGGAAGGGATGGGGAACGGAGGTCCACGAAAGAAGCTTCTTTGTGGAGCCCGGGTGGGGGAGTGAGATGAATGGAGACTGCAGATGCGCGACGGCAGCTACTCCGTGAAGGGGTCGATGGCAGTGCCCACAGTTGAGTGCAGTAAATTGGTGAGGAGTAGGCAGTGGCGACGGCCGGGCTGGCGGTCAGGTGGTAGAGGAGAATAATCTGTGAGCTATGATGCTTGAGGTCTTTGCTCGGACGGTGCTCTAGCGAGGAGCCAGGGACTGCGGCGCGAGAGAGTGCGGGCGATCGAGAGAGGGCCCACTTTCAGCCTCCAAAATCGATAACGGGCAGGCGCAGGTGGAGAGCAGGAGGCACGAGCAGTTAGGCAGGTGAGACCCACGAAAAGCTGTTTGGCGATGGGGTAAGGAGGAGGGGGGGGGACGCGCAGTGAAACTACGGGCAGTGAAGATTTTTGCGCGAGTGAAAAGGCAGCGACGCCGATGTCCCGCGTGCAATTCCTGCTTCTGAGCTCAGGTCTGTGGCCGGGTCTTGCCGGAGAGGTTGTGCCTGGAGGATGCCCAGGTGTGAGAGCAAAGAGAAGTGGGAAGGGCAGGCGACGGGGCCCGCTAGAGGTTTTTTGAGACAGCGGCAAACGCGTCCGGGTGCGTGGGCTGACGGAACACTTGCGAGGAAGAGATGGGCAGGGAGATGATGGACGCAGGCCGACCCTAGGTAGGGACCAGCATTACAGTGTGCACGTGATGCCAACGGATGATGATTTTTCGCCTACGTGATGTGATGGCTGCTACCTGGGACTGTGTAGGCGGACACTGGCCATGCCGTCGCTGCTGATGAGCGAAGGTACCTGGGCCCTGCTGTGCAAAAAGCACGCTGCGGTCTGCGATAGGCGCGCTGGCAGCTGCTAGCCATGCACAGCGCCCAATTGCGATTGTGCATGCAATCTACATTATTCTATCCTACGCGCCCTTTGCGCTCTCGAGTCGTGACATGTTCGCACAGGAGCGCCTGGGGTGGTGCTCTGAATCGAAGTCGTCGAGTGCGTTTCATCCCGCCACGGACGCACGGCAGCAAATCGATAAGAGCCTCAAAGGCGTTAGGCACTCCGTCATGCTCATCCGCGAGTTGCGTGAACCAAACTCTGTCGCACTTGCAGCCTCTCTACGCAGTACCTACGCTATTCAATCGCCAGATGTTGTTTGGGCAGCTGTTACGCTTTGTTCGCCGCGTGCTGGCCACGCTGCCCTAAGGCCGCCTGCGGTAGTCGGTGCCCGTCCAGCACAGCGCACAAAGACCGACCAGCTTTTGAAGCAACTGAGCCGAACGACATGCGGCGGCTGTGGCTGGCTTCGGCTCCAAGGGTCCTGCTATGTCCGGTAGGTGATGAAACTGCACGCGTCCCAAGCACGCAGTCGATGTTTGTTTGTCTAGTCGCCGCAACGCCAGGACGCCCGCTACATCAACCGCTGGCAACAACACTGTCCTTTGCCAACTGGTGGTACCGTAAAAAAAATTCGATTCTTTGGCACACGCTGTCGCCGAGGTCGATGGTGAAAGGCTGGGAATGACGTGTATCTTAGCTCCTGCCGAAAGACGAGCAAGGGTGCCTTGCAAGCCTGCAACGGCGTCCCTTCGGGCCTTCGGCCTTTGCTCGCGCACCAAACGACCGCCTTCGAGAAAGCTGCACGGAATTTCTCGAAACTCTGCGTGCGCCACCGCCAGCACGGTGTCGTTTTAGAGCGAGTGACGAGTGTTGGCAAGCGATTGCTCCTGCTGCGGCGCTACACAGTACAGTCTACCAGGTACTCTGCTCAGTGCAGTACCTACTCGCGTCAAGCCAACGCAGTTTTGAATAACGGCTTGTCCCTCCGAGGTCAGGTTATGCATGCTCGTGTACAACCCAGTTAGCGTCATTGTCACGATACCAACAAACGCGCGAGCTGACCAAGTCGCGTCTCAAAGCGGCATCCCGGCCGCAAATGCCCGTCTTGTTGATCATAACGTGACACATCCGATGCTCGCACGGCGGGTACCATCTCGCAACATGCTTCGTCCTGGGCCTGCGTTGACTGCTCAGGTTTGCGTCGCATTCTTGCTCGCCTTGGCTGCGTGGCTGCTACTCGCGACTCAACGACACGGCGTAGTACGGCTGCAGGCCGCGGCACCTTGTCCCAATAGGACAACGTGCTCGACTAGGCTCGCAAATTTTTCTCAGTGCGTGCGATTCCAATTGCAATTGCCAATCGACCGGGCCCCCGGCTGGCAGAGGTTGGTACAGTTGGCCGCACCCATGCACCATGGATGCACTGATTCCAACATGACAACGGTACATGGTCGGCACCACAAGAAAGTGCCCCCACGTGTTTTGCGCAAATGTGGGATGCCTGCTGCAGGCCTTGCCCTCGACTTGCCCAACCAGTCCAGCGCCTCTTGCAAGCCTCGCTGGCCTCGCAATTTTGGCCGGCGCTTTGCCCTGTCCTGCCCTATCCTGCCCTGCCCTACCAGGTTTGCGCAATGGTCCAAGCCTGCACGAGCGCCCTGCTGTGCTGGCAGTCTGGCGACGCGCGACTGCGTGGACAAAAGCCGACTCTGAACAAGACACACTGCATCTTCAACGAAGTTCAAATAAGCTCAGTCCCACTCCACGGTTACATACCCGCATGTGGGAGGGGATGATTTCGGCTGTGGGCAAAGAGTGGGCTGTCGCTTCCACTCACCTCGCAATTCGACACGGAAGGAACGGCGAGCCGTGAGGCGAAAATGTCGTGCAGCTGACTGGCTTGGTCAAACGACACGGCTCCCTGCTCAAGCTGCCACCCTGCGTGCCTGCCACCCTGACACCTTGTCTGCTTTGACCTCCGGTCACGAGAACCGTGGGGGACAGGCGACCTTGGACAATACACAGTAATGTCGGTGAAGAAATCAATAGCCAATGGCCTGGTCAGTGTGCAGCGTCTGACGCTTCCGCGGAATCGGAAGTGCACTTCCACCAGGTGGCTGGGCGCTCTGTCCCTCGCCGAGTACAAGCGGTCAGTCATGTCCAATCCGAACACGTTTCGCAATGTCATCACGCTTCTCCTCGTTGCGAGGCTGCGTGGCTGCTTCATCCATCTTCGCACGGTTTGAGCCTGGAGGGCCACGGCGTGCCTCAGAAGACGTGTAACGTCACGCCTACTTTGTTGGCGAATAGAAGCGAAACCGCAAGCCTCGCAACACGCGCAAGCTTAAAATCCGCGTCTTGGTTCAGCATGTGTTGTCACGCGGGGTGCTCCATGTGCAGTGCTTTCTTTTAATGGCAAAGCCAAATAATTATGTTGTCGAGAAACACACTGCTGAGAGTCGTTGCAATACCTATCAAGCAAGACGTGACTTTATGAGCTTGAGCTCGGACTCAACACCGAGCTTTCTAGAAGAGCCGCAGAACCTTCTGCAAGACGGACCACCACACAGTATATACAAATCCCCAAATATCAATTCGCATCGCATCACATCGCACTGCCCTCAAAAAAAAAACCAATGACCCCTTCAAAACGAATAACCTCGTTCCTGCACCCACGCAGCTACTCCCCCATCATCCCACGTGCCCACCCCTTTACAGCGCGCAGAGCCCACACACGCACAATGGCCTCGAACGCATCAATCCCCCCGGCGCAGCAAGACCCAACACGCAACCAGCAATCACATGACCATACCCATGTCCACGCACAAGACCAAAACCAAGTCCAAGACCAAAACCCCTCTTCAACCACCCAACCACCCCTCCCCCTCCCTTCACCATCCTCCGCCTCAACCCAGCTCAACATCAACGGCGAAGGTATCAAACTAGACCATCTGGGCCCGCTGGTCGTCAACAAGGACGGGTCTCTCTCGCGCATTGCGAATTGGGATAAGATGGCTGAGATTGAGAGGCAGAATACGCTGAGGATATTGGGGAAGAGGAATCAGCTTAGGCTAGGGGCTTTGAAGGCGGAGGGGGAGGGGGGGAAGTGAATGGTTGTTTGGGGATGCATTAGGGGCGAGAGGGGAGATGAGGAGGTTTGTGTGGGTATATGGGATGGGGGGTGTGTGTGGGGGGGGGGGGAAATGGGAGTGTATGATACCCCTGAAAACCTGTTTGGCTTGAACGAGAAATCAAAATATCGTTGCTTCTCACTTCCAGCTTACTTGTGTGAATCTCTGTGCTTGCTTGAATGCTCATGGAACGGGAGTGGAGCATCGATCGTCGTTTTACAAAGCGCTGGCCGCCTCGCAGACTGCCAGTGTTGTGCCGAGGTGGTGACCACGACGCCGCGTTTTCAACCCTTCCTGAAATCATACAACCTATACTTCTCTATGGAGATTCACGGCTTTTCGGGCTGTCACGAGTAGTTAATAATATATCAGGCGGAGTGCGGGGTGACTGAAAGCGTTCCGAAGGGCTCTTTTGACTCGTATCAAACATGATATAGACCATCAAAACACACAAAGAAATATCGTAAACAGCATCTGGTTCGATGGTGTAGTTGGTTATCACGTCAGTCTAACAATCCTAGCGTTGTTAGGTCCACTGAAGGTCTCCAGTTCAAGTCTGGGTCGAATCATTTTTTTGCCTTCCCAGGCTCCGCCCTCACACTCACGTGCGCATCGATTTGTTTTTTAATTCCCTTCACTCCATTGAATTGCTGGAAAGATTATGGATAGACGGCATGGATTTTACAATCGAGGAATAGGCTTTGTTGGGCAGTGTGCGCGATGAAGATCGTGTATTTGTGAGTCCACCATAGTTGGGAAAAAATCATCTAAAGCTGAACGTAAACGCAGAACAAACCATAGCTCGAGCAACGGGATTGTAGATGATCTTCCGAATGACCCCGTGTGTGTGTTTAATTTGAAGACTATCAAGTAATATCATCTCACTATTCACTCCTCACCCCCGCCGCTCTGCTCCGGCCGCTGACTCCCCAAAACAGTGGCAGTGCCATCAACCCTCCACTCGTCTTCCTGCCACGGGAAGCGAATAACGACCTTAGTTTCCAACTGCTTATTGAACCGACGATACCCTTCAGGGACCTCCTCGACCCCAATGATGCTGCTCGTGATAGCGCCAGGCCTCGCTCTACCACTCTTGACGAGCTCCACAAGCTGCGGGGCGAGTGCTTGAGGATCAACAATTCCAGCTTTGAGGGTCAGATTCTTCGACCAGAACTCAGTCATCGGGAAATCGAGACGCGGGGAGATACGACCAGCTTCAGGACGCCCAGGGGCGTTGTCCTGCGCAACATATATGCCCACCACACCTATACCCCCGCCGGGAGTTGTCGCCGTCACTGCATTATTGATGATGTGGTTTTGCTGGGGCTCGAGGTTCTCGTTGACGCACTCGTAGCCACAGCAATCACAGCTGCGGTCGACGCCGTTTGGCTCCAGCTTGAGAATCTGTTGCGCCGGACTGCCCTTTGTGAAGTTGATTGGGACGGCACCCAGATCTTTGGCTTTGTCCAAGCGTGTCTGCATGTGGTCTACGACGTAGACGCGGGCTGCGCCGCGGAAGAGCGCGGTGTAGGCGCAGAGGAGACCAACTGGACCGGCACCGAAGACGGCTACTGTTTCGCCAGCTCGGAAGCCGGAGACGTCAAGGCAGGTCCAGGCTGTCCCCCAAATGTCACTGATCATGAGGTAATCGAGTTCTCTGGACGGGTAGTGTGGAATAGGTATGAGAGTTGTGTCTGCCTGTGCAACTCTAAAGTACTCGGCTGGGAACTGTCAATTTGACAATCGTTTGCAAGTCGAGTTCAAGTACCACGTACCTTGCATTCCGTCAACGTTCCCGAAATCAGCTCCTAGACCGACGCTTTCGAGAGGAGGTACGAGGCGATCAATGTCCAAGACACCGTCGTCTGGGGCAACTGGCACAATGACTCTGTCACCAGGCTTGACATTCTGAACTGCTTCGCCAACTGACTCAACGATACCGACACCCTCGTGACCCAGCACCCATGGTGGGTTCGTACTGCCTGATATACCCCGGTAGATGTGAAGGTCAGTGCCGCATATCGCGGAGGAAGTAAGGCGAACGATGGCGTCTTCTGAAGATAGTAGTCTTGGTTTGGGCACATTTTCAATGGAAACATGGAACGGCTTGCCCTTCCACACCGCGGCTCGCATGGTGCCTTGAGGAACTTGATGACCGGGCTGTGTATTGCTGAAACTGGACATGCTGATTGGGAAGAAGGATGTTGGATGAATTTCAACTCTGTAGGACCATGTGTTTTATACTGGAAACCAGTGCATACTCGTTCTAATAAAACTACGATCGACCGCCGATGGCTCCATGATGCTTCCTTAATGCGGCAACTGGTGTTGAGTTGCCGAATGAACGAGCTGACCATAAAAACTCTCAGGCCCCGTTCCAAGCGTCCGATTTACTTATACATAGAGGCTGTGATGCAAATCCACAGTAGTGCTGTGATTGCAACATGGTCAAAATCCCTGTCTATCTTTCATAGGGGCATTCCTCATAGCAGGGGGATTTTGAGCGGCAGACCATAGTCATGGCGCCCACCAATGGAATCCGAAATGTACAACTAGAAAACATGCTTCCATTCCGCTCTTGGCATAAGGTACAATTGAAGACTGTTCCTGTGAGCCCAGCTAACACGGTATGACTTGCTGACGCAGAGCAAAACCAGCCGTTCGCAGATGGTGTGGCTGACGTGAGGTCATCCAAGAGCATAAGAACGCATTATTGGAACGCCTCATTCGAATGACTCGACACGCTAACCGTGGCCAATTCCTGACATGCATCGCCTCGGTATTGGGCGGGTAGTGGTAAGTTTGCATGCTCGAGAGCGCCGTGGTGCGATGGTTCAGGAAAGCGCGTAATTGCTGATTGCGGAGGATGGCGCCAGGTCACCGCTGACCTTTCTCGACAGTTCTGATCTTGGGCACTAGTTGACGAACTTCCTCGTAGTCTTGTTCGTTCGGAGTCATGCCAAAGCGTTGCTCAATCTCGTCCGATATGAGGATGCCAACGCCTGCATATGCCATGACACCGACACCAATGTACATTCTAGTCCTCGGCGCAAGGCCTCTATACCATCTTCACAAACGTTAGTGACAGTGAGACGTTGAGTGGAGAGCGGAGTTAGCTCACTGCCAGACGCCCATTTTGAGCGCGGTGTTGGAAGGTTCTACAGAATGTGCACCGTATGCAATGCTGTGAAGCAAGCAAAAATTGCTTGCCAACCTTTACAGCGACCTTCGACGGCTTGAAGTGAGGTCTTACGACAAGGTGTGGTGAGTGGTCGCTAGTTTAGAAGCTTTGCAGGAATGACGCGTTGGAAATGGAAATCGCGCCGCCAAGGTTATCCGCTTCGCAGCTGCCACTTTGCTCGAGCTGCAACAATGCTCAACAATAAGTCGCACAGTATCCTTGCCGTAGCAAGAGTGCCAATTAATCTTCGTTATCTCGCCTATAGCGACCGGCGCACAAGAAATGCCATAATAGCCGGCGAACTTGTTCCCCTCAACTCCGCATCATCCCCGAAACTCCGCAACGGTGGACAGATGCGTTCGCAAGAGCTGCCTATAACCTGAGGCCGACAACCATATATCGACGCCCAAGACCCCTCACTATGCCCGGCTTTCGCCGCTGGGGCAAGTCCAAATTTGAGAAGAACCCCGAATCGTCCTTCAAACTCCTTGCTGCGGTTCTCGTCATTACGTTTTACCTCCTGATCAAAGAGTTCTCGAATCCAACAATACGGACCCGCGATGCACCTGCATATGGCGCGCAGATACAACACACAGCCTGGAATGGCACGGGCAAGGCGCAGGATATGAGAGCCGGCAAAGTGCGCAGTGCCATGAAGTACACATACTGGAAATACAGAGAGAGCGCATGGGGTGCAGACGATATATTGCCTGTTTCAGGAGGCAACTCAAGCACTAGGAATGGTTGGGGAGCATTCATTGTAGACTCTGCAAGCACGTTGGTGCTGATGGAGCTGTGGGATGAGCTGGCGCATTCACTGGAGCACATTCTTGGCATCGACTTTACACACACAGAGGATTTGGTGGATCCTTTTGAGACTACAATCCGGTATCTTGGTGGTCTGCTCTCAATCGTCGAATTGTACGATGTTGGCATGATACCTGAGGACGTTCTTCACGACGAGGCACGCGATCTGATTCTCGAACACGCCGTCACTCTAGCCGAGAAGCTTGGCCCAGCGTACGATACACCAACAGGCATGCCATGGCCGCGTGTAGACTTCAAGACTTCACGAGGCGTCGCAGACCCGCCATCTGTACATTTTGAGCATCCAGACAAACCGCAGTATGCACACCCCGCAATTGGACCCGCACGAACAGGATCATCAATCCTGGAGAACCGTGTTCTGACGAGACTTACTGGCAACCCTATCTATGCAAGAAATTCAACGCTGGCATGGGCTCCTTTGGTCTGGTCGAAGTGGCGGACACCATGGAAAGGCATGATTGATGCACCCATTGACATCACAACGGGTGCACCGGTCGGTCGCGATAGGCACTGGGACGGTGGCCACGACTCATATTACGAGTACCTCCTCAAGATCACGCTTCTTGCACCGCCATCTGATCCCCACATTGGCACATACAAGACACGCTTTTTAGAGTCTGCCTTTTCATTGCGGAAGCGCCTTGGCACACGCTCTGCGTCCGCACCTGAGCATTACATGCAGCATCTCTTCATAGGAAAGCAGGACGGTAAACAATATCACAACCAGCAGGGACACCTCGCATGCTTTGCGCCCGGAACTATACTCCTCGGATCCAAGTTCCATGACTATCCAGAACTCAAAACATTTGCTCTTGCCTTGTTAGAGGGATGTCACCATGCATACACATCTACACCATCCAAGATTGGTCCCGAGAATTGGTCGTGGATACCGAAATTCAGCTACGACGAGCCATTCTTTTCGCCTGACACAAGTCGTGCTAAGCAGGAGTGGTCAGAGAGCGGCTTCTGGAGTATAGACCCAGAGTACAAGGGCCGGCCAGAGTACGTTGAGTCGTTGTTCTATGCCTGGCGCATCACTGGTGAGCAGCGGTTTCGCGACTGGGCCTGGGAGGCTTTCTCAGCCATGGAGACACACTGCAAGGCCCCACACGGGTACGCGCAGCTTGCCGATGTCTACAAAGTGTTACCTTCAGAATGGCCTGGGTCGGGCGAGAAAAGATGGATTGATATGCAAGAGAGTTTTTGGGCAGCTGAGACATTAAAGTATCTGTGGCTGACTTTTACGGACGTCGAAACCGCCAGTCTCGACAAGTGGGTTTTCAGCACAGAGGGACATGTGTTTAGGATGATTAGATGAGACCGAAAACAAATACGACACGAGATACGACGCCCGATTCATGCATATGAGATATACTGAGGTGGTGCATGCAGGTGCAAAAGAGGAAATGACCTAGCGAAGTCGCTTACATCTTGTGTAGCAATATGTATGTAAGAGCTAACGACCTCTTCATATCAGCTGTACAACAGCAATAACCTTCGGCGTTGTGGCGGAGTGGTTATCGCGCAAGACTAGAAATCTTGTTCCTTCGGGAGCGTAGGTTCGAATCCTGCCAACGTCGATCTTTTTGTCAACCGCTACTGTGCTTGAATCATTCAGCCAGTCTAGAGTCTGTTCGTCCAGGGGGCCCACAAATCTTTTTGGATGGACGGGATGGCACAGGACCCTGCCAAGAAGCATGTACCCGAGGTGCGCTTTTGGGCTGCGGGCTTTGAGCTGCAGCATCAAACAACTCAATCTGTCAGCATGCCGCCGCGTCCGTTCCCAATTCCTATGCGTATAGGCACCGACCTCTGCCATATCCCACGCATACGTAATTTGCTCACGGAAGATGCAACCAAGAAACGCAACCCGTATCAGGCATTTCTGACCAAATTCCTGACGTTTCCTGAGCGCGCCTACTTTCGAAGACGATTTGGTCATGATACTTCCCTGCATTCTAATCCGAATGCTGCTGCGCAATTCTTGGCCGGCAGGTACGTGGCCAAACAGCTCATATTTTTTTCGAAGGCTGTCTAAACTCGTAACAGATTCGCAGCGAAAGAAGCATGTCGCAAAGCTTGCGATCATCTATCCAAAGACACGAGGGGCTTTAAGCATATCATAATCCTTCCAGTCGATGGACTTGAGCATTCAAAACACCAGAGTCGAAGGCCAACGGCATTGATATTGTACGAAGCCCTGGATGAGTCTAAAGAGTCGAGGACAGTTCCATTCGATGTGCAAGCCCTCGAGGGTCAACTATGCGAGATCAGCATTACCCATGATGGAGATTTCGCGAGTGCAGTTGCACTTGTACCCAGCATGAAGCAGGATCAACCATCACAATCCAGTCAATAGCCAGCTGAGCGGAGCTATGCTGTATATGCGCATCAAAGACTCGGACAGTTCGGAAATAACAAGGTTCTTTGTTCTCCAAGTAAGTGTGACCATGTGGAGACGACGGCACATGGCTGCTGATTAGAACATGGGGGTTGATAATCACGCCCTTTCGTTTCCAGTTTGAGGGTAGAGATCGGCTTGGAGACAGCCTCGTCTACGATCAATTAGGCATCGACAAGCGAGCCGGACCTCTTTGTACCTTGCGGCCCGAATTGCGGGCTCAAGCGGTCAACTGAGGCTGTCAAACGACGGTCGACATCTCGTGCGTTCAGCCTTGTTTCTCTGTTACAAACATGTGGTGAATGACCACACTGTCGGATACCGGCACGAGACTGGCCATACAATTGTATGACTTAAATGCTTATTCGAGCGGTACGAGATCACAGCCAGCTTCCAAGACTCCAGTGCTCTCAAACAATGCATCATAACCGAATCGACTTCGCCCCCACAGCCGTTCGCCTAGCCCTGCACTGCGCACGCTAAGCCCCTGCGCCTCTACCTCCTCAGCATACCGCATCGCGCTAAGCATGTCCTTGGCATATCGCGAATTACCTCTTAGGGTTACCGCCTGAGTGCCACGACATCCTAAGTCGGCCAGCTCTGCGACCGATACGAAGCATGGGTCCAGTTGGCAGCCAATTTCGCCTACATGCTCCTGCCATTGGATCTCGAACATCCCGTTTACGCTCATGAGACGAGTGCATGTACTGACCGGTATTCGGTGGGCGGATGCAGTCGGCATGTACCGGCGCTGTGAGGCTGGTGAAAGTCACTTTTATGAAGACCTCTGTGAGCTGAACTTTGTAGCGCTCTGCACTGTCCTCCGAATTGAATGCTTCCACCAACGTGTAAATCTTTTTGCAAGTGAAGCTCTGTCCAGCAAGGCTAATCATGCACGCAAAAATGGTGGCGGCATCGGCGCTCTTCTCGAGCAGCCTTGCCTCTATCGTCACGCCATCCGCCTCAACCTCGGACCCTACCATCACTCCTGGACCTAACATTGAGCTTTTCAGAAAACAGAACAATGACCGTTATATGGGATGGGTGGCCATCTCTGGCGTGTGGTCATCACAGCAATGCGAACCGGGTGCTACGTACTTCCAGAGTGGAGGCCACTGGAGATGCTGCGCAACCACAGCGGCTGGGTGTGATATTCCGCAAGCCTGTGTAAACGGCAACTTGATTTACAACGGTGCTGTTATAGGGGCCAGCACATCTCTTACTTTCCCTTGGTACGTACATGTACTCATCAGACCTGCAGTGTCTTGATCACTGACTGTTTGCAGTACATCCGTCTACCCTGATCCTACCGACAAGACTTTCACAATATGCAACACCGCGTTCATGTACGAGAATGACCAAGACTCTAGCCCGCAGACAAACGTGAACTGCGGAATCAGTAGCGTCAACTGGTCCTACTACCGTGTGCAACCTGAAGCCGCAAAGACCACATCTCGTTAGTTCACCCAGCATCAAGTCTCCGCTGTATACTAATAGTAATGCGCAGGTACCTCAAACACCCGGCCCACGAGCGCAGCGTCCTCCATCGACAACGGAGACACCAACGCCGCCAGCCCAACGCTCATCCCTGACACAAGCAACGACTCGGGCTCCTCAAGCAAAGCCTGGATCGCCGGCGCAGTCGTGGGACCCATCGTAGGCCTAGCACTGCTCGGCTTCCTCGTTTGGTTCTGTCTGCGCCGCAAGAAGAAGAACAACGCCGCCGCCGCCGCGCCCCAGCTCGTCCAGCCAACAGGCCCTACCTTACCACCCCAATACTACCCTCCGCCCATGCAACAGCAAGGCCCCGCCATGGCCCCCTTCGGTGTCACAGACGGCAAGCAAGCATGGTCGTCGCACCCAGCCTCGCCCATCAGCCAGGCATCCAGCCCCAACCCGCTGTCCATGTACGGCGCCGCGTATCCGCAGCAGGGAGGCCACGCTGGGCCGGGCCACACTGAGCAGGACTATGTGGCACCCCAGCCGCAGGCTCAGCACGCCTACAACGCGCCTAGCCCCAGCTTGAGTCCCGCGCCTGGTGCGTATGCAGAGAACAGCGCGAGTTACCCGCAGGTACAACCGCAGACACAGCCACAGGCATACGATGCCCGCCCGTTCTCCACCGAGTTGGATGCTAGTCCCGGTCCGCATGCAGGTGGCGGCCCGCCAAGGTAGACTTGGGACGTTGTGGAGTGGTGCTGGTGCTGATGTTGGTATTGGTGTTGTCGCTGGTTTTTGTAAGGAGCAAGACCGATGGGAGGACGAGGAGGGAGAAACCATGGTGTGTGGAAGAGTCCGGGAGGGGGACAATCTTCAATCTCAACGCTAACCCGACACGCGGTGTCGTGATTAGAATGGGAATTCGAACTCGATATCGGACTTGGAATCCTCTAGGCTGTTCTTGCGAGAGCGCACCTCGTCCATGTTTCTCTCGCACGGCAGCATCATCGGGTGTGTGTGTGTCTACCCAAGTACAGTGTTTCCACACCGGCGTTTTGCTTGTGTGTCTTTCAACGCGATTATACCAGTTATACATGCCATTATTTTTCTTCACCTTGTTATTCATTCATTCGTTCGTTCGTCTAGCCATTCACTCACTCACTCACTCACTCACTCCTTGATCCACACTCGCTATTGAGGTTGAATTAACCGTGACAACGCCACCACAGCATCAGCATCACCACCAGCGATAGTACAGATCTGCCCGTCCCAACAAGCGCCATGGCAATCTCAACAACATGGTGACGCATAGAAGCCCATGGGGTTAGTAAGGCGGTAGAGATGGAGTGCGTATTGAGGCAGGTGGGGTGGAAGGGAGTGGAGTGGAGTGATATGGGTCTGGGATGAGATGGGGAAATGAGATAGGATGAGCAGATGAACAAACAAGAAGGTAAGAAAAGCAAGACAACCTAAAACAGAGCATGACCTCATGTTTCTCTTACAAGTAATAATATCTAAGAAGATAGGAGATGAGATAACGCATCCTTTGAAATTTCTGTGCGCGAGCGAGCGAGCGAGAGAGAAAAGAGAGGGAGAGAGGGAGAGAGACTCCCATCTCTGTCTGGTCAGGATATCAAGAACCAAACCAATCGTCCCATCCCACATCCGCGCGCCATGCATGTATCATGCGAGTACCATGCGAGTGCCACACCTCTGAAGGGAATAAACAAAAAAGAAACAAAACGGAAAGAAAACAGCGCGTGGGAAGAGAAGGAGAGAAGATGAAAAGAAGATGAAAGCAGAGGAGAAGAATAAAGTGAAAAGTGGTAAGAGTCGTGTCTTGTGCTGCGCTGCGCTGCGCTGTGCTGTGCTGCACGGTGGCATATCATAACATAGATACGTACAGAAGCATAATGCCATCCCCTAAACCCCCCAAAAAGATAAAAAAAAAAGAAAAAAAAACATTCAGACAACCCTCTAATCATGCTTCGCGCCGCCCGCACCCCCAATCCCGCCCAACAAGCCATCCCGCTCACCGATTGAAAAGTATCCACCACTTCTCCCCCTCCTCCGCAGCCTCTTGCCTGCCAGCAAAGCCGCCAGGATGGTCGCAATACCGCCCAGCACGGCGAGCACGGGGTGGTGCCACGCGAAGCGGTTGAGGGACAGGAAGAAGGCGGTTGCGCGGCCGGTGGAGGATTTGGAGGGGATGAGCGGCGGGTTGTGGGTTATTTTGTTGAGGGTTTCCAGGATGGAGGTCCGCGAGGGGCGGATGGGTTCGCCGGATATGGTGGTGTCCCAGAAGCGGCGGTTCTGTGGGGGGAGTGGTTAGTAGGGTAAGTCGAGGGGGGACGATGTGGTATATTGATTTGAAGGAAATGATGTGGAGGGGTGAAATATTGTCGAGAGAAAGACTTACATCTTCATCGTTGATGATCACGCGCTCGCCTTCCTTGACGTCAATCCCGTATGTGGTCTTGACCCAGCGCTCCCAGAAGACGCCGTCAACCCACGCAAAGGCCACGCGCGGCCGCTCAATCTCATCCATGTTGATACGAATGCCCTTTGCGTCGCGCAACGCGCGCTCGTCGTTCTTGTCCTCTGCTTCCTCGATGCGGAGATGTTTTGCGTCGCGCAGCTCTTGGCGCTCGAGCTGGAACAGCGCGTCTTGCTTGTCGATCCACTCAATGGCCGCGCTCTTCATTTCGCGCTTGGACAGGATGAATTCGTCGGAGCGCGCGCGGCTGAGGATGCCGAGGACGACCATCTTGCCGTCCATGATGTCCTTGGCGTTGGAGGAGGTCAGTTCGGGGACGAGGGGAAGCCACACAGATTTCATCCATGTCAGGACCTGGCGCGTGTCGCGCATCTCCTTCGGGGTGATGGGCGGGTAGTAGCTGGGCTTGCCGTCGCGCGAGACCATGAGGCGCGGCCAGGTGGAGATTTTGAAGCGCTCAAACATGGCCTTGTCGTTTGTCTTGACGATTTTGGCCTTGCCGACCAGGCTGAGGGTCAGGCGCTCGAGCGCAGCGAAGTCCTCGGATGTGGTGGCGTGGTCGTAGAAGTAGACGAAAATAACCTCCTCCTTCTCCTCGAGCGCCTTGAAGGCTGCAGCGTCCACATCCTCAACCCCAGCACCGACTGCAGCTGCCTTGTTGGCGTAGTCGAGGAGGTCGCCCAGCCCGCGGAGGCCTTCGTACTCGATGCGCTCGCCGCCACGGAAGAAGAGCATGGTAGGATAGCCCCTCACCTTTGCGTCCTTGCAGAGTCTTTTCTCAACGTCGCAGTCAACCTCGCCGATGTTCAGCTTGCCCTTGACCTGGCGCGCCATGTTGTCCCAGTTTGGCTTGAGAGCCTGGCAGTGGTGGCACCAGGGCGCGTAGAACTTGACGAACCAAGGGTCTTGTGTGTTGGTGATGAGGGTCTGGAACTTCTCTGCAGTGAGAGGCTCGGAGATGCCGGACGGGTTGTAGGTCGACACAGCCTTGATAGGGGTAGGCTTTGCGGGAGTGGG
The DNA here is from genome assembly GCA_016920805.1 of Stagonosporopsis cucurbitacearum. Classification (NCBI taxonomy): domain Eukaryota; kingdom Fungi; phylum Ascomycota; class Dothideomycetes; order Pleosporales; family Didymellaceae; genus Stagonosporopsis; species Stagonosporopsis cucurbitacearum. The sequence continues at coordinate 1,423,322 of JAFEKD010000010.1, read as the reverse complement.
CGTCGGCGTGGCGGCTTTGGTGGGCTCGTTCTTGAGGCTCTCGAGCTTGGAGCTGGCGGCTTCCTTGTCCTTGACCTCCTCCTGCACCTTCTCTTTGACAACCTCCTCAGTGTCAGGGCCAAGCTCGACCGCCTTGTCGCCCGCCTTGGGCAGCTTGGGCCCGCCCTCCTTGCGCGACCCCGGGCGAATCGTCTCCAGTAGCTCCTCGACCCACGTGCTCAGCTCCTTCATGTCCTTGGAACCCTTTTCTCTGGCTGTCTCCTGTCCGTCGCGGAAGTAGAGCATCTGTGGGTAGCTCATGATGTTGTGGGCGGCGCAGAGGTCGGCCGAGGCGATGCAGTCGACCTTTGCGAAGTTGAAGTCGTAGAAGCGCTTGAACGAGTTGAGCGAGTCGCCTTCGGGCTCGCCTTTTGCGTCGATGGGCTTGGATGTGTAGTAAAACTCGTAGGCGGTTTGGTATGTGGGCGCAAAGTGTCTGCAGTGGGGACACGAGGGCGAGAAGAACTCTACCAGCCTGTGTAGTTGTTAGTAGGTGGTCTTGAATGGCTTCGCTGCCAGGCCGTACCAGTTGCCCTTTCTGATCTCCTTGTCCAAGTTCTTGATGTCGAGCACTGGCATGGGTGGCACTGTCTGGCCATTGAAGACGGTGTCTGGCACCTTGTCCTCCCAGTCATCATCGACATCAGCTCTTTTGACTGCTGCGGCGGCGGCGCTGTCGGGCACTGCGAGTGTGGAGGCAAGTGTCGCCAGCGACAGGAGCGAATAGAAGAGGGAGCGCATTGGACGGCTGCTGCTGCGCGGAGCTGTGGTGAATGTGTGATGTTGTCGACTACGTGGTATGTGATGTGAGGTTCTCGACTGCGTGATATGTGATGTGATCTGATGTACTTGACTGCGTGTTATCAAGCACTCGACTCTGGAAAGGGAAAAGAAAAGCACCGCCTCGTCTATCTCAAAGCACCGACTCGTCTATCAGCCTCTATAGCGCACCCAGTGTGGATGTGGAGGAGCGAATGTCCCTGAGCACCGGCCTACCCTTGTCAAGCCACCGACCACCGAGCTCCCGCCGTTCGCTGGCCGCCAAGCCTGTGGAGCAACTCAAGTTGGATCGTCATATACCTCACCACCGCTGTAGACCGCCCACACCCATTGCGCCACGCACCGCCGTCCACACTCCCCGCAACCATGCGAACCGCATCCAGACTCCTCGCCGCCGTCAAGCCCGGCCAGTTCCTCGAGGCCGGCGCGCCCACGGGCCTGACAGGCCTCGTCACCCACGCCTCGCCGCGCTCCACCCTGCTCTACCACTACACCAACACCCTCACCAAGCTGAAGCAGGCCCCGGAGTCGTCCGTGTACCGCCAGTCGACCGAAGCCCTGACGCGCCACCGCCTGCGCATCATCGAGGAGTCGAAGCCCAAGGGCTGGGACGCCTGGCAGGAGAAGATCTCGTCGCAGATTGCAGAGGACCCAGAGCACTTCCACACCATTTCCAACGACGCCGGCACCACCGTCGTGCTGCCCAAGGTCTCCAACGTCGACTACGGCCAGAACCGCAAGGCCGAGTGGGACGGCGAGGTCGCCCCCTCGTTCCCCGAGGGCATCAGGAGCGCCAAGGAGCGCAAGAAGGATATCAAGGCGCTCAAGGGCGATGTCAACTACAAGCCTGAGCGCACCTTTTCCCCTACTGTGTTTGCGCCCGAGCCGCAGTACACTATTGAGGCGTAGGTTGTCCCTGGCTGCAGCCAATGAGACGCAGTCGAATGTTGATTATCTGATGATGCATTGACGATGCTGAATACGTCTACAAACACAACCACCACAAAAGCTAACCACAAACAGCATCTCGGATCTTGAGAGCAAGATCGGTGCCGGGCTGATCGAGGAGGTCATCCAGGTCGCCGAGGCAGAGCACAAGCTCGTCGACGAGATGATCAAGAACAAGGTGTAAGTTTTGTCTTTCTTTCTTCTTCTTCTTCTTGTCATCTCCCTAGCTTGCTGCATCAGTGCCATACTAATCATCATCTCACAGCTGGGAGCCACTCGAGGAGCCCATTCCCGAGGGCCAGTGGGTGTACGCCGAGCGCGGCACACACACAGGCACAACGCAGAAGCCGTAGACGGGGGAAGGGGTGATGACGAGGCTGAAGCTCGGGGGTTGAAATAGGAGATGATTGGGGCGTGAGGTTAGATGCGAGGATGAACATGTATGTACATAGCGAGATGAGGATGAACAAGACGAACCACGGGAAGACGTGGTAGAAGAAGTTTTTGTACGAGAAGAATATGAGGGTTTTGTAGTAGAGGCAGGTGCAGGAGCAGAGGGAGAAGTAGAAGATGGAGAACGGAGGACGAATATCAAGACTTTATAGGAGAAGAACGAGAGTGAAAAGATTAAGATTAAGACGTATAGAGCCAGAAGAAGAAGAAGAAGAAGAAGAAGAAGGAGAGAAAACTTCAGAGACTAACCCCCCTCCCTCACACCTATCCTGCGCATATACAAATACATACACATACACATACACATACATGTATATATGTCTAATTCTTACCTAGTAGTCTACCGCATGTTAACGGGAGAGTCTATACTGCACTATATATAGTCTTATAATATAGTCTATACCACAGTCTACAGTCTACAGACAAGGAATAGACGAAACAGTCTTACACTACAGTCTTACACTGTACATTCTACAGATAAGGAATAGACGACACAGTCTACCTAAGCACTGCACATTCTGCATGTTAGGATAAAACAAACCTAGCAAGTAGGTAAAGTAGGTAAGTAGGTAAGTAGATTAAGCTAAGGAGAACAACAGCTCTAGATCTAGATCTAGGTCTAGGTCTAGGTCTAGCTGTATCTCCACGGTGTGTGTATATATGCATAGGCTGGTGCTGCTACTACTCCTACTACTACTACCGCTACCACCACCGCTACTAGTAATAAACTAGCACAACAAGTGTCAAACACAAGAGTAAAGACAAGACAAAGAAAAAAAACGCCGATTCCCATGCGCTAAGCTAAACGAGTCCAAAGCAAACCGAACAAACAAGCAAATGAAGAACTGGGAAGGGGAAGAGGAAGAGGAAGAAGAAGAAGAAATATAGGAAATAAAAATGGACATGGACATGAAAACAAGAGACTCCCCCTCCCCCCCTTTCTCCCCAAAAAAAGAAAAAACGCCAATTGTGAATATTCATCTCGTGGGTTCTTGAGTAGCGTTAACGTCTCCTCTTCAACGTCTTTGACGTCTCTCCTTCTTGAAATCTTCAACGTTTTCTCTTAACATCCCCGTCAAGTAAAGTAAAGTAATTAGTCGGAGCTCTTCCTAAACTTGTCGCCAGATGTGCGGTCGTAGGCTCTAGACGAGCCCTTGCAGTGCTTGATGATCCAGGGATGGCGCTCGACGTCTTCGAGGGAGATGCGTTTTTCGGGGTCGAGGACGAGAAGCTGTGGGGGGAGGGGAAGAGAGGTTAGCCATGTTATATATTATAGATACATATTTGAAAGAGAGTATAGACCCACCCGTTTTATCAGGTCCTTTGCTTCGGAGCTCACGAACCCAGGGACGGTGTACTCGCCGCGGACAATCTTGCGCTGGGTCATGACCTGCGTGTCCTCAAAAGGGGCCTCGCCGACAAGGAACTCGTAGGTCAGGACGCCGAGGCTCCACAGGTCGACCTTTTCAGTGTAGTAGTTGTCCTTGGAGGCGCCCTTGAGCATCTCCGGGGGCAGGTAGTCGAGGGTGCCGCACATTGTGTTGCGGCGGTTATTTGGGGCGTGGACGCTCCAGCCAAAGTCTGAGATTTTGATCTCGCCGTGGACGCCGACGAGGATGTTTTCGGGCTTGATGTCGCGGTGCATGACGTGCTTCTTGTGCAGGTACTTGAGGGCCGAGGCCATCTGGGCAATGTACTGGGCGGCCTTCCACTCGGGGAAGCGCTGTTCGCGGCGCAGGTGCTTGTAGAGCTCGCCCTTGCCGGCGAACTCGAGGATCAGGAAGATGCGCTTTGCGTCGTGGAAGTGGCCGAAGAGGCGCAGGACGTTGGGGTGGGCGAGGTGGGACTGGATCTCAATCTCGCGGCGGACCTGCTTCTCGACCTTGCCCTGCTGAATCTCCGACTTGTGGAGGACCTTGAGGGCGCAGACGAAGCCCGAGGTGCGCTCTTTGGCGAGGTAGACGCGGCCAAACTTGCCCTTGCCGAGGGGCTTGCCAATCTCGAACATGCCGAGGTGCCATTGCTTGGGGGCGGCGGGCTGGGGCGCAGGCTGGGGCGCAGGCTGGGTGTAGATGGACGAGTCGGTGAGGGTGCGGCGGTGGCCGTCCGAGGGGCGCGTGGGTTGTGTGGATGCGGCGGCGGCGGCGGCGGCGGCGGCGGAAGACTTGGCGACGGTGGCGCTGGCGAGTTTGCTCGAGGAGACGGCGGCGAGCTTGCTCGAGTTGACGGCGGCGAGCTTCTGGAGCGGGACTTTGATGCGGTTGGCGGCCGAGGCCGAGGCGGACAGGCCGGCTAGCGATGCGGCGACAGGAGCCTGGACGGGTCAGGGACGGCGCGGGCAGCTGTGTCGCGACGACGCACCTTGGGCTTGTAGGCGGCGAGCTGGTCGTCGCCGTTTTCGTCGTTGACGGTGATGCGCTCAAAGGCGGCCTCGAGGTGCGAAACTTCGGCCATGACGGGGGGTCGGGGGCTGGGCAGGGGGGAGAGAGGAGGAAGAGGAGGAAGAAGAGGAGGAGGAGGAGAACGAGCGCGGGCGGCGGTCCGGTATGTACTATGGGTGGGAAACCTGCTGTTAGTACGCTGTCGGCGATGTCTTGCGTCGCTTGGGCCTTGATGGATGGTGCTGGGATGGGAGGCTGGGGAGGGTTCGTGCAGCCTCGCTTCGGCGCACTAAGCGCCAAACAAGCGTCGTTGGCCGGGCGACAAACATGGCGCTCCCCCACGCGACCCCACTCGACACAGATGCAGACACGCCCACACGACGTCACAGCACAGCGAGAGCGTAGGCACAGCACAGCATCATACGGCAGCAACAAGCATGGCCTCGCTCAATGGCGCGCCCGCCGACACGCTCGCGCCCGGCCTTGCTGACACATCCATGACTACGCACGGCTTCACCGTCACCACGCGCAAGCTGCCCATCCTCAAGGCCGGCCCCATCGACGACATGACCAAGGCGCTGGGCATCACACCGCCCGAGATGATCTTCGGCGACAACCTCGTCCGCATCGAGCACCCCGCGACCGGCTGGGCCATTGAGTTCAACGCCTTCGATGCCCTGGACCGCGTCGACAAGACGGGCGAGCACATGCTGCAGGTTGCCTACTCGGCCGAATGGCAGCAGAACCGCCAGAAGCAGTTCGAGGACATCAAGGACGTCGTGAAACCCTTTGACTGGTCCTACACCACAGACTACCGCGGCACCCTCGCCCCGGCCCCGGCCCCCGCCTTGGCCCCCACCACCACCCCGATCCCCCTCGCCCTGCTGCGCCGCCCAGACCCCATCCACTTCTTCGACGAGCTGGTCCTGTACGAGGACGAGCTGGCCGACAACGGCATCGCCATGCTGTCGTGCAAGGTGAGGGTCATGCCCGCCCGCCTGCTGCTGCTGGTGCGCTTCTTCATGCGCCTCGACCACGTCGTCTTCCGCATCCGCGACACGCGTGTCTTTGTCGAGTTCAGCACGGGTGAAGTCGTCCGCGAGTACACGGCAAGAGAGGCCAGTTATGAGGATGTGCGCCGGAAGCTGGCCGGCCGCAACGAAGACGTGCTGGCCGTTATGCGCGACCCGAATCTGCTGGCCGAGCATGTCCCAGTGGTGGAGCACATCCTGGACGGCGTGAAGCTGAAATAGAGATGAGAATATGCTGTTGGAAAGGTTATGTAGGAAAGAAAATACCACGCGGGCAGGCCGCGCGAATTGGCAAGCCTGATGCAGGTGGGAGAGAGGTAGGCCACCGTCTGTACCTCTACGCCAGCAAAACTGACCGTGCGCAGAGCTGCGAAGAGCAGATTGCAGCAGCATAGTACACGACACAGCCCGTATATGACAGCCAGAGATACCCTCTACAGAAAACGTGTCCTCATCGTGACTCGACCTTGATCATCACCTACCGCGGCGCGCCACAGATATCGAGTCGAACAGAGTCGAGATGCCAAATAGATATTCCTCACAACGCCGTCGCTATGCAAATACCACCTCCTGTACACTATCATACACACAAATAGAGATATCCCACAAACACAACCCTGCCAACCGCCACATCACCGATAAATCTCATCAAACGGCCGTGTGTCATTGAAGCAGCTCTCCCACACCTCATTCACCACCTTCTTGGCGTGCGCCTCGTCTCTGATCTGCGGCCTCTGCAGCATCGACAGCTCCGCCCGCCGCCGCACGCACGCCTGCAGCTGCTCCGTGATGCTCCACTGGTTGCGCGTGAAGAACTCGCGCGTAAATCTACATTCGCCTGAGAGGGTAGAGGCGCGAATCTGTGCAGACACTGCGTTAGCATGACGTCTCGCTGACCAAGTCCCATCGACAAGTCTGTTGTTAAGTAGTCGAAAGTCTATTGTCAACATGCACTCACCTCCAAACACGCCTGGTGCCGCACATTGTCCGCCTCAACCTTCCACTTCAAATGGTCCCACGCGTGCACCATCTCATGCGCCATGGTGTCCTCCTGATGACCGCGGTTCCGAAACTTGTTGGCGCACAGCAGAATCCCATGGTCCAGACTAAACCCACCAGACTGCTCATTCGTGCACATGCGACATAGAATGTTGTCCTTATTCAGGTCCCCGCCTAGCTTGTACACCTCGTCAGACAGGAAGCGAATCACGGGCGAGTACTGCAGCAGGTACTCCTTGTTGGACTCGCAGCGCTTGCAGATGGACTCGGCTTTGGTGGCGTCCAGCTCGGTGAAGTAGTTCCTCTCCAGCTCCACGTCCCGGCTGCCCGTCATGCGGCCCAGCAGGATGGAGAAGGTGTTGCTCCAGGTGTAGTAGACCGGGTCGAGTTTCTGCGGCGCTGGGCCTGGCGGCGCAATGGCGGCGGGGTGCACGCCGGAGGTAGGCGTCGAGGAGTTGGACATGGCGTGTAGGGCAGGCGTTCAGATGGGAGTCGTGGGGTGAGTTGCCGTCGCAAAAGTCGTGGTGGTGGTCCGTCGAGCGAGGTGCAGCCAATGGGCGTGCGAGAAGGCCCGCGAGGGAGCTCTTAGCTGCCCTGTCCGAGTTCGGAATTGCCGTCCAGTCATTCGCGTGCTTTGTCCGTGAAGGGCGTATAGTATATACATATATACATATATATATATATATATATATACGTATATACATCCATTACCCCCCCGCTCTGCCTACACCTACAAAAACGCAGCGCCATGGCGGTCCACATGAAGAAGATGCCCGGTCAACTGACTGTGGTGATAAAACTCGGTAATGCCTTCTCAGTACTACAGATCCCCCACCACACACGCAACACAGGCTTACCAACACGGCACAGGCACAAGCTCCATAGTCGACGAGAAGACCCACCAGCCCCTCCTCTCCATCCTCTCCCTCATAGTCGAGACAGCATGCCAGCTGCACGCCGACGGCCACCGCGTCGTCATCGTCTCGTCGGGCGCCATTGGCGTCGGACTACGACAGATGAACCTGGCCCGCCGTCCCAAGCACCTCCCCAAAGTCCAGGCCCTCGCTGCCATCGGCCAGTGTAAGCTGCTGGCGCTGTGGGATCAGCTATTCGGCAACCTGGGCCAGCCGATTGCGCAGGTGCTGCTGACCCGCAACGACATCGCCGACCGCACGCAGTACCAGAACGCGCAAAACACCTTCATCGAGCTGCTGAGCATGGGCGTCATTCCCATTGTCAACGAAAACGACACCCTGGCCGTCACCGAGATCAAGTTTGGCGACAACGACACCCTGAGCGCCATCACGGCCGGCATGGTCCAGGCCGACTACCTGTTCCTCATGACCGACGTCGACTGCCTGTACGACACGAACCCACGCACGAATCCAGATGCAAAGGCCATTGAGGTCGTTGAGGATATTGCAGAGCTGACTGCTGATGTCAACTCGGCCGGCTCAGCGCTGGGCACGGGCGGCATGAGCACCAAGATTGTGGCCGCCAGACTGGCCACCAGCGCTGGTGTTACGACCGTCATTACTAAGAGCTCCAAGCCAGGCAATATCTCTGCCATTATCAGACACGCCGAGCGACAGCGCAAGGTCCACGCGTCGAGTCGCAACTCCATCAGCAACTTCACCGACGACGCAGCGCCGGCCTCCCACGACCCTGTCTCCACCTCCACCGCGTCCCTGCCAGAGCCTTCCCACCACCCTTCCACACAACCATCCCCCGACGCCGACCCTGTCCCGCTGCACACCCGCTTCCTCCCCATCTCACACCCAATCCGCGACCGCTACTTCTGGATCCTGCACGGGCTCGCTCCACACGGCACCATCTACATCGACCACGGCGCGCACAAGGCGCTGCACGACAAGGCGGGGCTACTCCCCGTCGGCATCGTCGACGTCGACGGCCACTTTGCCCAGCAAGAAGCCGTCCGCATCGTTGTCGTCAAGCGGCTGCCTCCTACAAATGCTGCCGTCCCTGCCGCCCTTGCTTCGCCCACTACCACCACTACTCCTTCATCATCATCATCATCAACAACAACACCCGCCCCACTCACACCCACTCACACATCCCACACACACGCCCCGATCCCCCTGCGCCACCCCATACCACTCCCCCACTCCCACTCCCACAGCCTTTCGCACAGCCTTTCGCACAGCCACTCAGCGCCGCACACCAACACCAACAGTCCCCACCCCCCCCTCTTCGAGCACACCAACCCCCCGCCCTTTGAGATTGGCCGCGCAGTCGTCAACTACTCGGCCGCAGAGATCCGGCGCATCAAAGGCATGCACTCGACGCAGATTGTGCGCGAGCTGGGCTATGCTGATAGCGAGTATGTGGCTGTACGGGAGAATATTGCGTTTTTTGGCGTCGAGAGGAGTAGGCCGCCGACGCCGGCTATGGAGTAGGATTGACGTTTGATGTTTAGAGAGTGTGATGGAAAATGGATAGAATGTTTTTATTTTTATTTTTTTTCCATTCCTCTTCTTTCTCTCTCGATTTTCTTTTGCTTGCTTACTTACTTACTTGCCTGCTTACTTACTTTCCACCCACCCACTCACCCCCCTCACCCCGCCAACGCCATAATCCGCGCCAAAACCGCATCATCACTCTCCCCCACGCCCTTAACCCTCTCATACGCCGGCGCCAACACCGCCCTCTCAATCTCCCTATACACCCCCTTCGCCACAAAAACCGTCTCCCCCTGTCTCCTTGCATCGACAAACAAATACGCTGCTGCGCGCGCCACCACGTCTGCGGACTGCGCGTCGTGGTAGTCGACGGCTTTGAGGAGGTTGTTCAGGTCCGGGAGGACTTGGGTTGCGGTCCAGCTGGGGGCGAGGCTGTTGACGCGGATGCGGTTCTCGGGGTTGCTGGAGGTGAGGAGCGTGGAGAGGCTGCGGGTGAAGCTGTGGATGGCGGCTTTGGATGTTGCTGTTGGTGGGTGGGTTAGATATATATATATATATATATGTGTGTGTGTGTGTGTGGGGGGTTGGGTTGTCAAAGGGGATAGATCCAGGACATAGATCCAAATCACGGCATAAAACAGAATGGAAACACACATACCATAATCAACCGCCCTCACAGGATGCAACCCCGTACTCGACCCCATCAACACAATACTTCCCCCCTCCTCCTGCGCCTTCATGTAATGTACAGCCAGCGTCGCCGTATTAACCACACTACGCAGGTTAACATCCAGCGTGGCGGTCGCAGGCTCCAGTAGCTCGCCATCCGCGTCCGTCTCGAGGGAGAGGTAGTTTGCGCGCGGGCCGATTCCTGCGTTGGCGAAGACAAAGTCGATGCGGGGGTGGGCTGCGAGTGTGGATTTGAAGAGGTTTGTTAGGGAGGGCCAGTGGGTTACGTCTGTTTGGATGAAGAGGGTGTTGGTGTTGGTGTTGGTGGGGGGTGGGTTTATGTCTGCGCTGATGACGGTTGTGCCGAGGGAGGTGAGGAGGGATACGGTTGCGAGGCCGATGCCTGAGGAGCCGCCTGGTAAGGGGGTTAGTTTTGTGGTGTGATTGGGGGGTTCGTGGGGAGAGAGCGTGGAGAGGTACCTGTGACGATTGCGACCTTGCCCGCGAACTTGGACGGGGATAGGTCTGCATCTGTGATTTCAAAGTCGGCCATGTTGTGTATGGTTTCTAGTGTTTGGAGAGATGAAGAAGAAGAATCGATGCGATGAGAATGATAATTTCAAGCGGTTTCTCTCCTTCACTGGGTGGGGGGATGGAAGGATGTCACGCTATAGACATATGGACCGCTCCATCCTCGACAATGTGCACCCGGTGAACCTTACCCAGCCACGACGACAGCAACGGCATGGTGCCTCTCCATCCATGGCACAACGCACACATGTGGCCTGAGGGAAGTGACCCGAAGGCAGATCCCAGACATGCAGGAATTGTATTGTAGGGGACCAGGGGTTGAGGTTGACTGGGATTCAACGACGCGAGGCTATGCTGTCGGTCCGTTGTCGCATACTGTGTAGTATGTCCAGGGAGGTATTTCCTGATGCCTCCAGACACGGCGTATCGAACGGGCCCTAGTTTGTGAGGCCGTTGCTCGTGCTCACCAAATAGGCAAGGCCGACGTTTTGATGAAATTGCCAGCCGTTAGAGGATCCATGTCCAGCGGAGTACTCCTCCGGAGATCAAGACAGTAGCGCGGAAAGACGACTCCCAGAACATCCATCCGTGTCCTTGACTGTGAGCTAACCGAGCTGCTGGGGACAGCTTTGCTTACATCTTGTACCTAGGTAGTCATCAAGCAGGCATTATTCAACGGCATTGCTGCTGTGGGGTTCAGCAGAGACGGTGGACGGCACGTCTGTCAGTGTCAAGACGGACGGGTCGAGCCGCCGAGGTCGACCTAGCGTTGGCCTGGCGAAACTTTGTCTAGCCGTAAAGGAGCCGCGAGGACCAGTCGAGCCGTCCGATATCAACTCCCTTGTGCTCAGACCGACATGCGCGTCCTGGTCCGATAGCTGCTGGATTGAGGCTAGTTGGTGTTCACGCTTCTGCACACCACTATGACGACTGCGACCCTACACAAGCACCCGCGCGACCCAGGGCGCCTGGGGGGCCTTAGGGGACAAAGCACTTGCATGGCGCGAATTCAAAGATGATTCCCGGACACCAGGCCTAAATATGCAGCGCACAACTTGGGTCAAAAGTGTTCAACCTCAAGCAAGCCAAAAAGGAAGAACAGAGATTTCGAATAGCACCGCTACGGCCGATCTACAGAATATTGAGTGGATCCGTGTGAGCAACGCTCCAAAACATCCAAGAAAGTGCAGAATGTGCAAGCGAGCAAGGTCGCTGTTACAGAACTCAGTTTAGCCCAACTGTCGATCAAAGTGTGTGCTGAGCAGGCTCTTTCGCGTCCAAGCAGCAACAGTGCCCCATCCCAAGACGCTCCGCTGCTTACATGCTTATTAGAGAGCATCCTGCTGAGGCTGTTGTCCCGTCCGTCTGGTTTCTGGACATGGACTCTGTCTGCAATCTTGACATCAGTACACTCATACCAGACTCGACAAGAATTGACCCCGTCTCGTGCTGAGCCATGAGTACCGTTTCTGTAGCTGGAGACGGCGTGGCGCTTTTGTACGCCTCCATTATACTGCTGGTCTTGACCTGGGTTACGGTCCTCATGCGTGTCTGCGTTCGAGTATGGCGGAGAGTGCTCGGCATGGATGATTATCTGATGATGGTGGGACTGGTAAGTGTACAGCTGGCTGTATCAAACATGGGATTGACCACCGCAGGTATTGTTCTCTGTGACAGCTTGCCTTTGTATAGTGTCTTGTTTCTATGGCTCTGGACAGAAAGCTGCAGATCTGAATCCTCTTACAATCTCAAAAGGCATCAAGGTATGATATAGCATTCCACCACGACTGTACCAGGGACGGAAGCTGATTGTGGAAGACGTTTTACGTTGCGGAGTACTTCTACGCTGTCAGCGCTGCCATCATTAAATGCAGCATCTCTGTCACACTCCTCCGCATCGCTGCTTCCCAGCGTCGCTACAACTACGCCATATATACAATCATAGGCTTTACCTGGATCGCAACCATTGTCTTCTGTGCTGGCATCGCAAGCATATGTACGTCTTCCCAGCCATTGCATGGGTGAACAGCTTCTAACGTGCTGACAGGTCAACCGATCGAGACGCTCTGGGGCGAGGCCAAAGGCACGTGTAACCTCCAACTGAACAGCGATGTCTCTTTCTTCTTCTCCGCGATCGAAATCTTGACAGATTGGAGTCTGGCCATTCTGCCCGGCATCTTGTTGTGGAATGTGCAAATGAAGAGCACTGTCAAGACATCTGTGGCTTTTATCCTCGCCTTGGCCTCGGCGTAAGTCACTCCTGTTCTACACAAGATAGATAGCCTTGCTAACGCCGTTGCTAGAGCGAGCTGTGCCACCATCGTCCGCCTCCGGTACCTCGCGCTGTACAGCGACCCGGGAGAGTTCATGTACGGCACAGGAAAGATTGGCTTCTGGTCCTTGATGGAAGAAGGTATCGGCATCGTAGCAGGCTCGCTGCCTGCGCTGCGGCCTCTGCTATCCCTGACAGTGAGTCTCAGCTCCAGCATGAGGACGCCCGGCGCAGTCACATCAGGGCGGTCTGATCCTCTGGACAAGACCAACCCGCATCCGAGAAGACCGCCGGGCGGCGTCATACTGGACACGTTCCAAACCCTCCCAGGCGAGGAAATTGAGCACGATGATGGAGACAGCCAGAGAAACATTGTCAAGCAGACGGAATACACAGTGATGTCGAGAGAAGTCGTCGCTGAGGATGAGGGATGCATTAAAGGCCAGCTGCTGGGCTGGAAACACGCAGCAAAGACATGACGCATGCGAACTATGAAATCATCTGGTGATAAGTCAGAACATATAAGTAGAATACAAGCAAGGGTATCTCATTCGCCTCACCACATCACACCACACCACACCGCACCCTCACTTCAGCAGCCCGTGTATCCGCACCCCAAACAGCAACTTCAATACCCAAACTCCCAAATATCCTTCTGATAACCCTCCGTCAACGTCTTATCCTCGCCATACTTCTCCTGCCACTCTGTAAACCCGCCCTTGAGGACATAAACCCTCTGCCTCCTCCCCTCCTCCTCACCCCCCTCCCCCAACGCATCCAACCTCTCCTTCTCCCTGATATACCGCAGCGCAGCACTCGGCCCCCTCTGCTGACTCAACGCGCAATGAAACACCACCACCTCCTTGTCCTGCAGCGTCCGCACCAGCTCCGGCACCTTGTAGTCCAGCGTCGAGCTGGGTACCCATGTGCTGCCAGCAATGTGGCCGCCGATGTGGTCGCTGTCGCGCACGTCGATTACGGCCGTGGTGGCGGGGAGCGAGGACGTGGGGGAGAATTGCGAGGCGAGTGTTTCGCGCGAGATGTATTGTAGGGAGGCGAGGGTTATGGAGGACATTTTGCGCGTGGCGTGGTGAGAGTGCTGGGACGGGGGTGTTGGGATGGTGAGAGAATTGGTGCGTTGTGTGAGCTGGTGGATGGTCTTTGGTATTGTTCCTTGCGTAGGGAAGGTCCGCATGAGCTTGTGAAGTTGTGTTGTTGTGGCTTGGTGGAGCTGCTTGGAGGGGTGGTGGGGCACGCGTTCAGCATGGCGCGATGACACGTGCAGCTGTATACACGTTCTTCCAGACGTTGTGCCTTGCCATTGCGTCTGCGACGTAAAGGCTCAGAGCCAGAAGAGAGACTGGATATTTGAAATCTGTTGATTCGTGGCATACATATACATAACGCTAACTCCTACTTCCAAAAAGCAGCCTCTTGACCGCAAAGACAACATCAAGTATCGGAACATCTACAACTTGCTTCCTCCGCCAAGCAGCTCAGCACCTGCACCAGAGATTGCAAGCTTGCCTGTCTCCTTGACCTTGGTCTGGAACGCAACAGTGTTCCCTGTCTTCCACATCTCTGTGATGAGCGTCTGGCCTGGCAGCACAACGCCAGCAAAGCGGACCTTGATGTTCTTGAATGGTCCAAACTTCTGTAGAATGTGCTTGCCTGAAATGCCGAACGAGCACAGGCCGTGCAGGATGGGTGTATCAAAGCCACCGACCTTGCTGAACTTGGGGTCGATGTGCAGAGGGTTGAGATCACCAGACAGACGGTAGATAGCAGCCTGCTCTTCTGTAGTTTTCTCCTCGACGACAACATCGGGGGCGCGCTGCGGCGGCTTGTGCGCCTTAGTTGCAGCGCCACGGTCGCCGCCCTTCTTCTGGCCGCCAAAGTTACCGCTTCCACGGATGAATACTGTGGACTCGTTGTAGAAGATCTCCTCGCCGGTGTTGGCATCCTTGGTTACGGAGCCGTACACAACCAGACCAGCGGCGCCCTTGTCGACGACTTCGACGAGCTTTGGTACGGCAACAAGCTTAGCCTCTGTGGGAATCGGGAACTTGCGGATCTCAAGGAACTGCTCGCCGTGCAGAAGCATGCGTGGGTCGAAGTTGGGCACAATCTCGTCAAATGAGAATGGAGGCTCGGCGTTGAAGGGAGGGACCACGCCAAAGGTAGGGATGACCTGGAAATTCTCGTCACCCTCGTAGACGAATGGAAGGTCGGTACGCTTGGCACCGATACCGAGGTCTAAGCATTTTAGTAGAGTGTTATGTAATGTGCGCGGCGGTGGACTTACTGTAGAGAATCACATCCCTCTCGGTGTACTCGAAAGGAGTACCGGCTGATTTGGCAGCCAGTGCTGTTTGCTGAGCCTTGAGAATCTCCTCGTTGCTCTTCGATGGCTTCTTCTCCTTCTTGCTCTTCTTGCTGGTGTTCTCCATGTTGGCCATGATCGACTTGAGACCACTGGCATTGTCGAACGGGTTGTCGGCACGACCGTCGTCAAAGTTGGTAATGCGCTCCCACTGCTGGAGAACAGCCTCCGGAGTAAGCTTAACATCGACTGGGAAGCCGTGGCCGCCGGTGCGCTGCCACCTGGTAGCGGCGAACCAACCCGAACCCATCTCGTAGAGACCGCCGGTCGGAACAGGAGCTTTGTCAGAGACAAGGAGAACAACGAGAGGCGCGTTGAACTCGGGCTTGAGGGCTTGGACTACCTCCTCAGGCATGATAGTGCGAGTCATCTGTGTGCCGGCGTTGGGCGCCACTGTATTGACAAAGATGTTGTTCTTCTTGCCCTCAAGAGCAAGAGACTTGGAGAAACCAAGAATACCGCACTTGGCCGAGGCGTAGTTGGCCTGACCGAAGTTTCCGTAGATACCACTGGTTGAGGTGGTGTTGACGATGCGGCCGTACTTCTGCTTGAGCATGTATGGCCAAGCAGCCTTAGTGACAGAGTATGTACCGTGCAAATGGACCTTGTGGATGACTTCCCACAGGTCGTCAGTCATGTTAGTGAAGGCCTTGTCACGGAGGATACCAGCGTTGTTGATGACAATGTCGACGCGACCCCAAGTGTCGATGGCTGTCTTAACAACAGCCTCTCCATCCTGGACGTCAGCCTTGTTGCCAACAGCCTGACCGCCGAGCTTCTGAATCTCCTGAACCACATTGTCAGGGTTGACGAGGTCGTTAATGACGACCTTTGCTCCACGCTTGGCCAGCTGGAGCGCGTAGATGCGGCCGAGACCAGCACCACCACCAGTGACGATAGCGACCTTTCCGGTGAAGTCAAGCTCCTCGCCCTTGGGATTGGCAGGCAGCTTGCCGGCTTCCTCAAGCAGCTCGAGAGCGTTGGCAGGTCCCTGAGGGTGCTCGGCCTTTGAGAAGTCAACAACATCCTTCCACTTCGCAGCAACAGCGCCAGGTGTGAGTGTGTCATCAGCCTTCAGTTGAGCACCGCGAGCTCGCTCCCATCGCAACTCAGCGATGTGGCCACCACCAGCCTCGAATATACCACCAGTCTTGGTGCTGGACTTGTGTGTAAGGACGGCGACGAGAGGAACGATCCACTCAGGCTTCAGCTTTGCAAGAACATCGGGAGGCATAACAGTCTCGGTCATTCGGCTGGCTGCGATCGGAGCAATGACGTTGCAGAGGATGTTGTACTTGAAACCCTCCTTTGCGAGAGTCTCCGTAAAGCCGACAAGGGCAAGCTTAGCAGCTGGAATAAATGTGAGTTCACATGCTAGGTCTTGAAGACTTGTCATTACTTACCAGAGTAGTTGGTCTGGCCGAAAGAGCCGAAGAGACCGGCCGCTGAGGCGGTGCTGATGAGCCTACCGTACTTCTGTTTCCTGAAGTGAGGCCATGCGGCTCTCGCGCACTTGTACGCCCCGAGGACGTGAACCTTGTAGATGAGGTCCCAATCAGCCTGCTTCATGTTCTTGAAGCTGATATCGCGGAGGATACCGGCATTATTGATGAGAACATCGATGCGCCCAAAGGCGTCAATGGCGGTCTGAACGATCCTGTCTCCATTTTCAACGGAGTCGTAGTTGGCAACCGCTTTGCCGCCTGCCGACTTGATCTCCTCGACAACTTTGTCGGCGGCCTGTAAGAGCGGTCAGCGGTCGTTCTACGGTAAAGCGGTTGTGAAGCATGACATGTGACAACGGAGCAGTTACAGCTCCACGCAAAAGCCACGGCCACCGCCAATTTGCGCCATACAAACGTGTGATTTATGTTGAGGCGACCATTGAACAGAGAGAGACCTACCGATGAGCTTCCACCTTCGCCCTTGAAGCTGCCACCGAGGTCGTTGACGACAACATTTGCGCCGCGGCTAGCAAAGAAAATGGCATACTCGCGACCCAGGCCACCGCCAGCACCGGTGACAACGACGGTCTGGCCGTCGTATCGCAATTCCTGAGCACCGCTCATGATGTGAGGTTGCGAAGTTTGAGGGAGAGAATGGCTACTCTTCAAAGAGACCCGCTACGGTTGCGGAGTGCTAGCACCGAATGACGTTGGTTGCTAAGCTACGGTGACGGGTATCAATAAAGATCCCAAGTAATGTGGAGGGAGAAAATGGGGAAGAGGAGAAGTTTTGCGGGGAGGGAAGAGGGTAGAACTACTGTGGCAGTTGAAGCCAGACTCGCGGTTTTGAGCTCATCTTGTTCACGCGGCCTCCCGAGGTGCAAGCTGCCTCGGCACTTCGAAGCGTGTGGGGACAGGGAGTCACGTGTTCCTGGGGTAGCCGCAGCCCGCCGCTTCCTCCTAATCCGTCTCTCAATGCCGACATGTGAGACTCAGCTTGGGCGTTCTGATTGGCATGTGCTGCCAAGAGCTGGTCACATTCATGTGAAGAAGATGTTTCCTTGTGTGAGCCATGTTCAAATGCATTTCCAAGCTCTTACACACATGGTCCGCTCGCGCGACATTGCTCGAGCAGGAGACGCACTCTTTAACACCGACACGGTTGGAAGCCCATCGAAGAACTGGGGTGGGGGCTCATTAGGTAGCACAGCAATAATGCAGTCCACCCGATAGTGCCTGTTTCGGTGGCATGAGAATCTGTGTCTGTCCGAGGATGCGGATAACGGAAAGCATAGATCACGATTTACAACACTCGCACGCTGGCACGGAAATTGAAGTTTGTCTTAAGCAGAATACCTTGGTAGGCGATGCGCCCTTGCTGTTTCATCCCACAATTTGTATCAGGTAATTACTAGATGTATAAGTTACAGCAGTCGTTTGGACACACGAAGTTGGCTCGCGAAACAAGCAGTCGGTCGCAAGTCGGGCCAATCTCGTGCGCGCAGTTTGTGTAGCGAACTTCCACAATGGTATCGCGAGCATCATCAGTCAACTTCACACAATCAAGACCTCCTCGCCCATATTCCGCTCCAAAGCCATTCTGCTCTATCGGTGTAGCTCAGCATTTCTCTGTTCTCAAAACGCTTAGATGGTCGTCGTCGGCCCACCACATGCGTGTATCTGGCATCAATCGAAGTAATGCAATACTATTTCTTGACCACTACCACCTGCAAACTATATTTCTCTCCCCTATTGCTGATTGAGCGCATTGCGCAAATAGTTCTTCATTACAACTGTCACGAGAATTCCCACATGACCTCAGTCACCGAGAAGTTGTAGAAGGTCCAAAGGTAACGCTGGCTTGTTCCCTATACAGCGTGACACGGGCAGTCAAGGGTCCTTGTATAAGAAGCAAAGGCCCAGGCTAGTTGATCCGACAGTGTGTCTGTACGCCTGTACTGCCACAAAATGTTATTGATCCTGCAGCTCCCGATCTACAAGCGCCAACCCGTAGGAGCAAACTGGAAGGCACAGGATTGCACACTCAGAGCGAGGAACGCGCACAGCGCATGCCGGGAAGTAGTGTGTGTGCGCGAGAATTATGGGAAGTGAAGGAGTTGGGAGAATTCAGTCGGAACATTCGTCAAGATGGGCAATATTTCTTCATAGTCGCCTCTTTGCCGCTACACAATCTGAGAAAAGTAGAGGTGGGGTGATTTTTATGTGCAATTGTGTCCATATGATTAAGAGCAGAAGTTCGAAGTCTATCCTGTTGTACCTGTGTGTATGGTCAAACAACATGCACGACTCGAATGAAGTATAGCCCAACGCAGGCACTAAGAGCTACTGCAAAGCAATAGTAGCAACTTTGACAGGTGTCAGTCAATACACGTGGAACGGGAAACAGTATCCTGCTTGGGACGCCTACCGCCGAAATTGTAATTGCGTCTTTCGCGCGCGTCATTTGATCAAGAAGGTAACCTCACCATGTACCATCGTTTCCGAAGATTTTGCGTCTCAAACGACCGCCGCAAGCTTGTTTTCAGAAAAATCGATGTGAGATGCAGAAACAGTCAAGCGAAGCGAATTTGCAGACGCTACGCCGGGGCTGAACTCCGGTACCTACTCGCCGCGGTTGTCTGTGGCACACCTTAGATACGAGGTCTGCCAGATCCAGAGCTTTGCAGTTCATGCACTTGGTTAAAGTCTTCTGTCAGAGTGGGGCTATCGCCAGAGAAGGCTTTGTATGTGCTGAAAATCCGACTGCAACTGGGGCAGAGCTTGGCAAGCAGTGGTGCTCCTGAGTAATTTGTGATACGAGATTGAGCCTATTGACATTTTATGTCTGCTTTGAAAATTGTCTCGGCAATCGAAATCTAGAACGCTGGCTATCTTTTGTGAGTAGGTGGTCTCTTAATCACCAGCCTGTAAATTTTGTCGCCGGGATGTCGTGCATGCAGGTATAAGATGCTCTAGTCTCAGCTCGGACCCATCTGCTTCACCGCTGCGGTGTGACGGAGGTCGATCCATGAGACGCGTAGTGAGGAGAAGGTGCTCACGGGACCATACACCGCGGGTCCCAATGCTGGGCTACACCGCTCGCCCTATATTGATCAGCAGGGTTGTAAGCAATCGTAATCGCCTGATGCCACTTGTAGCGATAGAGCACACAGAAGCACTTGTCGCAGCTCTACTGTACGTATCTAAGTCATGTCAATTATGTCAGCAGGGTATCCCAAGATGTCAATGACAAGCGGATTTTGACCAGAGCGGATACTGCATCCCAGTCCCATGTCAGCGGTATGACCGGCAAACTTTCGACGGGACCAACCGCCGTGAACCAAAGCCGTTGATACGTTTCTGCTGTTTGATTCGCTTCTGGACGGCTTCGTGTTCGAAATTGCGCAACTGATCGAGCGTGGACGTGGTGCTGTCACCCACAGATCACACTTCGCCAATCGCAGTAACACATCGTCTACCGGCTTCGTCTTCTCAGGTCGAGGATTGAATAGACCCAAGCCTTCTTTCTGGCACCTGTCCAATAAGACAATCTGCATACGTCTTACGTGACGACGCAGATCCGTTCGCCTTGTGATCACAGATTGCTGTCACCCGTGAACCTGCCGGACTTGGTTTCCTGAGAGCCCCTGACTGGTTAGAGACTGTGAGGAGCCTGAAAGACTCGCCTCATTTGCACACATTGATTAGACATACAGAGGGGCCTTCTCAACCAGCCTAGCTTTCGATGATGCAATCGCATTTTGGTAGGTAGCTTGCGAGGATAATACTTGGCTGCTTGGATGTAAATGCTGTCGCAAACTTGTCGTAGCAAAGATGGTTTCGTCATAGCACTGGCTGCTAGACGTTTCTGATCCACATGGGCCTTGGAGCGGGCCGCAGTGTCAATGAGGCCGAGCAGCCTGCCGGTTTATTTCGTGTTGTAGCAGATTGGGCATCCACGAAGTGACTAAGTCGCATGGTCCCGCACTCAGTTACGTCGTCGAGACTCTAATTTTCAGCCTCTGTCAGCACGAAACACAAGAGATCTACACAGGACACCTCTGACCTACCTCGCGATCTTGTGATCGTTATCTTCGCCAACAAAGACAGTAGTAGCAATCACGTCCCGTTGACAGGCAGCTGTCTCGTCCATTCAAACAAGACAGCTGGTCTTAAGGCCACCCTTTGGCAGAACAATAGCCGCAACTATCGCTGTCCGAATGCTCATAAGAGCTTGAAGTAAACATCTCCGGGACTGGCGAACAGGGGTCAAGAGGCCAACGCTTAATGACGGAAGACCCTACTGATCCAAGGCGGATGAAAGACGCTTCTGAAATGGATCAGGACTTCCAGTGTATCACGATTCACGAACGGCTGTTCCAAAAGGTATCCATTGACCAAAGGATATACTGTGTCCCAGTCGCCAACGATGAGCTCGAGGAAGACAGGTTGACAGCTCAACATCATACGCTGTATCGACTTTTTGGCAATAGACTCTTTTCTCCTCGTATGAGATTAAAGGATCCTCGAAAAATACTCGAGTGCGGATATGGTGGTGGTGACTGGTCAGTCCAATGCGCTGAAGAATACGAAGAATGCGAGGTGCGTATATAAAACGGCCATAGAAATTCTTGCTAACCCTGCGAGGTTACTGCCGTTGATGTCTATCCCATGCTTGTCGCAGACCAGCCTGACAATCTGAATCTTTGCGGATACAACCTGAACGACAGACTCAACGATCCGGAGGTCTTCCAGGCCAGAGCTTACGATCTGATCCACTCCCGTTGCGTCGGTGCTGGCATTAAAAGTAACAGATGGGCTACGTACATTCGCGATATGAAGCTGTTGCTGCGACCAAACGGCTGGCTCCAGGTCGTCGAATACTATCTCAACATCCAGTCGAGCAGCGGCATGCTGACAGATGAATCCGCTATCAGAAGGTGGTGGCTGGCATATGCGGAAGCAATGAGCCGGATGAATCGCGATCCCCGGATTGGACAACAGTTGCAGCGCCTCTTTACCGATGCAAGACTTGGAGAAGTTTGGGTTGAGACTGTACAGTTGCCGATTGGTGATTGGGAGACAGGTAAACACGCCTTCCCTTTGCTCTGACGTCTATCTTCTCCCTAATATGTGAAATACATTGCAAGACGCCATGCCAATAGCCATGGCACAGAGGTATTGACATGATTAGCAGATCCAGTCAAGGCCCAGATCGGCAGAGATGCTGTTGTGATAATGGGTGATCTACTCGAATCGCTCAGCCTCTGGCCGTTGATGCAATTTCTCAACTGGACAGCTGCGGAGTTCTCACGACTCTTGAATGATGTTCGTTCTGAGCTGCAGAACAACGAGCTGAAATTATATGTTCCAATGCAAGTACGCATTCACTTCTTCGATTGCTGCATCCAGTAACGTTCACATAGATACGTGGCTTGCGGCCGTCGTGTTGGGTAAAGCCGTTGGCCATTTAATGGATGTCGGGTGTCTAAGTCCAAAGTAAGTCAAGCACAAGGAACGCATGAGCGGTAGAGTTCTTGCAATGGGTGAGCTCGACATCTCTCAGATAGTCTTTCAAAGCAGACGACTGATTTCTTCGCATCCACGGCCGTCGCCCGCCAGCTGTTGTGCGCTACATGGAAGTAGCTGTGCTTGGGGATTTGACCGACCTTCGGGTTTTGGTCAACCTATAATGTGTGCATCTGCTGTGTCTTCGCCCATACCCTTGACGCGGAGGTTTTGTTGCACTACGAAGTTGATGCGCCGCAGCATTGGTCAGATAAACATCATAACAGTGTGGGTGGCTTCGCCAATCGACAATCTATAACCGGCTGCATGCTGCCGTTGTCAGCTCGCTGTACGACGCAGACGACATGGCGCGACAAACCACGGGATGAATCTGTCGGCATATCCCCGTATAAACGTTCAACAGTTGCTACAGTTCGGCTTGGGAACGCGAGACTGGCTCGCGTAGGCTGAGGCCCGAAGTACCTAGGGCTGGTGGCGAAAGATTCGATAGCGTGAGAGTGGAGTAATGGTGTCAGTCGCTGACCGTGTAAAATTAGACATGGAGTACGGCCATGAAGGACAAGGTAGGAGCGTGGTAAAAGGTCGACAAGTAGCCAGAGAGCATCGTCAGCGTCAGTCTGGGAAGACACAGTTGCGACTTGGTCGATGAGGAACGAATATCACATGCGGAAAGAATAGGACACTCTTCCTTCTCTCGGCATAATTGGGCGCAAGCAGCGCTTTGACGAAACCTTGGTGCTTAGGTCGGCTCCTGAGTCCTGACTCCGCAAGCCCTTGATACCGACAGCCTGGTACTGACTAATCTTCCCCAAGGCTGGCGTTCTCATGTACCTTGACAATACGCCTTCCGCGAGAGCAGACAAGCCGACCGTTTCGCTGGAGTAAACCATGCTCGTCACATCGGGGCTGATGCTGCTACTACATGTACATGTCTAACCTGTAGGGTGTCGTTCGCAGCAACAGCTCCAGAAAGCTGACTGTCACAGAGAAGTTGCTAGTATCAACGTTGAGCCATTGACCACCGAGATCGAATACGGCTAAGAGTACCCACTGTTTTCTCGATTCGCATGGGATGGCTGGGAAATGCGCGTGCACCGGGGAAGCGGCCTGTCGCATCAGGCGCTTACCTCGTATGCTAATAGGCACTCTTGTGAACGCCCCGGTCAACTGCTCCTTCGTTCGCTTCGATGGATGGCGCAGACAGTCGAGGTTCTCGGTAAATTTGCGCGTCCCTGACAGGGAAACAAGCTTCGGTGCTTTCTCCGTGAGCGGACAACGTCATCTGTCTACCGCTGTGTATTCGGCATACATCTATAACTACTGAAGCTGTAGGATCCGACAGATAGTAGAGCATGATAAGTTAGAAGTGTTGGAACTTGGGCGTGTACTGCATTGCCACCACAACCAGCAAATTTCGGCCTTCAGCGTCAGAACCTCTCTCGCGCGCAACCTGATCATCAACTTTGCCTCGAGGACTCACGATCATGCATCTGGAACTGCCAGAACGTTATCACGTCACTGTATAACGTCTTTAGGCTGTTCTCCGCATGGCCGCAGCTGGAAGAGGCTGACTGTGCGGGCGAATCATCTTCGATTCCGCGTCGCCAACCCCTCAATTGTCCCCACGAACTTACGACCGAGCCTCAATTCATCAGAGGCTACCCTGTACTGCTAGCCAGCTTCGGGACATGTACCGGCGGGATGGAAGTCTGCAAGGTCCGCGTCAATTTGGCTAGTAAGCCGCGGATGCGGTAATATAAATCAAACTGGCCTCTTCCCATGGTTAAGAGAGGAGCACGGTAATCTCTTCAAAATGGTTTTGACTGCTTTGCTACAATTGCTAGCCACCGCCGCGGTCTTTGGCCCAGTGCAGGCAGGGCAGCAAGCTCAGGCATGGAAAGAGGGCAAGATCAAAACATTAGTCACATTTGGCGATAGCTACACAGATGAGAACCGCCTAGGTTACTTCATCCAGAATAACTTTACAACCCCACCAGTCGGGTGGGATCAACCTGTGGTTTGTTTCACATATGAAATGCCGATGAAATTGTACTGAACGTCAGCAGGGTTTGGCAACCGCCTCAGGCGGTCTTTCATGGGCTCGCTACGCCAGCATTTACTCTTCGGCCAAATTGTACAACTATGCGGTTTCGGGCGCAGTGTGCTCCAACAATATCACTCCGCGTGCACTTTCGCCCACCGCCCTGTTTCCGGACATTGAAGGCTATGAACTCCCTGCATTCATCGCCGACTCCAAGTATATTCTGCCAACTACTGGCAAGCCGTTCTTTACTGGCAAGCAAGACTCTACCGCGTATGCAATCTGGATTGGCACAAACGACATGGGGAATAATGCGTTTCTTACCAACTCACAACTAGCCAACAAAACCGTCTCAGACTACATCGACTGTGTGTACAAGACCGTTGATGGACTTTACAAGAATGGAGGCCGTTATTTTGTTCTCCTCAATCTGGCTCCCCTCGACCTACTTCCACAGTACCAGCTGCCCTCGCAAGGCGGACTTGACGCGACTCAATTTTGGCCTGCGAACGGCCGCAATCAGACTGACCTTCACTACCGCATTGAAAACACCGTCGCAGCGCTCAACGATGTGTATGAGTATCGCACCCCGTTCGTTGCTCTGACCAAGAAATACCCTGGAGCAAAGTTCGCCAACTACAACGTCAACGGCCTGATGACTGATATCCACTCCAATCCCGCCCAGTATCTAAACGGCACCGCGCCGCTTAACGTTACGGGCACATCCAAGACATGCGCGACTGTCAGCGGCCAGAATTGCACAGTAAATGCTAGTCCGGATAGCTTCATGTGGTTTGATGCATTGCATCCAGGAGAGCAGGCAAGTAGAATCGTTGCAAAGGAGTTTGTGAATGTCATCAACGGAAACGGCAAGTGGGGAACTTACTGGGGTTGATGGCGTCATTGTCAGATATGCAGCTGCAAGTTGAGTGGTCCGTTGACTGTGCTGTCATGTGATTGCAAGAGAGGAATCATAATCAAATTACAGAATATATGGTGGCTCAAGACAACCAGGCCCAAGTCACAGTCACTCTACCCAAATCATGATCTGCCAGTCTATCGAACATGGCTGGACTTACGTCCAGGTCAGTAGGCTCGCAGCCAGTGCCTTTTGAAACATTAGTGCGTCGATCGTATGTCTATTTATGGTCACTCACATCTGTCCACAACTTTGAGATCGACACTGGCCTGCTTCCCAGTGCGTTCATCTACCCTTGTCGCCCTGATCATCTTCCCGCACAGGGGATTTTGATTCGGATCAGTACCTACTTGGACATCATCATAGAGGTAGCGCGAAACAGAGACAATGGCGTCGTTTTCAGTTGACTCGATGCCACATGCGCCGAGGCCGGGACCGTAGTATGTTAAGTCCCCCGTGAAATGATCGGTGTTTGTTGGAAGTGGCAAGAATCGACTTCTAGCTCTCTAGTCAGCCCCAATACAAGAAGATTCGGATGCGTTGCTCACTCTGACTTCTTTGACAGTCCCACTGCCAGGCCGATTATGAGAGCTAGCAGACAAAGAAAAGCTGCGAGGAGCACAATAAGGAAAGTGCGGCGATTGCGACCGAAGTACCTTCTATGCGGAGGTAGCAGGCGGTCAAAACGATCTGACAATCTCCACCCGACGCCCGGGCCTAGATGGAGGCCCCTCTTCTTGCTTTGACTACCCCCAGGCACTTCCCATGTTGGAGTATCGTATGTCCCGATCTCTTTTATGTGCGCAGGTGCGGGCTCATTCAATTCTCTATTGGGCAGTTCTTTCCTGGTGATCTCCTTCCTGGGTATTATTGGTGCACTCATTGTAATATAGAGGTAGTTGTTATGCTGCGTTGAGAGTGTATGTAATGGGTATCGTAGAGTAATGGCGTTAACAGATCATTATATATTGATTCGACAAAAGAGTGAACGGCTTCGACATGAAGCCTCTGGCAGTGTTGTTGTAATATTAAACGTTGAGATGTATGGTGGAGACTGGAGTACGAGTGTCAGAGTGGAGACATAGGGGTCAATGCCTGGCGGCGCTAGTGAAAGCACCGACCAAATGCATGTGCCGCCGCAGCAAACGTGGAACCTTGCAAGTTGCCGCTCTCTGACCTCACCACCCACTTTCTTTACATTTCATTGCTTTCACCGCGCGTGGGTCACGTCCAGTTCAACGGCAGCTCCTCTGCATACTCGTAGTCTTTTGGGTATCGCAGGGCCAACAGTTACTACGCCGCGCGCCAAACTTCGGATCACCCGCCGAAGTCGCTATTCCACACTCCGCACCCTCAAGATGGCGGAACAGAGTATCAACATACCACAAGTCATCGTGTTCGCGGTTGTTGCATTTCTCGTGTATCGGTGGTACTCTAGCAAACCCTCCGGGAATGGCACGCGACCTGCAAACCGCTCAGTGCGGATAAACCCCGCTCAAATCGACACAATAGCGCAGATGTTCCCGCAGTTGGACAGAAGAGATATTGCTTGGGACTTGCAAAGAAACGGAGGAAACGCGGCTGCCACGACTGAGAGGGTCTTGAGCGGGAGGTCTTTGGACAGCGTGAGTCGGGTCAAGCTTGGCCATGAATACCTGCACTGACAAGATACAGGCTCCAGCATCATTCCAGTTGCCTGCTGCACCCACACCAGCTATCCCCGCACGACCAGCTGCCTCCGCAACGAAGCCGACCCACCCCGACCTAATCACACGATACAACCTCTCCTCAAAGTTGGGCCAGCAAGCAGAATCGACAGAAGAGAAAACCAAGACAAAGGCATGGAGCGCAGATCGGAATGAACGTCAGTCAAACCTGCAAAGAAAGAGGGAGGAAATGATACTGGCTGCCAGGAGGAAGATGGAGGAGAAAGAACGAGCGAGCGCTTCAGGCGCTGCAGCATAGGTTCGCGCCATGCTGCGCACAAACGAGACGTTGACGGCGATGTATCTCAGGAGAAATCGAATATTCGCATTCACACGCAGCGAGGACGTGTTGTGCTTGGACCATTGCCTAATGTTCGACATCAAAGCTGCTTTTTCGTGATAGGTGCCAGGCCCTTCTGTCTGGCAATCCACTGATCCAACCTCGCGTAACAATCCAGCGTCATGAATATCCCCAGCGCCAGATATCCTCCATACATACCACCGAGCCCACTCAAGCCACTTTGCTCCGGCGTCAATTCCTGCCAACTCCACATCTCTGCCAGGCACACCAATGTTGTGATACTGGTCTCCATGCCGAACACAAGAAGAGCGAGGGGGATACGCGGGTCATTACGCAGTAGCGCGGGGATGGCCCAGAGCGTCAGAGGTAGGTGATACACGAGCTCAAGGAAGGTGAGTGCGCCGAACCAGGCTGGTGGATTGTAGAAGAAACGGTCACCATATGTGGCGACGTACCAGGCACGGATGTCGCCCATCCAGAGTGGTTTGATGTTGATGGGATAGTAGGCGGTGAGGTCAAATGCTGTGGTGTTGTTAGTAGTGGGATGGTTGATTTTGCGCATGCAACGATCGTCGACTTGTTAGTGTCGAATTCCAAAGTCAAGTTTCAGACATTGATCCCGCCTAGAAGAGGTTATACACGCACTAATATCCCTTTCCATGCCTGGATATCACATGGCCAGCCAGCACTGTGAATAACGAGAAGATCTACATACCTAGCATTACTGGGAGATGCGTGATGAAGAAGATCAAGTAGATCAAATCCCTCTTTCTTGTCAGAATAGAGTCAGCCATTTTGATGCCAGACCAGCGGTTCCAATACTGTTCGATCCTCAGATGATGGAGGTGTAAAGGAGAATGTTAAACGCGCTTGCTAGATGTGCGATGGTGCGTGCACGCACGCGTCAGGGGACGTGCTTTCCCACCTCCTCAAGACTCCTGTCTCTCTCACCCTGTAAATCTGTGAGGCGCAATGAACGTGTATCTGCAGCATATTTCTCTCAAAGTCCTTGAAGACTTAAGAGTCCTTCTCGGGCAGCTTTTGAAGCATGACATATCTGCTTCCGTTCGAACTTGTGCCCATCAGCCAATGCTTCATCGTTCAAGCACAATGCGACACTAAAGCCGATCATTTGCCTTTTCCGGGTGCCATCCAACCCCAGCTAATGGGCGCCCTCCGGACATTATTGTCGCCGCGCTGTGGCAATTTAGGCTGAATTCCCCCGCGGCTTGGCTTCAGGCAATTGAAGAACGACTATCACTGTCAGCACCATAATGCGGGAGAGCTAGAGTCCATGTTTTGTCCAATTAAAAGGCTTCGAAGCTGTGGGGAGGGCACCATAGGGACCATAGATGCGTTCTCGGACTTCAGGCCGAAATGTCTTTAGCCATTGTTTGCTGGAGTGTTGCTTGGGTCGTCGTATCGCCTGCTTTGGGCGCAGTGTACGACCAGCCGGACTTCTGAACCATCGTTGAACGTTCGTATAGCAAAGATGGGCACGAACAATCGCAGCGTTCTAGGGTCATTCGCTGCCGGGATTCTGGCTAATGTCCATCAAAGCTGCAGAGTGAGAGCGCAGCGTGAGCATACAAAGAGCTGGGGTCGCCTGCAGTAAGCGTTTAAGATCCGCAGATCCGGGGAAGACCATCTTAGCTCAAACTCATCTTACCTTGCTATACTATTCCCTTCAACTCTTCATCATGGGAGGCGGAGGCGCAGCACCTGCTGGTTTCGATGTCGCGCTCCAAAGACGTCAGGCTCTGATGGGCAAGAGTGGCCCAGGAGCTCTGATCAAGAACTTCAAGGTCTTCCGCATTGCCTTGTTTGCCTGCTTGGGTGGAGTTGTAAGTAGAAACGCGAATCTTTTACCGATAACAATCCACTGATCGCCATGTAGCTTTATGGTTACAACCAAGGCATGTTCAGTGGTATTCTGGCTATGCCATCCTTTGCTAAACGTAAGAAAACGTCGACCCTCAACTGATTCTTCTACAAACTAATAAATGCTCTCTAGAGACCGATGGGTACACCGAGAACCCAACACAAAAGGGTTGGCTGACCGCCATTCTTGAGCTGGGTGCTTGGTTTGGTGCTGTGATGTCAGGCTTTCTCGCTGAGACCTTGTCTCGCAAGTACGGAATCCTGGTCGCCACTGGCGTCTTCATCATTGGTGTTGTTGTTCAAGTAACGGCAATTGCTGGTGGGCACAACGAGATCCTTGCAGGTCGATTTATTACGTGAGTTCCTCTTCGCTGGAGGATGATAAAATCAGATCGACTAAACCCCCGACAGAGGTATTGGTGTAGGAACGCTATCCTGCATTGTTCCCATGTACAACTCTGAATGTGCTCCTCCGTAAGTATGATTGATTCGATAGAAGAGAAATTTGCTTACACCAATTAGTGAAGTTAGAGGCGCTCTCGTGGCTGGTCAGCAGCTAGCCATCACATTCGGCATCATGATCTCGTTCTGGATCAACTATGGAACCAACTACATCGGCGGTACCACAGTAGAGACCCAGTCTAATGCGGCATGGCTTGTGCCCATCTGCCTTCAGCTCTTCCCTGCTGCTATCCTCTTCGTCGGTATGATCTGGATGCCATTCTCACCCAGGTGGCTTGTACATCATGGTCGTGAAGAAGAAGCCCGCCGCACTCTCGCCCACCTTCGTGATCTCCCCGAAGACCACGAGCTGATCGAGCTCGAGTTCCTTGAGATCAAGGCTCAGTCCATGTTCGAGAAGCGCAGTATCGCTGAGAAGTTCCCCCACCTAGCGCAGCTGACTCCTTGGAATACTTTCAAGCTTCAATTCGTAGCCATCGGCGCGCTATTCAAGACCAAGGCCATGTTCAAGCGTGTCGTTGTGGCTACAGTCACTATGTTTTTCCAACAGTGGAGTGGTATGTCAGCTTGACGGGCTGCGTGAGCATTTCTAACAGTATCGCAGGAATCAACGCTGTTTTGTACTATGCGCCCGCTATTTTCGAGCAGTTAGGATTGACAGGCAACACCACCTCTCTGCTTGCAACTGGTGTGGTTGGAATTGTCATGTTCATCGCCACCAGTAAGTTCAACTTCTGCCCTTCTTGAACGAGCTTTATTTTGTGCGGATGGAGCGCATCTGCTCTCCACAAAATGAGCATTTCCATTGTAGAGTTGACTAACCTTCCATAGTCCCTGCTGTACTCTACATTGATCGTGTCGGCCGCAAGCCTGTCCTTGCTATCGGCGCCATCGGTATGGGCATATCCCATATCATCATCGCCGTCATCCTCGCCAAAAACATTGACAACTTCCACAATGCGCAAGGTGCAGGCTGGGCTGCTGTGGTCATGGTCTGGCTCTTTGTTGTCCACTTCGGGTACTCCTGGGGTCCCTGTGCCTGGATTCTCATCGCTGAGATCTGGCCCATCAGCACGCGTCCATACGGCACAGCGCTCGGCGGTTCCAGCAACTGGATGAACAACTTTATCATCGGACAAATCACGCCAGATCTTCTTGAGCACATCACCTATGGCACATACATCCTTTTTGGTCTATTGACCTTTGTGGGCGCGGCATTTATCTGGTTCTTTGTGCCTGAGACGAAGAGGTTGAGTCTCGAAGAGATGGATATTATCTTTGGAAGTGAGGGCGCGGCGCAGAAGGATCAAGAGAGGATGGCGGAGATCAACCAAGAGATTGGACTCGCGGCGATCATGCATGGTAGCAACTCACAAGATTATCACAAGGAACAGATGATCATTGGTGATGAGAAGGGTGTGGTTCATGTTTAAGACCACGGATGAGTAATGGTATGCTCGATATACATGGATAGCTTGGGATCCTTCGAGTAGCAAGGGGAATGCGCAGCAATCTGAGCTTACCTACGAGATTGGTCAACACATCGATTGTATAGTCAAAGTACAAACTGAATATCACTCTTTGCGCTTCATTTAGAGTGCCACCATATTTGGCTTGATTGATTTTTCATACAGATTGTTGTAAGTGAAGGCGCTGTCGAATACATCGCCTAGTCATGACTTTGAGATGTACTTAGCGAGAACGTGCATCTAGGGACTGTAGACGAGTGATCTGCTTACAGAATGCCCGAAGACACAATGCACTATACAAGCAGATGTCTAATAAGGTAGGAGACCCACTAATACGACCACCGCAACAACTGCCCACCACATGTTATAAACATAGGTAAAAAAAACTTACAATAATTACAAAAAAGGTCAAGCTTATAGCTTGATGCGAAACAACAACATTAATGTATACAAGCGCATTTGAGTAGCCTTAAGAAGTCCTAGTATCTGAGTTGCAGGATCCCAGCATTCTTGTTCCTCTCTATAGTAGTCTAAGTAAGTAAGGCTGAAGCATAGAGCAAAACTCTAGACAAGACTGCATCTTCGTATAATTGAAGCACTGCAGTTCTGAGGCCATATTGAGAGCTTCAATGTAGCGAATGTGGAGAGGCTGGAGCCTGGGTCAGCAACGTACAATCCAGAATCGGTCTTCATCAACCTCATGCTTTAGCCACTTTAAACTTAGAGGCGCACAGAGCCCAGTGATGCCTTGGAAGTAAAATAGAAAGTGTAGTAGAAAGCAGCTCCTATGTATTTCCTTTTTGTCAACTCCAGGAGCCATAGGGTTTTCCAGCTTTGCCCAAGACTGGCTGCTGCTTGTGTACGCCAATGAATGTCCTCTCGCCGCCAAACATATGCACACTTCTCGAGAAATGATCTTCATCTTCTTCCTCTTCTTTGATGAGGACGCCATCTATCATCTTTCCCCTAGCCATCCTGACTGTGTCCGCCTCCACGACAGTCTCGATACCCGCTTGCACTGTGTCCTCCTCACCCCAAGGCAGCGCGTCGATGTCGATCTCCTTCTCACGACCTAGCAGGCACATGACAATGACCATGGCACCAGCCTTGCTCATAACTTGGTTGGCGTGTTTGCATCGATCATCGTTGCAGCACTCCAGACAGCCCTCTAAACAGTGGCATGTTTGGAGGCGTTTGCAAGCTTGTGCTAGTAACGAGTCAACGTGTTCGAAGGCTTTGGTGGAGATGCCGCTCCCGCTTGCGCCGCCCTTTGCATCATAGAAAGTCAATCGTGCGGGGCGTTTGCGCTGTGTTTCTTTTTTCGCGAATTCCTTCATAGCAAATTTGCATTCCGTACGCACGTCACCGGGCATGCTGATGACATAGTTCGGCATCAAAGAGAGAACCGAGTGCTCGGCTGCGTGAATGCCGGCGGCAATATTAAGTCTGCGGGATTTGAGAATATCCATGGCAGACTTGGGGACATCAAGCCACATGCCTTTCGAGAAGAGAATGATCGGGGGATTGTCAACTTGCACAGCATCCAAGATACGACGCTTCTTGTCGATCTTGAAAAAGCCGTAGACAACCTGTTGGATCTTGATGGGACCGAAGAAGGCTCTCGACCGCGAGCCAGGGATGCGTCGTATAGCCTCAGTTTCCACAGGATCGATGTCTGTGTAGTCTCGCTGCTGTGTGGTCCAATCAACCTTGACGTACTCCACCTTAGCGATCATGCGCTCCTGGCTGAACTCCTTTACTAGATATGTGTTGCCTTGATGTAAGAAGATACCGCCATCGTAGATGGTGAAGAAAGCACGGGAGGCCTCTAGCTCTTCCAAGACCGTGTTCTTGCCATGAGTAACATCGACAATGGCGAAGTGGGTGTCTTCGGTATCTCGAATAGCTACTGAACGAGATGGCTGTGGAAGAAAGCGCTCATTACAATGATAGAACCCGTTCGTGTCTTTGCGCATGCGTTCCTTGGCGATTTTGGGGAGCAAAGGTCCGAAATACTCCATGTCTGTTTCGATGTTGATCGGCATTTCGTGAGCAGCACACTGAACGTGGCCTTCGAGCACTAGCATGTTTTCCAGGTCGACTTGAAGCTCACAGTTTGGTTTCGTGAAGATTTCGTCCGGATTTTGCATGTAGTATTGATCAGTAGGGAAGCAGTCGCCCACCAGCACTGATAGAGAATCCTTGTTTCGTCTCCCCGCACGTCCGCTCTGTTGGCGAAGATTCGCAATGGTGTAGGGAAACCCCACCGTTAGCACGCAGTCCAAAGATCCAATGTCCACACCAAGCTCCAAAGCGGTAGTTGCAACGATGCCGAGGAGCTTGCCGTCGAACATCTCTCGCTCAATCTGTCGCCTGTCTTGAGGGGTATAGCCACCTCTGTAGGACATTACTCGACCAATGACTTCTGTTCGTTCGAGATTGGCCAGCTCTGTCTTGATTGCGGCCTGTAATGCTTCGCA
This sequence comes from Stagonosporopsis cucurbitacearum, assembly GCA_016920805.1. NCBI lineage: Eukaryota > Fungi > Ascomycota > Dothideomycetes > Pleosporales > Didymellaceae > Stagonosporopsis > Stagonosporopsis cucurbitacearum. Next base: position 1,390,183 of record JAFEKD010000010.1, on the reverse strand, counting down.
CTGTTTCCGAACTCGACAGAAAGCAATGACTCTGACACCTCTCAGGATAAGTTGGCAGAAAAGTTTCGCAGTTTCTGCATTACAATCGCCTCTTCCTGAAGTAGGATCTCCCGGGTCTTTAAATGGCGTATTCCAGCAAAGAAACTCCTTGCGACCAGACGGTGAGCCATCGAAATCCGTCAACTTGACCTTATCAACTCCAAAAATCGTCTTCATGTGGGCTTCTGGATTGGCAACGGTCGCTGAGCAAGAAATGAACTTGACGTGTCTGTTCCCCAGTGCAGCACATATCCTGCGCAAGCGCCTCATGATCATGGCAACATGAGCTCCGAAGAGACCATTGTAGACGTGCAACTCATCTACAACCACAAATCGGAGGTTTTGGAGGAAACTTCGCCATCCCTCTTCCTGTGGCAAAATCGTAAGGTGTAGCATGTCTGGGTTGGTAAAGATAATTCTACCTTCGTCACGGATGTAGTCACGGTCCGACATGGCTGTATCTCCATCAAAGGTTTCGACGACGATGTCCTGCATACCGTTCATGTATCGCAACAACTCCTTCATACTCTTTCTCTGATCTTGTGCTAGCGCCTTAGTGGGGAAGATGTACATCGCTCGTGTCTCTGGCTCCTGTTCCAGTTGGTGTAGCACAGGTATCTGATAGATCAACGATTTTCCTGAACTTGTTGAAGTGGACACAATCACATTGCTTCCCTCGTAAAGGTTGTTAATAGCCTCCGCCTGATGAGCATAAAGCTGTGTAATGTTACTCCTGTTGTACAGAGCATTAACAAGGTCCTGCGACATCAGAAAGTTGAGATCGCCATAAATCGGCGGCTGTGGATCAAACACTCGATGGCCATCGGGAACGATCTGCCCAGAATACCAGTCGAGAGTCTTCATTTCATCCACAATCTCTGGTATGCTCTTGCGCTCTTTCGGAATAGATGTTGGCAACCTCGACACCTGAGGACCCGGAGTAGAATCTCTGCTTTCTGACGGTTGTGGTACAAAGGCCACAGCCATTCCAAGGAGTTTCTCGACCGCATCGCGGCCCTCCTCCGCGCACTGGTTCAGGAAAGCGTTGACTGCAGATGTAAATTTGACATTTCTCTTTTCAATCAGATTCATCATTTGCTTCTGGCTGAAGACAGGCATCTTCAGTTCCTCATATCGTAATTTTTGCGTTGCCTTTGTTGGCTCGCCAGTCTTCGCATGTTGCACCTGTCGTTTCAGGTCACCATCGATGAACTCAAATAGCAAGACCTCCCGGTGCTCGCCTTTGTCGGGCTCAGGCTGCATGATAAGGAAGTCTTGCGCTCTTCGCCCCTTCATGTTATCCTCTTGGCCCATGAGATTTATTTGAAGCATAGCTTCGTCAACGTACGCAAAGTTAATTGCCTTTGGAATCAACGCAGTGATCTGCGCCACATCATCGATCTCTAGCTCGCGCTTGATGTGTCCCTCCACAGCTGTTTTCAAATTATCGAGAGTCGTGGCGAGCTGTTTACGAGTGCAGCAGAATGTATATACGAGGTTGAGCGCACGATGCACTTGTTGCAGTTTCGAGAGGTGCTCAGGCCACGGTATTGACGTTTCGACTAAGGTCGAGGAGGAGTGGCGAACTAGGGCAGGCTTCTTTGCTTTCATCGTTCTTCGCGGCTTTGTCCCTCCATCATGGGTTTTCGTAGGAAGACTTGTGGTTGTAGAAGTACTAGCCGTGGCTACTGTGTCCAGATCATCGGCACCAACGCCCTTAGGCGCAGGCGTTGGCAGTCCAACGTTGTCGGGTGCATGCTTAGCATGTTCTTCCTGCGCCTTTCTTTTGCGTTTACGAACGACTTGATTCGAGACTGACGCAGCTTTCAACGGCATATCTCGTACATACTGGCTGGAGTCTGGCGTGTGTTGAAGGTTCGGCAGCGGCTGCAAGAAAAACAGTCTAGAGCTGGGCGCGAAGGTTCGCGTTGGGTAAGTCCATGACGTACTGCACAGCAGCGGGTCAGCGCCCAGTGCAGGCAATTGCAAAGGCGACTTGACGTGAGCGAATCTACTCTGTACTACTAAGTGCCAGTTTTGGTATCTTACACAACGAGCAAGTTCTTGAAAGTCATCAAGGTGCGAAGAATTCCGGGACGCGTGATCACGTGACCCAAAAAAGCGCACAGTGGGGCCGGCGTGCAGGTAGGCTGTGCATTCCTGTCGCGTCACATTCATGTCGCTGCAGCTCGCTCGATCATGCGCACATTTCTGGCTTACATACCTGCCAGCACACGGCACCCCGTATGGAAGTAACTTAGAGACAGAGGCGCTCTGATGCCTTCCTTCGAAATCGTTCGATCTGTTGGTGCTTGCTCTCGAAGTGAATGATGCAAACTACTTTGACGAGCAGAGTGTGCCACAGCTGGGAATTACGACACTGTGTATGCATCTCTTCGTGGCATTCAAGAGCACCTAGATACTTGCTTCGCAGGAGGATCGAATAACCTCATTCATCGAGCCTCGTATTGCACTCGCCTACACGGCCTTGATTAGGTAAGCTTTCGGGAGGTTTGCGGTCTAAGTAACTACCTCATTCCAAGAATAACCTCTTAAGCTTGATACACTGGAGCTAGAGCTAATCTTATCTGACCCAAGGGTACTTATACCTTCACTTGCTTTGCAATGCAGGCCAGTCGTGCATTGTCTTTTTCCAAGGTTGGCCCAATCTGAACTCATAGTTGGTCGAGCCCAGTGGGCAAGCAGCGAGCGTTAGAACGTTGAATGTGAGAAACTCGAAAGCCGTTCTTACCAGCCGACAAGCCACCACTGCCAGCGCTCATGATGGATTTGAAGGCAGATCAGCAAATTGCCATCTACCGCGGAGCGGATCTGCCAAGCCAGTATACGTGGAGTCCTTTTGTCTCTAAGCTCGAGCTTCGTTGCCGCCTATCGGGTCTCAGGTACGTCTGCGAGACGGGCTTCCCCCCATCTGGACCCAAAGGAAAGATTCCATACGTGGAAGTGAGTTCCCCTGGGAAGACCTCAATGTGGCTTGCCGATTCGACCCTGATTGCAAAAGACTTCGTCAACAGAGGCTTACTGTGTGATTTGAACGCCCATTTAAGCGCAATGGACAAGGCACATGATCTCGCGATTCGAGCGTTGATGGAAGATAAGCTTGCTTTCTACGACACCCGTGAGCGCTGGGTCAAGAACTACTTCGTCATGCGTGATCACGCCATGGGGAAGCTGCCGTACCCTGCTAGAGCCATTGCTGGCACTCTGGCATATCGAGGAATCATCCAACGGCTGCACGAGCAAGGGACTGGACGTTTCAGCGATGCACAGATAACTGCTTTTACAGTAGAGGTTTGGCAAGCCATCAATGGGTTGCTTGAAGCGAGCCTCGAGAAACAACAGGCGAGGGAAGAGTGCTTCTGGGTATTAGGCGGAAATGAGCCATCTGAGGCTGATACTTCGGTTTTTGGTTTCATTGTATCCAATCTTGTCAGCGAGTCGGCACCATGGAGTCGGGATCTACTCAAGAAAGAGTTTCCTATTACAGTTGAGTACGCCAAGAGGATCCACAAGAGCTACTTTCCTGATTATCAGATGTGGGAATAAAGTCATATCGCAAACAAATCAAAAGCGTACGCGTTGCATCCCTCATCCTGCATTCCAGCACTCGAATACACTCGGATCCAACAGAAAATTCTCCCCTACTCCCCTACTTTCACTCTCCTCGAACAAATACGATCAGATATGCGAAAGACCGTTCAGTGTTTGCTGGATACCCAGACTCCATGGTAGCCCCACATCCTGTCCACTGTCCAGCCTCCACATGCCTCGCTTTGGTCTCCACATGGCGAAGAAATCCGCTGGCGTCATCTCATGTGCGCATTTCCGCCATTCATCGCTCGGAACTGGTACATCCGTATCGAAAGCAACCTTTAAAAGCGACCGGAATCCGAACTTTTCGTACAATGGCTTTCCCATGCTGGACGCTTCCAGCCAGCATTCGAGATCGAGTCTGTCGGCTTTTTCTATACCTGCGTTCATAAGGCGCGATCCGATACCGCACAGCCGATGTGCGGGATGAACCGCCATCCAGTTTAGTGCTGCCACTACGTCAGCCCGTGTCCAGATTCAGGTGCGGTTTCGGCCTGGTAAAGGAGGAATGATCTCTTCAAGTTATGTAGTGTTAGTGTCCAAATTGATATTATCCACTCACCACAATGAGGGCGCGTCATCCAAGTTGCACGGGGCTTGTAGACTTGGTTCAAGATCGATTCGCAAAAATTTCGACATTCTCCTTCAGGCCACCATGGCGCTTTGAGTGAAGGTACGCCTTTTGCGAAAGGGTTGGTCACATATATTACCCATTGTGCACAGCCGACTACTTTCCCCGTCACTGTATCAAGAGCGTACAGCCAGTGGCTCGATGGGTCTGCGTTGTGTTGTTCCCAAAATCGCTCTTTTGATTCAATCAATGACGCCTTCCGATGTGCAGATGTGAATCCGAGGACCGGAAAGAACAATTGAATAAAAGGTTCGTATGGCGTGTGGTTCGCTGCCCAGATCACATCAAGAACCTCGTCCAACTCTTGCTTGGTCCCAACCTCCCGGACGAGGTAGCGATCGTTCATGTCTGGCGCAGACTGCTCTCCGATGCCGACCATGACAATATCAATAATCTGAAGAAGGTTGCCGGGTTATTCACCTGCCGTCTTGCGAGTGCTGTAGCGGAGTTGGAGATACCCAAATGCATCAGGATTGGATATAAGTAAATTGCCCTGTTTGGTTAACTTCCCAAAATAGGAAGGAGCGAATGTGGTTAAGGCTGCTACCCTAGCGTTGCCTCGGCGTGGCAAGCCAACATCTGGCAAGTCACACTTCCCACCAGCAAAGACCTGATAAACCCCTTGTTTCCAGCATTGCGGTTGCACACGTCTCGCTAATGCTGTGTTGAATTGTTTGCGACCTTCCTTGCTTTGACCGGATCTAAAACATCCGTGCGCCCGGCAACAATGCAGAAAGACTTGGTTGGAACGTATGCTCATCACTGGACCAAGCTTCGGGGCGCGAACATGGCTGGGCAGGCTTAATGCGCATACTGAGCCACATTGGCAGCAGCACAGCGTGATGTGGTTACACCGGAGATGCAACCCTCTTCTGTCGCGGATGCTGCTGCCTTCCTAACTCCGCTAGAACGCTAATTGTCAACACCATGGAACGACCACCCAAGTACCAGCCTGTGAGTGCCGACGAGGAAGAAGAGATCCTGAGACAGCTTGAAGGAGAGAAAGATGGAATCGCCTGGGACAATAACTCCACAGAAATCATTCCAACGAATACACGCAGCTTTGTTGCATTTATGTCACTTCTGCTGCTCTCGCTCTCGGCGAATGTACTGCTGTTAATGGATAATGCCAAATTGCGGAGCTCAATCTACGGCGCTGGCAGAACTCCTTACAGCGGATTGACCTTCGACACCCCTGTCACCTACGAACCCATCTCAACGTTTTGGAATCCTAACATCAGTGCTCAAGAGATGGATGCAGCTTGGGACGCGATTAACACCAACCCGATGGCTGTTGCACTCCACGATGACTACACACGAAAGGTTGGGCTGCCACCGTCAGGCCGCTTTCCATGGGATACACAGCGCAGCATCTACTATCTCAAAGGTATACACGACCTGCACTGCGTGAAGTACATTCGCAAGGCTATCACAGTCAAGCATTATGGCGGAAATCAGACTTTCGACTTCCATCACCTCAATCATTGTTTGAATGGCTTACGGCAAGACAGTAAGTCTACCTTGCAACATTGAATGCCATGCAGCCGGTTGATCGAGAACAGTAATGTGCACAGCTGATGACACACCAATGCCAGCTCTCGCTGAGCACATCGGCGCGAATCAAGTAAGAAAATGCCGTGACTGGAACAAGATGACTGAATGGGCCACACAGCTGGACCGCAACGCTTGCTACAGGCTGGATGATTACCGTGAGGCCACCAACACCCTTGAGCAATTTGCGTTTTGCCCTTCTGGCTCGCCTTATCAGCCCGTTCAACAAGCTTATTTCGAGTATCATGGCCACAAGGATCCATATGAAGTCAAGGATCACGACGAGGTTGTACCCTTTTGATGTGCTGCAAGCACATCTGTTCAGATGAATAGCCATCAACTACATACTGAAGCATACACACGTATATTCAATGAATCAAATCCTACTAAGCTCACTACAGAGCTCTTTTGCATGAATCGCCCTTCGCGATAACCATCGGGCGCCACAACCAAACATAGTAACTCAAGAAGCACGAACATCTCGTCTTCGTCGACCAAAAACCGTATAAGCGCCTGGACGAAATTTAGTATTGAGACGACCACCAATCAGAATAATGACTTCCCTGACGGGTTACCTACAATAGATTGTTTGCCTCACCTCAAAGTTACTCCGCCCTTGCTGGACGGCTGACCAGTGCCTGAGGCAGGGCTGTGGACCGCTCGTTGAGCCCCATGCTCCGACGATCATTATCGCTCACCAGCACGACTTCGGGATCTTCATGTTTAAGTTGGATACAGCATATATGGGCGACAACGGATTCGTCAGTCAGCCTTATTTCAGAAGTATATGAAGGCCTGGATGGATACTTTGAGCGTACGCTACACTGTACAGCTTGTACTTCCAGCTCAATACTTGAAAACACACCCTTACACACAAAGGTATGTGGGCCTTCCAATTGACGTGCGTCTGGCATCTGACCTACGACAGACACGTTACCCACCATGAAATACACCCTGATCTCACTGTCCCTGCTAGCTCTAGCGAGCAGTGGTATTGCTGCGCCCACTCCAAAGTGCGGGTGGAAGCTTTCCTCCACGATCGATATTACGAAGGCTATCTCTGGGCTCGTGAATATCGACAATAGAGCTGCTAGTTCTATCAATGCAGCTGCTGTTACCATCGCAAACCCTGTCAACATCAATACTAGAGCCGCTCCATCTCCATTTCAGGAGATCCCCAAAGTGGCAAGAGTTGACTGTTAGATCGTAGGTGATCTTCAATCTGCTTCGCTACCAATTTTGCTTATGATATCCAGTCTATGCCTTTCACTCATAGGTCTGCCCTGCTAGTTAGATAGACGCGATCTGAAAGTGCGCAACAAATGCGATGCAATTGAGTCCTATCAATTTATTTTTGACTGTGATTGCAAGGATCATTGTTACAGTGCCACCGCCTGACCCTATCAACATCATCTGACAGCTCTGTGTTTCGACCACAAATTCTCGTGTCGGTTCCCGCAATTCCTGAAGAGGCAGTAACTCCAGAAGTGCGTTGGCAAATGTTTCACGGCGGCTGAGGACCAGCCTCTGCTAATCTCGCTCGACAGATGCTGTACTACCGCGCTAAAGACTGCGTGTTACAACGTCACACCAACCTATCCAGATCGTCCATCAGAACAAGCTTCAGCGAATGATGGAGAGATGGCGATCAATGTGAGCTGAGACAACTCTATGGGTCTCTGGCGAGGTGATGCCGTCGTTCGGCTGCGATGCTGCCGCCGCGAATTGTCGTATTTTCGCTGTGAACCAACTAGATCCAACCTACGATAGAGGCCAAAGTAGTCACACAAGCCCCACCACATGTGGAAGCGTCGCCGTTGATCAAATTCGCTCGGGAGACCTTGCGTCGTTTACTGCGCAACCACGTACAACGGTATTCCCCGTCTCCGAGTTCGTCTGCCCCTCTACATGGCCTGTGATGTCGCAAAGCGCGTACTTGACTTGTCCGTCAAACCAGGGCGGATAAGGATACGGTTGTTTGTTTCCCAGGCGGTCTGCTCAGCAGGACCTTACATTTCTCAAGTAATGCGCCTGAAGTTGGCCCGTAAACGCCCCCGACCATAACTTCACCAACACTTGCCGTTTCGCTTTTTGCATCTCGGTGCCCCGCACTCGTACTTCTCAGACGTCTACGTGACCGCAGGCAAGCTCTCGACGAACGATGCGATGACTGCTATCTTCGTTTCTTCTCACCATCCAATTCCGCGGCAGCCGGGATCCCGGGATAATCTGGGCCCATTCTTGAACGTTGTTACTTGGGTTCTCTTGATCACTTCTGCTTTAGCGGTGGTGACTAGATTGATTACGAAGCGCGCGCTGAGGCGACGGGTCGATGTTGACGATGTATTTGTTGTTCTAGCTTTGGTGAAGAAGACCCACCCACTGCATCGTCGTTCATTTTAGACTGACTATCCACGCGCAGATCACCAGTATTGGGTCGGGTGCATCTGTTAGTGTCCAAGTAGCAAACGGCTTAGGACGCGAGTTTTCGACGCTGAATGAGACGCAAATCGAGGCCTACTTGAAGGTTTGTCAATGTCAATATCCGGGTTTCAACATGTCCGCTGACTGTCTCCTGCGCAGGCCGAGTATGTGAACAAGATCCTGTACATCGCCACTTTAGCTTTGGCTAAGCTATCCATCATATCACTGCTTATGATCCTCACCGCATCCGATGGACATCGATATCTAGGGGTGGGCTTGACAGGCCTGATCGCGCTCTGGGGGTTAGTGTCAGTGATCGCGACATCATTCCAATGTGGCAGCACCCATCCATGGCGTACCAGCAATCAGCAGCGTGATTGCATTGACTTTGTGAGTCGTCCACATGTTCATTGAGCACCGAGTACAGCTAACGCTTCCCGCAGATTGCCTTCTGGCAAGGCATGGGTGTCATCAATATGTTAACTGATTTGGCGCTTATCTTGTTTCCTGTACACGTCATTGTTACGCTGCAGATGAGCACAGCCAAGAAGGTGACAATACTGACCTTTTTTGGAGCACGTTCGTTGTACGATTACCACCACTATCACTAGTCGTCGCATCTGACAGATCACAGGGATATCATTGCAACTGCTGTCCAGATGGCTTACATTGGTGGTTTTACATCGTCTAACCCTACTCGTGACCTGTGGAAGTGGACACTCGTCACTCAAATCATTGAGTGTATCACTATTCTCACTTCCTGCGTACCTTACCTGCGTCCACTGCTGGAATCAATTCCCTCAGGCCTCTATGGTTCCGATGAGATACGTCGCCGCGGCACGCCGTCAGAATTGGGTTACTCGCGCAGAAAAGACGGATCATATCAATTAAGCAGTACGGATTCGAAGACAAATGAGCTCAGCCCCCAAAGTCGACCACAAAGTAGGAAGAGTCGCAATGACAGTGGGATGAAACGGTTTCTGCCGATGCTTTCGCAAGATAAGACAACGCATTCAAATTCGGCATCTGGCGTCCCGGGTGGCCCGCGTCGACTTGATGGACGGACAAATGTGGAAATTACAGCCATGAAAGACAGGTCTGAGAATGACAAGAAGTGGGAAACCGACAGTATAGGCAGCAACTCTAAGATCCTGAAGACAACAGTTGTGAGTGCAGAATGGGAGGAAGCGCAGCAACAGAGTCGAGAAACTCTCGTTGACGAGATCAAAGTCATGCGTTGAGGGCTATATTTTCTGGTACAACAATGCATCAACCTTTGGGGAGCCTGTTCAATTCGCTATCTTGATGATAGGTGCCTGATCGAACCTTCCCCAAAAGGCAACCTCGTCTCTATGACCAATGAGCTGCAGTCGACCGAGGATCGTTTCGTGGTGCAAATGGTCCTGTGTGAGCTTGGTCAAAGATGCCCAACAAACAAACCAAGGCTCCACATATGTAGAGTGAAACGCGTTCTCCACTAACGAGTAAGTTAGCCATACAGAAAACAGGTACGCGGTAGACGATCAGCACGGTTCCCGCTGCATGCATCATTGCTGTCCAAAATGTGCAGTGCTCGGGCGCTGAACCTCGTGTGATGTGTGATTAGGGGTCTCGGAAGCAACACGGGACAGTGGGCGCCATACCGCCATTGGCTGCAGGCTTCCAGAAGTGATTGAAAGATCGGACACGGCTACAGTTTGCTGCCCATGCGGTGAGTGCCTTTGCAGGTAACCGAGTGCTGTGGTGCTCACTAATGACGCTGCAACGTGCAGGTGGCAATGTACGGGCGGGGCAGTGAGAAAGACGAGTCTAGCCGAGATCCGGGACGTGGTCGCGCAAGGTTGTTCGTTCAAACTTCAAATTTTGACAGACATACAGCTTTGCGCCGATACTTTTATAACCTGAACTACGAATGAGGTACAAACTCCTCGGTGCTTTCACGATGATAAGCTGTTGGGCATGTACGTGAGTCTGAAAGCGATTGAGCGATGCAGAAAGCCCACGTGGATCGGTTTACATAAGAGCCGTATTTACGTCTTACAAGGTCGCACCATCCCTTCAATCTCCATCCCAACCACCTCGCGTCCAGGATCTTGCCCTGGTCCGTCTCACAGCCCGTTTCCGAGCAGCTCACAGCTTCGATGAAAATGGACTGGCAGCCGTTTTTGTTGCCACTTGATCCTTGTCCTGGTCTCTTTGTATGATCAATCAGCATGGCGCCTGTTCAACAACGCTATCCTGTTGCTATCCTTCGTGCTACGCGGATCTCAGTATTGACAATTATGCTTCTTCCCGTCATTCCAATGCCTACGCACACTTGTTACTCTCGTACCGATTGGACGAGACGTAGCCGTATGCTAATTGGAAGTCACTGCAGCTGCATAGTCTGTGATAATGAGGAAACAGTGAGAACGTAATCGGGGAGGGGTATCGTCCGTGGCTGCCACCTGGGAAGACATGGAGTAAGGGGGAAGGTTCCGATGCATGCCACCGCTTTTTGCAGCTCCTCCAAGCCCAGTCGTGCGACACAAGACACGAATCAGTGCTCATCCTCGAGCTTCCTTCTCGAGCTACGACTGCGGTGCAATATGTCGAGATACCGCTGTCACTGCAGCGAGTCAACTTGCGCTTCAGCTGCACGGCGACTTGTCTTAGCGGCTTGCCCACTGAACACTTCAGTGCTATGCCGAGCCATCTTGCCCAGTCCTCGTCGTCTACCGTTACTGCCGGGATACATGGCCCACGTTACCTCCCAAGGGGATAAATATCAAGATTGGCTTACATTGCATGTGTCCCGTATCACGATCTTCCTTCCAGTGTTGGCTTTCTTGCTTTCGGTACAGCACCTCAACGGCCTCACCATTTATCTAAGCTTGAGCCTCGCAGATACTGCAGCCGATTACGCACAGGATCTTCGGAATGGAGAAGCATGTTGAACTCCGTACGCTCGACGGCGACATGCTGCGGCTCCGCCGTGATAAGGACTCAGTCTCGGATGCCAAATGTCAAGAATTCGACCGCGATCGATATGAGTTGGCGAGAGTGGGAAAGGAGCAGGTGTTGAAGGTTCGTACGCACCAGCCTCGAGGTTTCCTCGTTGCTGACATTCACAGCGTCGCTTTGGTTTGGTATCGATGACAGGTTTGTCCTGTGGGTTGATGTGCACCTGGGAGAGTCTTCTCGTGTAAGCTATGAAGCGCATCGTGAGATGACTTTTCTGACATTTGTGTAGCATTTTCTTGACCGGTTTCCAAAAGTGAGCTGCCTTGAGCTTTTCTTTGGAATATTTGCTAACTCAATAGTGGCGGACCTGCTGGTCTAATCTATGGTTTCATCCTAATCTGGCTTGGTAACTTCTCAGTCTTCATCTGTATTGGAGAGCTAGCAAGTGCCGTACCAACAGCAGGAGGTCAATACCACTGGGTGTCCTTGCTTGCCCCACGATCGAATAAGCGGTTTTTCAGCTACATCACCGGTACTACAAGACCTTAAGGAACATGCGTTGTAGTAATCACTAATAATTGCAGGTTGGCTCACCGTCATAGGTTGGATTGCCGCGCTCACTTCGGTATGCTTCTTTGTCTCTGATCTGGTCTTGCAATTAGCCAGTCTGAACCACCCCGACACATATGTGAGAGAGAACTGGCATGCAACGCTGCTCATTTGGGCTGTGTTATTGCTATGTGTCTTCATCAATGTGTTTGTCAGTGGAGCGCTCCCAACTATCGAAGTCGTCGTCCTTATCGTCCACGTCTTGGGCTTCTTCGGAATCTTGGTGCCTATGGTCTACCTTACCCCCGCGCACAATTCTGCGAAGGAAGTTTTCACCACGTTTCATAACAAAGGACAGTGGCCGACTCAAGCGCTTGCTTTCTTTGTTGGATTGCAAGGAAACGCTTTGGCGTTCATCGGCACTGATTCAGTTGTCCATGTGAGCAACACATTCAATTCCGACGAATTAGTATCTTACTTGGGCAGATGTCAGAAGAAGTCAAAAACGCAAGCACCGATGTGCCACGCTCGATGTTGATGAGTCTGGGTATCAACGGAACACTTGCTGTTGGACTTCTTCTTGCTGTGCTCTTCAGCGCGACAGGCCTTGAGCAGCTTCTCACTGAGGAGTCGGCGCTGTCACCGTTCATCCGCATCTTCCAGAGGTCTGTGGGTTCGGACGTAGGTGCTACGATCATGGTGTGCATCATTATTGCACTCGAGTTCTGCAGTGCTATGGGCTGTTTAGCTGCAGCCTCTCGCATGACCTGGTCTTTTGCGCGTGATAGAGGCCTGCCCTTTTCGCGCGCTCTCAGTATGGTAAGTCAACACTGTGTAGATCACAATAGGCACAAGACTCACATTGTGTAGATTGATAAGCGTACCACCATCCCCGTGGTCGCCATCCTCGTCGTAACAGTCTTCGCCGCCCTCCTTTCACTCATCAATATTGGCAACAGTGCTGCATTCAACGGAACCATCTCACTAGTTCTCGAGGGCTTTTACCTTTCTTACTTGCTCGCCATTGGACTTCTTCTCTGGCGTCGCGTCCGAGGCGATTTGGACAGTCAGAACGCAGAGCTGGCCATCTTCAGTTCCTCCCCTCACCACGATGACAGCTACGACCGCAGTTTGACATGGGGTCCATGGCGTCTTAAAGGCGCGTTGGGAGTTGCGAACAACGCTGTCGCAATCTGCTACCTGTTGCTCATCATCTTCTTCAGCTTTTGGCCCACACAGGTCAACCCAACACCTGAGATGATGAACTGGGCTGTTGTAGTCACTGGAGGCGTTTCTATGTTCTCGGTCTTGTACTACATCGTCTTTGCAAGGAAGAGCTACACTGGCCCGATCGTGGAGGTTGATCCTCACCAGATCTGAGTGAAGAAGTCGAAGTAGACCTATTGGAAGCGGGCGCCAACGTGCTGAAGAATCGCAGTGGCAATAGTAATGGATATTTGAGGTGGCTGTTGAGGATCTATCATGAATAATGACTGCTCGCATTACAGGTATAGGAGGTAAAATGGCGGTATGTAGTTCGTTTTCGGCCGACCATGCATGGACATATTCTTAGGTATCATACTCGACGAATTTATGAAATGAGCATATTTCTCTGTGCCTGGCAAACCCAAGGATTCTTGAACACCCGACACGCTGTCGTTGTCTTGAGGAATGGATGGGGTGTGTTTGTGCAACGAAGAAATTGCATCACGTGCTTGTACAGCGACGCGTCATTTGCGCCGCTGATCATTTGAATGATCGTGACTGCGTCTTGGTGTAGACCCACCTCATGCTTCCCTTTTCCCTGAATGACTATTTTTACATATTGTAATGTTACTATTTCTTCCACTTCTGGTAGTTATCTGCAGCAACACTCAGATGCAACGCGGAACTAATCATCTGCTTGTGGAGCGTTGAGGACGCCCGCAGCGTCATGGCTACTGTGTTCTCCTCCCTTGTACGGCCTGCGATACTCAAACGACCTTCGACTGACACAAACGAAGCGACCGGATCGCGGCCTACGTACCGAAAAGATGCAATAGAAGAGACTGATCTCCGTAACCTGAACGTCTCCTTGCAAGCCCTGAGCGACATCTTTCCTGATGTGCAGCCTGAAGTGTTCCGCGAGATGCTGGCTTCCTTTAGCGAGGAGAGCAGGCTCCAGGTGATAACTGAAGCTTTGCTCAAGCATGGAGATAAATGGGTGCGAGGCCGCTACCGGATGCCAGCCGAGCAAGAGGAGCAAAGGGAGACCGCACACAAGTACAAGTACCGTGAACAAGACACCGCCAAAGACACACGTGGCAAGCCTCTAGTACTCGAGGACACCTTTCGCTCGAGATCATACAAGGAAGCGGCAAAGCATGCTTTGTACCAGGAGTTTAAGGGCTTAAGCCACTCGACAGTCAGGGCTGTGCTGGCAGAATACAATTGGAGCTATACGCAGGCACGACCCACGCTGCTAGACCTCTCGAGCAAAAGTTGGAGATCCAGCATCACCAACTTCCTCATGCGCCGAAAGGCACCATCTGCGAAAGATCACCCCCTAGTCCTTTGGACGGCTGCAGATGCAAGGACAAGCCGGAGACGGACACCGCTACTCATTAAGACCAAGGACGACGAGCTAAATCGAGAACTGTACGAGAACCTGATAATGCCCGAACTGGCCAAGCAACGCGACGAACAACTACAAGAAGATTCTGCGCTAGCTTGGAGGCTCCAGGAAAAGGAGGCTGAGCAGGAAGGCGAGATGTATGACTGCGAATGCTGCTTCATGCCCAACATGTTGGAACAACTGTCGACATGTGACATCGACGGCCATTACATCTGCTTCCGTTGCATTCGGTTTGCAATCAGCGCCGCGCTTTACGACCAGGGCTGGGCACGCAATATCAACACTGAGCTCTGCACACTCCGATGCATAGCCCCATTGACAGACCGAGACTGTCAGGGATGTATACCTCTGGGCTTCGTCCGTCGCGCATTGCTTGAAGAGAAGGAGGGCGATGATAATGTCAAGAAGCTGGATGAAAGATTCAACAACGAGGCCCTCATCAAATCGCAGCTACCGCTTGCTCGTTGCCCGTTCTGCTCATACGCCGAGCTCGACGAGTTTGCTTTACCCAACGCAAGTCTGCTCACAAATCTTCGTATCAAACCTCGTCCGATCGTCCTGTCTTCACTGGCCTCGGCGTCGCTCCTTGAGCTGCTCTGTTTCAAAGCCACCCAGATTATTGTCATTTTTCTCGTTCTCATCTATGCTGGTCTCGCACTCATCTTCCAAGTTCCAATCATTGCGCCCGTGCAATCCGCTCTCCGCCGCATTCACCTCAAGCGCCGAGGTCTCCGGTTCCAATGCCACTCGCCGACCTGCAGTCGCGCGTCCTGCCTCTCGTGCTCCGCGCCCTGGCACGACCCTCACACCTGCTACTCCTCACAACTGACATCCCTCCGCCTGACGCTCGAGCGCGCAACGACCGACGCAGTGAAACGCACCTGTCCACAGTGCAATCTCGGCTTCGTCAAATCCGAGGGCTGCAACAAACTCGTATGTCTGTGTGGATACTCAATGTGCTATGTCTGCCGCCAAGGGCTGGCCGAAGAGGGATACCACCACTTCTGCCAGCACTTCCGCGAGAGGCCGGGAGAGACGTGCCGGGAATGCAGCAAGTGCGACTTGTATCGTGTCGAGGATGAGGAGCGGGTTGTCAAACGAGCAAAGGAGAACGCAGAGGCTGGTTGGTGGGAGAGCCAGGGTGAAAGTGCGCAAAAGGGATTGAAGAGCGAGGTTGGAAAGGGGAGGAGAACGGTGCTAGTCGGAGCGGGGAGGAAGGACTGGGAAGGATGGATCGAAGGCGTGCTAGAGACGTTTCTCGTGTGAAGGAAGGATGCTTTGTGATTTATTTTTGGCGTTGGGGTCAGCATGGCGAGGCTATGATACGATACCCAGCATTGGCACAAGTCTTCTGCTTGTCTATATATACATACATACACATGCACATACATATGTTGTAATCACCACTCATAATACCTGCTCCAAACAAGCCTCTTCAACGCCTGTACACATCTCGAACAAGCAACACGCACAAAAGCGCATGCCTCTACACCTCTCTTCTATCCCATCCCATCCCATCCCATCCTGACTGAAAACCAGCACAACCAGTCTCGTCTCCAACCCGGCAATTCACCCCACGAAACAAGATTGAAAAGTCGTAGTACTGTAGGTGCCCGAGTAGAAATCCTTGGTCCGCTTCCATCCGAGACCCAAGTAATCTCCATGTTCATCGACCATGTCATATTCTATCCTATCCTGACCATTGGCTTTCCAATGCGCGTCTGGGCTGATAGGATATGATTTGATATGATTTGATCCGATATAACCTAGCCTAACGCAACGCAACCCAACGACCGACCACGTGCTCTGTCCCCCGTCGCGGAAATGGTGCCGCGGGCATGGTGCCTTGGTGCTGTCAACTTGGTGTTGAGGAAGGAGGAACGCGATGCAAGGGATCCGGAGCGGCTAGATATCATTCGCTTTGTAGATCAATATGCTTTGTAGATCTACCTTTATGTTGTTGTATATATTTATATATGCATATACATACCAAAGATATCTTCCACATCCTTCCTTCACTCGACAAGATAGACATTTGTATATACCTACCTACCTACTACTGTACTAGTATAATAACTAAGCTAAGACCAAGCTTTCCTACCACTTCAATACATCGCACTACATCATCCTCCATTACCCTACGTTGCATTGCATTGCATCCCATTCCATTACATCACATACTTCTACATCAGCAGCAAGTAACAGCAATAATTACGTGTTTGTGTTTATTACTTGTTTTCCCACTCGATCTCATCTGTTGATGTACTTTTCTTCCTACTGGGGTTCGGGCCACGGCTGGGGATGGAGATGTTGCAAAAGCTACAGACATTGCAGGAGATGGTGGATGTGTGGTGTGGTGTGGTGTGATTGGCATGGGATGTGCAAATGCGCGGTATATGGGCTGGGTCAGGGAAGTGTGTGGAAGGGTGTGTGGAAGTGTGTGGTAGAAGAGTGTGTGGAGGAAGAAGTGAAATGCAAATGGAAAGTTTTGTCCTCATTTTGTTCTATCATTAATAGTCTTGAAGAAATTCCAACGTATGCAAGAAGTGTCAGAGTAGCTATGCAAAAATCTGCCTCGTCTCGTCGCCTTTTCGCACAAGATGGGATGAGATGAGACGAGAAGAGACAAGCAGATCAAACCAACCACCTAATACTTTTCGCCCTCAAGAATCGGCCTCGCCTCTTCGCTCTTCCACCAACTCACCCCTTCCTTACCAGGATAGCTAAACCGATCCATACTCTCCGGCTTCATCTCAACACTATACCCGGGCTCTGTAGGCGTAACATAGTACCCCTTCTCGATACGACTAGGGTTGAAAAAGTGCTCATGCAAATGGTCGACATACTCGAGTACACTCTTCTTTCCGCTGACAACCACATAGTCAATGGTGGACAGGTGCTGTGTGTACTCTGGCAGGCCGACGCCGCCGCTGTGGGGCACAATGGGGACGTTGTATTTTGCGGCCATGAGCAGGACGGCGATGACCTCGTTGACGCCGCCGAGTCGGCAGGCGTCGATTTGGCAGATGTCGATGGCGCCGGATTGCAGGAATTGCTTGAACATGACGCGGTTTTGGCACATTTCGCCGGTTGCGACGCCGATGCCGTAGGGTTTTAGGGCTTCGCGGATGGCTTTGTGGCCGAGGACTGGGGGGTGTTAGTTTGGAGGTGACGTTGTTGTTGTTGAAGAAGAAGAAGAAGAAGAAGAGGGAGAAAGGGAAGTATTGAAAAAGTACGACAAGGACATACCATCATCAGGGCTGGTGGGCTCCTCGATAAACCACGGCTTAAACTCTGCAAGCTGCTTCATATACTCGACGGCCTCGGGGACGCTCCACACCTGATTCGCATCAACCATGAGGACATTACCCTTGTCGAAGCCAATAACCTCCCTCGCAATGCTAAGCCTGTGCTTATCCTGCGCAACATCGCTGCCAACCTTGAGCTTGAAGTGGCGGTAGCCCTTGCTGAGCGTCTCCTGAAGCAGGGCCTTCATCTTGTCCTCGCCGTAGCCAAGCCAGCCGGCCGACGTAGTGTAGGCGGGGACAGCCTGGGAGTCGAGAGCTTCCTGTAGACGCTCCTTCTTGCCATTCTCAGCCTTTGTGAGGATCTCGAGCGCCTCCTCGGGGGTGATGGCGTCGGTGATGTAGCGGAAGTCGATGAGGTCGACTATCTGCGTAGGTGTCATGTCGGCGACAATCCGCCAAACGGGCTTCCCCAGCGTCTTGGCCCATAGGTCCCAGATGGCGTTTACGACGGCGCCCAGCGCCAGGTGGATGACGCCCTTTTCCGGGCCGATCCAGCGCAGTTGCGAGTCGTTGACCAGGTGGCGCCAGGTCTTGCCCCAGTTCTCGACGAGGGACTCGAGGGTGCGGCCCTTGACGCGGTCGGCAAGGTGTGCGATGGCGGAGCAGACAATCTCGTTGCCGCGGCCGATGGTGAAGGTCTGGATGTGTTAGTCGTCGAGCTTGTGGTGTCTTGGTGGAACTTGTGTAGAGTCTGTGGTAGCGAAGTCTTGACGGAAGCTCTACAGAGCATGTGTGAAGCTTCGAGTATGCTTGCTCAAGTACGCCTGCTCAGGCATACTCACTCCAACACACCAAAAGCACCAAGACTCGACCCTACCACACCAAATCCCAAACACACAAAAAAAAGAATCAACTCACCATTCCATGCCCCGTAAACTCAGAATCCGTGCTAAGAATGCAGTAAGCCGACGAGTAATCACCCGCCGCATTCATAGCATCCGAGCCCGTCTTGTCGAGAGAAGTCTGTAACACCCCATCATCAGCCGCAACACCTCAAGACCCTCACACCAAGCTCCTACATACCGGGAACCGCACATCCCTCGTCTCAACACCTGTGATGGTAACCATTGCGGCGAAGTGTGTATTTAAAAGGTAACGTCGTGGTACACTTTTCTTTCGTTCCGAGCGTTCGGAAACGTGCAGTCGAGTAGGTAGTACTGTAGTTACCCCGCGTTACACAACAGCTACCTAGCAGCGAGGGTATCGCGAGGGTATCGAGAGAAAGAGAGAGGGGTAGAAGAGGGTGTATAGACAGCAAGATATAAACAAGCCAAAACCCACAAGCGAGGTACAAAGTAAAAGCAATTGTGCAATTGGCAATGGGCACGACGGTACAGGCAATTACTTTATATACCTGCGCGCCCGCAGAACCGAACACTGTACACATCCCACCTCCCCACCTACATACCAGCACCTCCAACCCCCACATGCAGGCTGCGGCTCGGAAAACGGATCCACGACAGCGCCCCCACCACCGCGACGCTGATTCGTGGGAAATTACACGCCCGCAGCCACAGCTAAAAGCGCGAGCAAGGCGGGCTGAGTGACGCGCCCGGTTTTTGAGCCGCGTGAGCGGTTTTATCGGCACCTGGGCTGCGAGGGTGCACGTGAGCTGGGCTTTTGCCGCAACGAGAGGGGGAGTAATATGCATGCGGTGAATTGAGTGAGGCTCTAAAAGCTTCAGTGTGTTGGCGACGAGGCTTGTGTTGGACACCTACCTACCTACCTACCTACCTACCTGGACGCTGTGCGCGTGCGCGGGGGATAATTTACATCACTCACATCACAGTAGGTATCAGATTTTGAATTTGCGGGGTTGTATTGGGATTGGACATGCTTTGAGGCAGAGTGTACACAATACCTAATAAGACAAGGGTTCGTGGAGTGAGTGAGTGAGTGAGTGCTACACGATTACGAACCCCGGGGGAGGGGACTCAGCGTCAGTCTAAGGCAGTCTCGACTGGAATATTTACGGCCGTGGAGTAGCGCTACTAACACTACATAACACTACACTACACTACACTACACTACACTGCCTAGTGTGACTACTTAGTGTGGGAGGAAAGGTGTTCCATGGAGCTTGTGAAGCGTTGGATGGTTGGACGGTGATTCTACGCTGGGATGCACTAGGGAATTGCGGACTTAGTTGTTCCAGGTCCAGGAGGTGGGACTGGGTGGTGTGCAGAAGCGCGCGCGTGCGTGGCTGACACACACACACAGAGAGAGAGTGTGGTTCGAGACAGGATAAGGGAAGGGGGGGGGGGGAAGTGTGGATTGTCCAGGGGGTAGGCTTTGCTTGTGCGTATTTAGTGGGTTGTTTGATGGGTTGAAACTATACACCTTGTGATGGGTGGTCATGTGCTTTAAGTTCGAGTGCATTGGTGAGTAACCTCGACTGCATTGGTGAGTAACCTCGGCTGCATTGGTGAGTAACCTCGACTGGATTGGTGAGTAACCTCGACTGCATTGGTGGATAACCTCGACTGCATTGGTGTTTTTCTTAATGCTCCAAGATCCGAAGACCCTATGGCATATCAATGACTGTCTGCCTGCTATTCCATCTACCGTTGTGCTTACTCATTTGATGCCCCGCTTCTCCGTCTCGCTGTAGTAAATGACCATGCGCCAGAGTTTCTTGACGAGGGACTCTGCTTCGTCGTCAAGAGCCTGCGTGTTGGTTAGCAAGTGATATTTTGAGTGAAAAAGGTACCATCAAACTCACCAATTCGAGATTCTCCACCAGCGCCTGCGGGCCGCCTCTGCTCTTCAGATGCTCGACAATGGCATCGACCAGCATTTCCTCCTGCAGGCCCATGAGCTCCAGTACCTTGTTCGCCGCCCAGTCCTTGATGTCCTTGTCAATGTTCTTCTCGGGCAGATGCTCCCAAGAGACAGGCCACTTCCATAGTCCCTCCTTGTCGTTTGGAATGTCCCTCGCAAGCTGCCGCTGCGCATCCTCCACCTCCTCCTGCGTAAGGTTGGCGCGCACAGCAGCGTCAAAGTTGATGGGAATGAGCGCGCGCTTGCGGCCGCCCGTCTGGTCTGCGACTTCCTCGTCTTCGAGGAGGTTTTCGACGTCGGCGGCGGTGCGGCGGGGCGCAGCAGCAGTCTCGAGCTTCTTGGCTGCGGCACCGAGCGAGATCTTGAAGTGCTGAGGCTCGTGGTGCTTGTTGGTGCGTTCCAGCTCGTCGGCCTGCTGGTCGAGGAAGGCATCGGCTTGGCCACGGGCCTGGTCTCGCTCTTTCTGCTGGGAAGCCAGTTCGCGCTGTTCCTGGGCTCGGTCCTGGGCATCTTCCCTGGCTTCGCGCTCGCGGGTCTTCTCACGCTCGCGCATGTATTCTCCGCGGTCGCGGTAGTAGAGGTGGCGCCGACTGGAAGCCTCTTGATCATCGTCAAAGTCCTTGAGCTGCTTGGCCTGCGCGTCTCTAGCTGCCTGCTGCTCAGCCTCCTTGTTCTTCATGCGGTCGCTGGTACGCTCGAGAGACGACACGCTTCGACTCTCATGCTTGAGCCATTTCGACAGCTGTCTCTGGTACTCCATCTCGTTCTCTTCATCTCTCTTCTTCTTGCGTCGGTTCTCAATCTCTGAATCGCTGGCCGAGTCGTTGTCGTCATCACGACTGAAGTATGTGCCGTTGGCGAGAGATCCGCCGTTTGTGAAGTTGACACCTCCCTGGTAGTCTTTGGGGAACTGGGAGCCCCTGGGTCCACTCGGGGCGCCCTGGACACCTCGCTCTGCCTTGGGTCCTACAGGAACCCCATTAGCACCACCTGGGCCAGTAGGTGCAGAGGGCGGTGGCGAACGCCTACCGCTACGGCGACGCTCAGCCTCCTCGAGCTCCTCTTCCCTTCGAAGGCGCTCGCGGTCGCGCTGGTTTGAGCGGTCACGGAAGGCGGCAATCTCAGCGGCGACAATCTCTCGCATCTCGGCGGGGATGTCGGCAAGCTCGTCCTCGGCGTTGGCGAGATTCACAAAAGCCACCTCGACGCCGTCCCCGTCCTGCGCGGGCATGTCCTGCATCATGACGTCGCCGGCGTAGTCCGTCTGCGGAATGTTGGGAGGATTGAACAAGCTGGCCAGAACTCCGGCAAGAGCCTCCTTTGCGCTGTCAATGCGGAACTGGACAGTCGCCTCGTCCTCGTTGCGCGTCTTGCTCCACTCCTCTGCGTACTTGATGGATGCGTCGTCGACCATGACACGCAGCTGGCTTGTCTCGACCTCTCCCTCCTCTTCCTTTTCCCCCTCGCCCTCCTGGTTCTTCTTCTTCTCCTGGGCAGGCTTCTGCCGCTTCGTGGGGACCTTGACCTCCTTGAAGATCTCGGCGGCGGTCTCGAGGCTCTGGGCGTCGGCAAACTCTGCGAAGCCAAACGTCTGGGGCTTGTTGTTGGCGTCGGTGGCGCGCGTCCAGCGCACCAGCTTGCCGGCCGTCTCGAGGATGCGCTCCATGCCGTCGTCGCCGCCGACGCCGTCTGGGATGTTGCCGACGAAGATGGTGCGTGCGATTTCCTCGCGGGTGGGCGGGATGACCTGCTGTGGGCCGTCTCTGCGGTCGCCGTCGCGGTCCATGCCCAGGCCGCGTCGCGCAGGCATGGCAGAGCTCTCCTTGCGGCCGCCGACGGGGCTGTCAGCGGCGCCACCACGGCTCGAACCGGTGCCTAGGCGGATGACGGGGGCGTTGAAGTTGAAGTTGGGCATGTTGGCGGGCGGCTGCCAGCTGGACGGCAGCGGGCGTGGGCCACCGAGCTGGGGCGGGCCCTGGGCATTGGCGACGCCTGGGGGCGCGACACCGGGGGGCGCGGCGCCGGGAGGGCCTGGTTGTTGTGTCAGCGACCAGTCTGTGGCGGTGAGGGAGTCGATGGCCTCAGCCTGTGCATACCCATTCCCGGGGGCGCCATGCCTGGAGGAGAGCCCGCATAGCGCGGAGGGCCGCCGAAGCCTGGGGCGCCTGGGTAGTTGTACATATCGCGGCACGTGACGGACGAAGCGTCGTCGCCGACAAAAGAAAAAGGCTCTTCTGTGTGCGTGTCGAGTCGGCGCAGAAAGAAGACGTCGACGCGCGGGTGCCGTTTCCATGGGCGTTTTGAAGAATCGGCGCTAAAGTCGGTCCGCGCTAGTAAATGTCGTTGCTGCACCTCCATGTCCCATGTCGACGTCCAGCTTGCAGCCGCCCAGACTCGTCCCAACCCACCTGGGCTGCTTCCTCGACGCCGCAGACGGAGACGTAGACACACACTTGAGACGAAGAGTACCAACACACACCCCCAGCCATGGGCTCCCTCCTGCTCCGCCCGCGCGCTGCCCTCGTCCACGCCCGTCCGCGCTTCACACCCACACACTGGACAGCACCGCGCTACATCAGCAGCTCCCCATCCACACGCCAGGAGAAGCCACAGACTGCCACCACGCCCGAAGTCGCCGCCGCCTCGCCCTCGCCCAGTGATGCCGCCGCCCGCGCACTCGACGACCTGTTCGCCGGCCCGTCCTCTACCACCAGCACCACCTCCTCCTCCTCCTCCTCGTCGTTCCCGGCCCAGTCCGACCTCGACACCACGCGCCCCTTTGGCGCCGACTTCAGCCGTCCCAGTCCCCGCGGCCGCTCGCGTCCCAGGCGCCTGGACTTTGAGGACATGGTCATGCCGGACGGCTTCACGGACCCGTCGCTCGCCAACAAGGGCCACGCCGCCGCCTCGCTGGCCGCCGCGCAGGCCGCTGCTCTGGAGAGCTACCCGCGCCTGAACCCCACGTATGGGCGCGCCGTGGAGCTGGACAATGCGCGCGGGCGCGACATCGTGCGCGGCATTGGCATGCTGGGCAGCTTGATGGCGCGGAACAAGATCAAGGCCGACTTCAACAAGCAGCGCTTCCACGAGAGAGGCGGCCTGAAGCGCAAGAGGCTGAACAGCGAGAGGTGGAGGGCGAGGTTCAGGAAGGGGTTTCAGGAGGTGACAGGGAGGGTGATTCAGTTGACCAAGAAGGGGTGGTAGTTTCTTCTCCTTGCCGAGAGGAGGGAGATGGATTTTTTTTTGTTTTGGCGAGAGTGTAAGATTCATCATCTACACGTCCGTGGGAAGGATGGACATGGCAATGACTGTACAAACAAATCAAGCAAATCGAGACTTTGACACTGCACACACACATACAACCAACAACCAACACCCAACAACACACCAAAAAAACACACATCTCATTCAACCAACAACCCCCCACCCTTGAATCTAAATCTAACCCCCAATCTAACCACCTCCCAAAACCCATCCCCTAATCCTTCTTCCCACCTCCCACCCCAGAAAACCCATACCCCCCCAACGCATACCCACTCCCATTTCCACTCCCAACACCCCCAGCACCACCGCCACCGCCGCCACCACGCCCCCCATTCGGCAACGGCAACCCATACCCACCCGCATACCCACTCCCATACCCCGTCCTCCCCCCTCCACCACCACCAACACCAACACCCCCCCTCCACCCCCTCACCCACCGCCCAACCCGCCCCCCCGCCCCGCGGAAAACCGCAACACAAAACACCCCACTGGCTGCCGCAGAGAGAAAGCAGCAGAGAAGAAGTGTCGTCGCTGTGAATGTAGAAGAGGAAAAGTGGGGGTCCTGATAGTTGGGACTGTACGGGTTATAGTAGTTTTTTGACCAGCCTGGGGGCAGGTTGGGGCCGTGGTACCAGCGGATAGAGAAGGTGAGGGGGAGGGGGTCGCCGATTGTGAGTTTGGTTGTGGAGGTTGTTGTTGTTGTTGTTGTTGTTGTTGTTGTTGTATCTCTGTCTCTGTCTCTGTCGGCGTCGTTGGAGGAGGAGGAGGAGGAGGAGGTGTGTGGGGAGATGGAATAAGCAGCCGCAGCAGAAATGGAGTTTGCACTTCCTTTCCCTTTGCCTTTCCCAGCGCCGCCTCCACCACTATCATCAGCAACATGCACCACAACATTCAACAAATGCCCAACATGCAAATGGCTCCTCTGCAACGTCCCCGCAAGCCCTATCACAAGCGGCGTGTACATCCTCGACTGCGACCCGAGCGCGCCCTCTTGCGCTTCTACATCGACGGTATCCCCCCCATCCACACCCCCAACGTCTTCCCCACCAAGCGGCCACGCCGGCACCCGACACGCAAGCGGTGCGTCGTTGTGGATATAAAACTCGAGCAAGTGGAACAATTCATCCGTCACAAATCCCAGCGTGCAGTTTATATCCCCCTCATCGCCAAAAGAGAGTTCAAGGGGGCGATTGGTTTCGTTGCAGGTCGGGAAGGGTATGTATTGTAACTGGCCGTTGGGGTCGGTGATGTGTTCGCCTGTGTCGCTGTGTGTTGTTAGCTAGCCGGTCTGTTGTTTCTTTTTGCTTCTTCTTCTTCCTTTTTCTTGGGGGAGGAGGAGGAGGAGGAGGAGGAGGAGGAGGAGTACATGGTGACTTACATGGTACGATTTAAACAACTAACAGGCACAGCTTCACCAGGGAAATATCCTCGTCGTGCTTGTGCATGTGTGAGCCCATTCAGCACTTCTTGACTACCTCTTCCTCTTCCTCCTCCTCCTCCTCCTCCTCCTCCTCCTCCTGCAGCAGCAGCAGCAGCAGCAGCCGTGGGCGCAAGAACCGTCCATGTCCAGAATGAAGATAGCGCGAGCCGGGATACCATCTTGGATGGCATGGCGATGGACAAGAAGAGGATGCGGTCGGTGGTACGGCGGAGAAAAGAGAGAGAGAGAGACAATGTAGGTAGGTAGTTACAAAGCTCACCGCAGCAAGCAACCCTCAATTGCCGCGTTGGGGGTGCGGTTGGGTGTTGGTTTCAATCTGTCAAACTTGCACATGCGCGTTGGAGTTGGAGTTGGTCTAGGTACCGAGCTAGGTACTGCAAGTCCAAGCGCGCCGCCGCCTCTTCCGTCTCGACTCCGCAACCAACCCAACCCAACCACTCCCCGCAACATCACATGTACAACATGGTCCAATTCTCATCGGTTGTCATTAGAATACTAAAACTTCCTACTGATTTTCTCGAAACCCCTTCACTTTGCTCTCCTCATCAACTCACAATAGTGCGGCCATCACCCCACTACAACTGCGACTTCTTCTTGAACACGTTGATCAGGCCGCTTGTGCTGGCGTCGTGAGCGGTCGACTCCTTGTCATCGTCGAGCTCGGCCTGGATCTTCTTGGCCAACGACTTGCCGAGCTCAACACCCCACTGGTCGAAGCTGTTGATGTTCCAGATGGCGCCCTCGGTGAAGGTGAGGTGCTCGTAGTAGACAATTAGAGCACCAAGAGTAGCGGGCGTGATCTTGTCAGCCAGGATGGATGTGGTGGGGCGGTTGCCGAGGAATGTCTTGTGCGAGACGAGGTTGTCGGGGGCACCCTCAGCCTTGACCTGGTCAGGCGTCTTGCCGACCATCAGAGCCTCAGCCTGGGCGAAGAAGTTGGACGCCAGCATCCTGGATTGGTTAGTATTGTTGACGTAAGCTATCTTCTAAACTCACTTCTGGTGCTTGTTGTTCTGGACGGGGTTGTGGCTCTGGGCGGCCAGGATGAAGTCGGTGGGGATGAGCTTGGTGCCCTGGTGCAGCAGCTGGTAGAACGAGTGCTGGGCGTTGGTGGCAGGCTCGCCAAACAGGATCGGGCCGGTGGTGTACTTGACGTAGTCGCCGCTGCGGGTGATGGCCTTGCCGTTCGACTCCATGGACAGCTGCTGGAGGTAGGCGGGGAACCTGTGGAGGTACTGGTCGAAGCTGCAGAGCGTCAGCAAGGTCTTGATGCACTATCGCAACTACTTACGGAGACACAAGGTGCGTCTGGGCACCGAAGAAGTCAGAGTACCACACACTCAGCAGGCCGCCGAGCACGGGGATGTTCTTCTCGAGAGGAGCCTCCTGGAAGTGCTTGTCCATGGCGTGGGCGCCCTCGAGGAACTTGTGGAAGTTGTCGTAGCCAATGTATAGAGCGACACTAGTGCCAATGGCGGACCAGACACTGTAGCGTCCACCAACCCAGTCGGAGAATCCAAACATGTTCTTCTTGTCGATACCAAACTTGGTGACCTCCTCCTCGTTGGTGGAGAGGGCGACAAAGTGCTTCGCAATGTCCGCCTCCTTGGCCTCCTCCAAGAACCAGGACTTGGCCGTGTTGGCGTTTGTGGTCGTCTCGGCTGTGGTGAAGGTCTTGGAGGCGATGAGGAAGAGCGTGGTCTCGCGGTTGGATTCCCTCAGAGCTTCAGCAATGTGAGTGCCGTCAATGTTGGAGACGAAGTGGGTCTTGAGGCTGCGGTCAGCGTAGGGCTTGAGGGCCTCGGTGACCATGACAGGGCCGCTAGAACCTGTTAGTGCGTTGTGAGCAGCGGAATGACTGGGGAAAAACTCACAGGTCAGAACCACCAATGCCAATGTTGATGATGGTGTCGATCTTCTTGCCAGTGTATCCCTTCCACTCGCCGCTGCGGACCTGCTCGGTGAACTCCTTGATGTGCTCAAGAACGTCGTTGACGCCCTCGACGACGCTCTTGCCGTCAACCTCCATCTTCTGGTTGGAGGTGTTGCGGAGCGCTACGTGGTAGACGGCACGGTCCTCTGTGAAGTTGATCTTCTTACCAGCGAACATGTCATCGCGGAGCTGCTCGAGACCGGCCTCCTTGGCCAGCTCGACCAGCAGCTTCACCGTCTCCTCTGTGATGAAGTTCTTGGAGAAGTCGAAGAGAATCTCAGAGTCCTCGGCATTGTTCTTGAAGACGTGGCTGAACTTTTCGAAACGCTGTAGAGGTGTGAGTGTAAGCAGACTTCGGCGGGTCGCGCATGGTGGGCGCATACCTGGGGGTCCTTCTGGAAGTACTCCTTCAGGACAATGTCCTTTCCGAGCTTCTGGTGGTGGTCCTGGAGGGCCGACCAGGCGTTTAGGTCGGACGCTTGTGAGAAGCCGGGCATGTTGTGTGACGGAGCTGGCGGGGTCGACTGAGCGATGCTGAGCAATGCTTGCTTGATTGAGTGAGGGCGAGGATATCGAAACAGAAACCCACAATCTCAATTGAACCGAGTAGATTCAAATACGTACAAGGACTCAGAAAGTGTTGAGCGAAACAAACACGAACGAGAAGGTTAGAACGATGGCGTGTTGAGCAAGCTGCAGCTTAGGAGCTGATGGAAGGCAAGGCAAGGCATCGGCCGGGACAAGTCCAAGAAAGGCCCCCACCAAGAAAGCCCCGCCATACGGTCCAATGCGTGCCGCGCTTCGTGAATACGTCACAGCTATTACCTACATTACTCTACAGGCTAGGCATGAAAAACAACGCGCGTGAACAAGCAAATCTTTCTCCGGTGGATTGGGTTGGTAATACATAAGGTGCAATAATGCAATGTAAATGCTCACTAATTATCGACAGCCAGGCACAGGATGGGGCTACTGTACCATGCTGGCCGGGCCGGGCTGGGCTGGGCTGTCAGTGTCAGTGTCAGTGTCAGTGTCAGTGTCAGTGTCACTGCGTGTTGTGCTTCGGTCCAGACTTTTGCAGGGCAGAGTGGGATATCATCTTGCATTGCCTATCTGGGCGTTGTTCCCAAGCACGAAAAAATGGGCTGTGTCCGCCCATACGCCGAATGCCGTTGCAGAAACCAAAATCGCCAAAGAAGCGCGGAGAGTTTCCCACCAATCAATCACACACGCTCATTCCATGTATAGTTGCACTCAAAGGCCGACAACCATCACCACCAATTCAAAAGTTGCCCAGAGGCGACGGTCCGATCGCCGAAGTAGCCGGCTATTGGCCGATCTGAGCTTCGCCCGGGGCCAGGGTGACCCTATTTCCTATCTGCGACACCCTCGAAAGATGGGTCCTTTACTGAACCGCCAGCATCGCCGAGACCAGCAACCGGCCGGTTGTAAGACCAGCCGGCGAATTGTTCCTGCATGGTTTGCGACAGCATGGGCCCGTCGACGTACGAATCTGTTGGTGCCTCTGAAGTGAATTCGCGGTCGAAATTGGCCGTGTCTTTGGCGTCCACCTGTCATGTTTGTCAGCAGAGGAACGGGTGTTGTTGTGACCAACATTACGTACCACATTCGGCTTGAAGCTGGGCTCGTACTTTCTTTCCAGCAGCTTGCGCCAGTCAATGCTGTGGAAGAAGTAGTGCGCCTTGATCTCGGCTGCGCCCTTTGCTCCCAGACGCTTCTCGGCGTTGCGGTCGAGGAGACGGGTCAAAAGATCGCGTGCAGCAGGAGGGACAATCTCGGGCCCGGGAAAGTGCAGTGGCTCGGTGAGGATCTTACGGTACATGTCGTTTGTGTTTTCATCGTAAAAGGGTGGGAGACCTGTCAACATTTCGTAGAGGAGGACACCGAGCGTCCACCAGTCCACCGACTTTGTGTATCCGCCGCCTGTCAGAAGCTCGGGGGCAAGGTACTCTGGTGTTCCACAGAATGCTAGGCGTGGGATCAGCTGACGTTGTGAGGGTCTTGGGAAGTTTTGTACTCACTGTTTGTGCGGTCCTCATCCTTCATATCCAGCTTGCACAGACCAAAGTCGCACAGCGCAATGTGACCTGTGTAATCGAGCAGAATGTTCTCGGGCTTCAGGTCACGGTAGATGACGTTGAAGCCATGCAAGCACTCGAGTGCACAGAGAAGCTCTGCAGCGTAGAATCGCGCACGGTTGATGTCGAATCTTTGCTCTTTCTGGAGGTGGTGGAAGAGCTCGCCGCCATTGACAAAGGCCAGGACGAGGTACAGCTTTTCTGGTGACTGGAAGGAGAATTTGAGGGGAACAATAAAGGGGTTGTTGATCTGGGCCAGGACGGATCGCTCGGCGAGAGTGTGTGCGACTTCGGAACGCGAGATGATGTGGGCCTTGCGGATCGTCTTCAATGCGTAGATTCGGTGGGTGTCCTTTTTCCTGTTGGATGTGAGCGTGGGAAGACGATGGGTGGAGGTCTTGTGACGTACTGGACCTGCATGACCTTTCCAAAACTTCCTTTGCCAACGACCTTGAGCAGCTCAAAGTCGTCAATGGTGAGTCGGTCTTGTCTGTTCTCGACAAAGTTGACGCCGACCTTCATCTGGCCGCTGCCAAACTGGACGCTGATCCAGTCTGCGCCGGCCTGGCCAGCTGCCGTGTTCTCGCCCTTGGTGTCCCTGCCATCGCGCTGCTCTTCGAATCGAGGGTTGATTTTCAGGGTTCCAATGAAGATGTCCTCGTTGCGGCCAGCGTTGGGAGGAGCGGTGGGGTTGCGAATGTACAGCGAGACGGTCAGGTCGGTCATGCGGGAAACATCAAACTTGTACTGAGTGTTGCCACCAGCCCAGAGGGGGTTTTCTGGGGTGCCGGAGACGGCGTTGATGAAGACCTGCTGCTTGTCGAAGTCGACGAGGGCATAAGGGAGGTGCTTGGAGGAGTAGCGGCCGTGGATGGTGGGTGCGGCGTTGATGCTGCCAGCGGCGGACTGGGGGCGGCCGTGGCCGGTGTAGGAGCCGACGACGGGGTTTCTCGAGGAGCCCGGGCGCATGGAGCCGGCGACGGAGAAGCCGCCGCCGGTGGACAGCGAGCCCTGGTGGTGGGAGGCGCCGGTGAAGGCCTGCTCGGCGCCGGGGGGGAGGGAGAAGCCCTTGCCTTCGTGGAGGGTGACGATTAGGATGCCGGGGCGCAGGGGCGCAGCGGGCGGGGCGGCGGAGGCATCTGAGGCGGCTGGAGGGGTTAGCTGGAGGAGGCAGATGTAGAGAGAGAAGGGAGGTGGAGAGAATGGAGAGTGGAGAGAGGTGCAGAGGTGCAGGAGGTAATGGTAGAGGACACACCAATACCGTTGGGGTCGCCCGGGGCATAGCTGCTGGCAGAGCTGGTGGCGGCCTTGGGGGTCTGCTGGTCGACAATGGTCGAGGTGGACGAGGAGCGGCTGAAGGTATTGGCGAGCGGGGCCAGGTGCGTCTCCTTGAGCTCTGCGGCGTGGGTCAGAAGGCAAGGCACGAATTACAGCGGGCGGCTACGCACTCTTGGTGAGCTTCCAGGACATGGTGGCGAGGGTGGTGTTGTGTGGTGCTTGTCGGTGGTGCTCTGGGTGGTGCTCTGGGCGGTGCTCTGGGCGGTGCTCCAAGTGGGAGTGCTCTGGCCGAGACGAGCGGGGGCACGCAAGCAAGAGCAGGGCAGCAGGGCAAAGGCAGAATAGATGCAGATCAGATGCAGACCAGATGCAGTGCAGACCAGACCGAAGCAGACCAGAGGAGAGGGAGCAGGATAGGGGCTTGCAGTGGCAACGGCCGTCGAGAAGATGCCCAAGGAGGCCTGTCAAGTGCAGCACGGCCTGTTTGAGTCTCAGGGCTGTGTGTGCTGCAGGCTGCGACGCTTCCTGGGGCCGCCGCTGTGCTTGGGCCATCGGGGGCTCCTCTGTGCTTGGGCCCTGGGTGCCTGGCTGCTCTCAGTGCTCTGGCTGCTTTGGCTGCCCCCAAAGCAGCCCTGCCCTGACCTGCCCTGCCCTGACCTGCCCTGCCCTGCCCTGCCCTGCCCTGCCCGGCCGCCCGGCCGCCTGGTCTGCCTCGACTCGTCTCGCCTGGGCCTGCGCCGACGTCGACTGCCACTGCCTGCACATGCCGACCACCCAACACAACGCGCCCAGTCGCCGCCCACCGCCCCCCGCCTGGAGCACCACCTGAGAGTACTGCCTGAGAGTACTGCCTGAGAGTACTGCCTGAGAGTACTGCCCGACATCACCGCCTGGCATCACCACCTAACATCACCACTTAACATCACCACCTAACATCACCACCTAACATCACCGCCTGATCACCGCCTGCGAGGCCTGCGACGCCTGCAGGCCGGCCACCACACCATGGGCGTCATCAAGAAAAAGACGGGCACCCGCGGCACCGAGGGCGGCATCAAGTATGTCTGCGACGTCTGCTCGTCCGACATCACCTCCACCGTACGCTGCACCCTGCACCCTCCCGTCACCGCCAAGCCTTCCCGTGTTGACTCCCACAGGTCCGCATCCGCTGCGCCCACGACGACACCTGCCACGACTATGACCTCTGCGTTCCCTGCTTCTCCGACGGCAAGTCGTCGCGCGACCACGACCCTGCCACCCACCCCTTCAAGGTCGTCGAGCAGCACTCCATCCCCATCTACACCGAGGACTGGGGCGCAGACGAGGAGCTGGCCCTGCTCGAGGGCGCCGAGACGTACGGCCTAGGCTCCTGGGCCGACATTGCAGACCACATTGGCGGCTTCCGCGAGCGCGACGAGGTCCGCGACCACTACATCGACACCTACGTCCGCAGCCCAAACTTCCCCCTGCCCGAGCACGCCAGCCGAGACGACACCTCCCTCAGCGACCGCATCCCCCGCGCAGAGTTCCAGGCCCGCAAGAAGCGCCGCATCGAAGACAAAAAGGAAGAGGCCAAGAATGCCGCCCCCGCAACCCCAAAGCAGAAACCCACCGCCAGCGTGCCCTCATGTCACGAGGTCCAGGGCTACATGCCCGGCCGCCTCGAATTTGAGACCGAGTACTTCAACGAGGCCGAAGAGGCCGTCCAGCACATGTCCTTTGAACCTGGCGACGGCATCAACCCCAGGACCGGCGACATGGAGCCCGAAATGGAGCTCAAGATGACAATCATGGACATTTACAACTCGCGCCTCGATGCCCGTGTCGAGAGGAAGAAGATTATATTCGAGCACAAACTGCTCGAGTATCGCAAAAACCAGGCCGCCGACAAGAAGCGCACAAAAGAAGAAAAGGACCTGCTGAACAAGGCAAAGCCCTTTGCACGCATGATGCTGCACCAAGACTTTGAAGTCTTTTGCAAGGACCTCGAGTACGAACACAACCTGCGCCAGGCAATCTCGCAGCTGCAGGAGTGGCGCAACATGCAAATCACCAACCTCAAGGCTGGTGAAAAGTACGAGTCAGAGAAGCAGACGAGACAGTCCCGCGGACCCCCAGTGGGGCAGTTTGATCGTCTGGCCTCGAGTCGAATCGGCAAGCCAACGCCGCCCTTTGAGCAGCCCTCTGCCGCAATCGCACTGATTGGGCCCGAGCTGCCCCTGCACATCAAGCAGAGGAGCGGCCTCACCACCCCGCCCCCTGACAAGACCACAAACGGCGCCAATGGCGTCTTGACACCTCAACACACAAAGATGAAGTTCCAGGTGAAGCAGTTACCAGGCACAGTGCCGCTCAAGTTTGGCAAAGAGTCGGCCGCCGACCTCCAGCTGCTGACGCCCGAAGAGCGCGAGCTGTGCAGCGTCCTGCGCATCATGCCCAAGCCCTACAATGCGCTCAAGGAGAAGATGGCACGGGCGGCCCTCAGTAACAACGGCGCCCTGAACAAGAAGGCTGTAAAGGAGCTCTTGGGTATTGAACCGAAGAAGTCGTCCCAGCTGTACGAGTATTTTGTGCACAGCGGGTGGGTGGCAAGGGTGTGAATTGTGTAAGCATGCATGCTGAGCGCTGTTGGAATTGCTTTGTTTCTAGGTATGGCGTTGCGCGGTGACTGTAAAAATACCCAGGCTGGATGGCGTTGGGCGGTTCCACGTACAGGTTGACTACTTCAAGATGCTGTTGACAGCCAAATATGAATTATAGTGTCAGCCCTGACGAGGCTGACTGTCTGGCTGTGTCTGTTGTAAATGCCAAGCCTTTTTTTCTTCTTCCCCCAATGACGTTCAAGGATGGTTGCTGCGGGAGCCGTAGCCCTCTCCAAACAATACATAATAGTTTGGTACCGAGATATCTACCAAACCTGTGGAGAGACGTCGTCTCTCCGCATCACTACATACCAAGAATACTTCACACTCGCCGACTTGACCATGTCTCTCTAACCAGTCTGCTTCTCGTCTGGGCACGCTTGGTGTGGGATGTGTGAGGCGGACAACGGTAGCCATTCATTCTCACCTTTCTGTCCAGCTGCCTCCACTTGTTGCGCAAAACCACACCGCCTTGTTGGAGCTGGTGGGTGCGCGCTCGCCTTTTGACATTTCTTTGATACTCGTTCGATACTCGTTTGATAAATCTTCGATATACCTTCGATACACCTTCGATATACCTTCGATCACCACGCGAACACCAGCGCCGGCGAGCTGCCACGAACCGCGTTGCGCTTGTCGTTGCTTCTCGTTGCGCCTGAAACACTGGGAGACAGGTGATGAATCACGAGACCCGCAAGCGGCGCAACGCCGATTACGAGACGCCCCCCATACGCGGCTTCACTGCACAGCCATGGAATGGCACTTCGTCCTCCATCTCGCACTTCGAAAGCCCGGCGCCTCTCGCACACGATCGATACGCCTTGGCCGGGGGCAGCATGGACGGCGCACACGGCTTCGCGCGCGAGTCCGGAAACTACGACGATTACTTCACCCTCCAGGCCCAGCGCGGCATGTGGTCGTCGCCGACGAGTCCTCACATGCAGCCGGCCGACCGCGTCACATCCACACCAAGCGTGCCCAGCTCTTGGGTCGTCGGCTCGCTGCTGAACATTGTCGGCGGCGTAGCCGGCCGCCTCTTCCACTTCTGCACCGTGCCCTTCCGAGGCTTCCACGCAGGCGGCGGCCAGGGCTACGACGCAGACGCCCAGATGAAAATCGCCTCCAAACTCGGCCTCCACGACGACCCGGAGCCGAACGAACCCGCTGCGCCCGTCCAGCAGATCAACTTCCACCCCTCCCCCGCCGACGACTACGGCATCCGCTCACTCGACTCGCTCGACTCTGACCGGCCGCGTCTGCCCAAGCGTCTGCGCACAGAAGACGCCTGGGTCATGGTCGGCCAGGATGAAGAACCACCCGCCACAACCCCAACTCCAACCACCACCACAACCACCACCCCACGCCTCTCCCAACGCCGCACCCCCACCCGCCCATACACACCCTCACCCTCACAAATCCCCCGCCCCCACTCCCGCACAAGCACCCCTCTCTCCCGCCGACCATCCCTCATCCCCGTCTCGCGCCGCTCCACCACCACCAGCATCCGCACCCCACTCTACAACACCACCACCCTCGCGAGCTCCACCCCCCACAGCCGCCAGCGCTCACACAGCCGTCTCAGCTTTGGGGCCGATCGTGCATCCCCGCTGCCGGTCGACACCCAACGTTTGGTGTCCAAGCTGCGCCGCGACGAGATGGAGGATGATGCCCGTATGCGCAGGATGAGTAGCCAGATGAGTGCTATGCTCAGGGAGGCCAGGGAGGCGCTGGGGAGTCGTGTTGAGATTGAGGATGCCGAGGAGATGTTGTAGTGTTTGTCATGTCTTTTGATGGTGGTATTCATCTTGTTGTCTTTGTTATTTTCTCTCTTTTTCTTTTGTACATTTTGCACGCACATTTTCTGTTCTTGTATTTTTTTTTCTTTGTTTTATGAATTCGTGCATTTCGAACTCCCGGCATTTTCTGAACACGTAGGGCAAGTCAAAGGTACAGACGAAGGCGACGATAACTGCGAATACAACGGCGAATACAATAGCGAAGGCGAAGGCGGCGTTTGGTTCAAGTCAAGTTAAGTTAGGTCAGGTTCTGTTTGGTTTGGTTAGGTTTGATTTGGTTTGGTTCTGCGTGGGTTGGTTTGATTTGGTTCTGCTTGGGTTGGTTTGATTTGCTTTGATTTGCTTTGATTTGCTTTGTCTTGGTCATGTTCGATTTGATCTGGCCTAGCTCTGTTCTGTTTTGTTCTGTTTTGTTCGGGCTGATTTGATATAATACAATCTGATCTAGTCTGGCTTGATTTGCATCTTACCTCAGTGTACTTGTGTACTTCAATCTACATTGTCTGATCCTATCCGGTTTGGTCTGGTCTGGTCTGGTCTGGTCTGGTCTGGTCTGCTTTTTTACTCTATCTGTCTCTCTTCTTGCGTTTTGAACTTGCTCTGGCGATGATATGTATATATGTGTGTGTATACGTCATATGCCTGGGCGGAATCTTCAATCTATGTTATTTTATTGTCTACATGTGTAGGGGTGTGTGTGTGTGTGTATAACGGAGTAAGAAGGGGGGGGGATAGATAGAGGGATACATATAACGACTTTCAACACCCCAAACGACAAGCGCAGGCTCCACTCGATCAGCGTTTCACATACATGTTTAGATTAGAAGCGCTGTATTCTTGTTCTTATATAAACATCTATATTCTTATCATCTACATTTATCTCTGTCTCTATCTCTACTAACCTAAAGGCTAGGTAACGTTGCAGTATCTGATAATCTGTAGCTACCTAAGCATTCCCCCAAGCATATACCCAAGTAATTTGATCCTGTGGATGAAATAAAATAACACAGGAAAACTCCTACCTACTCTTACATTCATCTCCTGTTCTTACATTCCCTGCGCTGAGCAAGAAAGAGCATCACGAGTTGTCTTTCCTAGAAGAGGGGTGAGGTTGCCCTAGAAGAGGATAGGTTTCGCTCCAGCCTGTTGGAAAAGACAAAGCAAGACAAGACTGTCAGACCTATAACCACAACCATAACCATAACCGTCCAGGAAAGGAGGCAGGAAGGGCTAGAGGCAGGAAGATTGGGGGTATATAAGTGTCTAGGGCCATATATCCATATCTTCCAGAAATAAAAACAGAAACAGAATACAATTTTAACCACCAATTACAAGGTGTAGTCGATCGATCGGGTTCTTCTCTCAAGGGACACCTTCTTATCCTGCGAAGCGGCTGGCTGGGGTTTCCCATGTGCTGCTGCAAGGGTTGGCACTTTTCTTTGCTCCCCGGCGGCCTCGCCTGCTCGCTTTCTTTGATGCTGTGTGATGATCGGTAGCAGGTTCCATGGCAGAACTACTTGGATGGAGGGTGGATGGGGGTTAGGTTGAGGGTTGGATGAAGGACAGTGATGATTGGCAGGTATGGAAGGATGAATTTGTTTGAGGTTGTGTGATAAGAGGTAGTAGATTCCCTGGCTAAATTACTTAGGTAGAGGGTGGGTGGAGGTAGGATGGAGGGTTGGATGAATGATAGTGATGAATGGCAGTGATGAAAGGATGAAAGGGTAAAGGGATAAAGAGGGAGAGGGAGAGAGAGGCCCTTACACTACAGTGTCTAACGTCAGGATAAAGAATAGGGGACTTATAGGCGGTTCCGATCTTTTTTCTGTGTTTCTGTGTTTCTGCATATGGGGATGGGGATGTGCGTGTGGATGTAACTGAGCTTGTAAGTGAGCTGTAGACAAGAGAAAGCAAGCGGTAACAACGACACCAGCAACAACAACAGCGAAGAACCCAGCTCCAACCCAGGCATAACTCCTAGACAATGGCAGAAAAAATCGTGTACCTGTGTGTTCATGTACATATCCATATCTATATACTCAATGGAGCCTTCGAGCAGTGTTGGGCCACGAAGATTGCCTATCTTATGCGTAGTTTGGGCTTGTAGGTAGACACACGACACTGCAACGCAGGCAGAGACGAAGATTAGACGAAGTGACGATTTCTCAGCATGTTCGACATGCTGGACGACGATGGGGATCAACGACGAGAACTCCGACTCTGACTTCGACGATAACGACAACGATAATAACAACGAGGACGGGGATTAAGGAAGGAAATCTAGGACGACGCCCTAATTCTGCACAACAATCGCTCAAGACCATCGCACCTTTGTAGGCAGAGGATGGGGGGCGGTGGGGAGGGATGGATAATTCGGATCCGTGGTCTGTTGTGCTGTAGTATGAGACGGGTAGGAGGAGAAGCGTGTGTAATAGGTTGTAGAACAGACTACAAAACACATTACAGGTCTGATTCACATTCAATACACGCCGCTCGTACCTAACTCGCACCCAACATCCACAAGTCCGCGCCTGCCCTTTCCATCTCACCCACGCTGTGGGTTCCGTGCTCGCCGTGCAGAGGGACCGCCAGTGCTGGCTCTCTGCTACTTCGCTGCTGCGCGGGGCGACCGTGGCGCACGCCTGATTCCGTTTGGGTTCGATATCAAGGGATTCAAGGAGGCGCGGTCATGGGACAAGTAAGCTGGGGAGGAGTGTCGCGGTGAGGGATGAGAGGTGAGTGCATGTGAAGTGTTTAAGGGCCCAGGGAGGCTCTCAGGTAGTTGTTCAGGACGGACATCGTGGATCGCGGCTGTTGGCTGGTGGTTTGGTCTGGGATTTGGGATTTGGGATGACGATGGTGAGCGGGCTTCCGAGTGTTTCGGGGAAGGTTGTGGAGGTTGGCGGCTCGGTTATATTGGAGTTTCCTGCCGTTGTTGGATTGGATGGAGTGAGGATGCATATGTAGAATCGCCCGTAATGCTTTCGACGCAATGGTGGCATCCATTGCTTTTTGAGACGCGCATTTCGTGGCTCGTTTTGACGATTTGATTTCTCCCCGGGTCAACTGGGATGAGCGCTTGGTCGTCCTCTCAGTGGGGCCATGGTCGTAGTCTGCCTTCATACTTCCAATTTGTTCAGATCTCGTCGTAAGATGCTTACCCCTTACCCCAGCATCCGAGCCAGCCCACCAATACTAATGCTCAGACTCAGCTTCAGCCCCTTCGACTGCGCCGTGAATTGGTGCCGGTTCTCACTCCACTCCCGCTTCACTCTCGCGCGTTCTTGCAGCCCGCTGGATTTGCGTGGTGAAGACTCCCTCTTCTTGCTTTCCCGACGCTGCACACTCTGGCGCTGCACCCTCTTCCGCTCCTCACGTTCAGCATCCCTCGCCAGCGGATCGACCATCCTCTTCAAACCCGGCAGTTGGTGCGGCGGCAGATTTTCGTACAGCAGGGCGCCAGGCTGGGAGTGTGCAATGAAACAGCCGTAACGGTACGGATGCAGCGTGACGGTGGCGATATTCTGGATTCCGGAGTCTTGTGTGCGCGAGGTCTCGAGAAAATCTGATAATCGCTTGTAGTGCGCGAGATGCCAGATTGCCTTGTTCTTCTCGGTGAGCAGGACGAAGTCTTCATCTGCGCCTAGTGCAACGACGCGTGGCCGGTCTGTCCAGGAGCCGTTTCTGATGCGGGATTGCAGGGCGGCGAGCAGGTCATGTGGGATGTTCATCCAGAGGTAGTTGGAAGAGTCGTGAGCGAAGAAGGAGGTGTTGTACGGACCCAGGACGCAGCGGATGGCGCGAATGTTGCGGATTGGCTGGTTACGGTCGTTCCGGGCGTAGAGGAAGTTTGTCAGCTCTTCAGGAAGACCGGCACTTGTCATGCGGTCTTGGTCATCTTTGTCGCGCCAGGTGATGAGGAAACTGTCCTCGAATCCAAGTGTGACATGGTAGATTTGCTGAACTTGGGGCGAGGAGAGGAAAGAGGCGAGCTTTCGAGGCAGCCGAGTCCTAGGAAGCAGTCAGCACTTTGTGTTTAATTTTTTGCTCAGATACATTCTTACGTATCTCGCTGAGAAGGACACTGAAAGAAATGGCTTCCTCGCTGCCCAAAGGTGAATGCTGCGTCGCACATGATCGGACCCAAGGCTGAGCCTGTGTCCACCTTTCCAGCAGAGTCTAGGGAGGTTCAAAGATGGTCCAACGCCGCAATAACGTTAAAAAGTTACCAAAACACATTAGAGAGCCGGTGAATGAGGCGGTCGAACGATCCTAGTCTAAACAGTGTTGTCGTGCCAAGGCGATCCTCCCCAAGGTTTAGAGCAGGGAAATTGTTGCTTCATGCCTGGCCAAACCTCGTAATGAGCAATTTGGTCGCTCCACCAACAGACCCAAACAATTAATATGGCGCGATGAAGTGTGACACTGGTGTACTTATTCTTTGAAAAGTCCGTTGTAAGCGGTCACTTGGGGAAACACGCAAAAAAGGCCGTGACGTCATAAGGTCAACGAACTAATAACATTTCAGTATGGCTGCTTCCTCCAGTAATTCTTCTTTCTTCTCTTTTGGGAGAAATGATAGTTTCATCTCGAGAAGTCGTGAAGGGCTTAGACAGTGAGTAGATTTACTAAGCTCACGCTCGTTCTGACAGTCCCATAGTCACAACCTCCCCACTTCTCTCCTGTCTCTCCTTGCAACTGCCGCAGAAGTACATTGGGCATCATTAGGATCAGTGCCTGAATCATGGCTGATTAGCTTCAAAGATGCGACAGGACGAAGCAGTATACGTTGGGGCGTACTCTTACCGCAGCGCCTCCAGACGATCCTAGGCAAAACATGGCACTCACCACACATGCGCTTTTTTCTTGGCCCCGACGACTCTTTCATCGTCTGGCATCCTGAGCTGATACGGTGGTCCAACTTACCATTAAGTCTTGAAGACTCTCTGCAGTCGTGGCTAACACCATTGGGGTGGCGTGTTGGTCCACCACGCATTGTGACGTGGGGTCCTGAAGGCGCGTTTTTCGCCATGAGCGAGTATGGAGATGTGGTGTACCGACTTGGCGATGATGATAGCTGGGAGATCTACAAGGAGACCGTCGAGGAGTGGAAAGCAGAGCGTGACTTTTCGTGGAGCGAGCTTGCGTTCATTGTCGTCGACCCTACCTCGTCTGACCAATTCATTGCTATTCGTAATGACGGCACATGGGCTGGAAGCATTGATGATATTAACGAAGATGCATTGGAAGATTTTGCACTGAACTTCTTCACGAGATCGAAGACGAGTCGACATGAGAGGCAGTCCAGCCAGCAACATGGAGCAGGTACACCATCACCAACCACTAGTGCAAGGCTGAATGCTGCAACACAGGCACTCTACGAGCAATGGTCCAAGAATACAGCAGACGTGTTAGCATCAGCAGCATCAGCAATCAGGACATCCTCAAGTCCATCACCTGCAAGCCCCGTTAACGACATACCCATCCGCCCAAAACCGCGGAAGCTCCAAGTCCGGTCGCAATCAAGCATGCGCGAACCCTCTATTCCATCGGCACCACCGGCACCAACCAGCCTTCTGGTCGCCTTCCCCTATCTACCTCCGGCCATAACCATCTGCTCACTTCCGTCTTGCGAGCTTCTCAAGGCAGATCCCCTTGGTATCAAAGCATGCAGGCACGACGTAGAAGTACTTATGCGCGCAAGCGGCTTGTATAGCTATGAGTGGCTGCGGCAGGAGAGATTGCGGTGGCATCCTGATCGGTTCGGTCGGTTGTGTGATGGGAGCTGGAGGGAGGAGGGGAAAAAGATGGCGGAGGAGATGTTCAAAATCATCGATGCGCTAATGGAGGATTTGAGGGCTGCTGAGGGCTTTCAATAGTGCCATGAAAATATTTGTACCTTAATGCGCCCGATTCATTCGAGGTGGTGTGTTCAACAGACGAATAGCAGTCTCAACCCGGACCCTGTTTCTCGATCAGATAAGTGACAGTGAGTCATTTCGCACCTTCACCCTGTATTGGAGTGATAGAGTGTCGCAATCGCATTTCGGACGTCTTGGCCTTGCCATCCATCGCTCCAATGTCGCACACAGCCTCAGCCTCGTTTTCGTTCAGCCTTACGACGGGAATCCGGATCCGGCCGCTGCGCCATTGGCGTCACCCCGGAGAATCGGAGCATCGGATGGGAAAAGTTGCGACTCCCAAAGCTCCGCCACGTTCGTGAGAACAAGTGTTCGTCCGTTGTGTGTTTTGCGGAGAATGTACGAAATACGCTGTGCAAGGAGTGTGCTGTGCTGTTTTCGAGATTGAGGGACCTCGCCTTGGTTTACTTCGATGCTTGAATGCCTCGTGTTTCGCAAGCTGACCACAATCAGCCGCTTGCGCATCGCCCTCAGGTGATTAGTACAGGTATGGCACCTCCGGGTGGGATCGAACGCATTCGGTGTTCAAGTCTGTCAAGGTTTAAAGTCTCGGGCTGCCATTTTCGATAATCGAACTTTGGTCGAGCTCGCAGTAGTGTGTTCAAGCTCGTCTATCGCACATTCAACTAGCCTTGATCTTCGCCATCGCGGACGAAGCTTGTGCAGCTAAATCGTAGTGACGTGGGCCACGGGAATAGACAGGTCTGGCTCGGCACCATCCGTAGAGCTGCGGGTCTGAGTCTGCGGCACTAGAATGGCTTTGTGTACACAGTAGATGGCAAGCAATATACACCAGAGCCGAACTGTTGTAACAGCAGCAACCCAGCATCTTGAAGCTACATCACCGAGTGTGCCTCTGTCCATCACAAGATGCTCTGTACATCAAGTAGAGATGATGGAATACTTTTGGTGATTTTACAGCAAGGCTGAGCAGCCTGACGGGAAAGTATTCCGCCAAGTATGTTCAAGCACTTCGGTACAAACCGAGGTAAATTGCCACCAGCACAATTCTGGCGATCTGCACAGGCTTGCTCACTCCCTGCTTCGTGACAGGGAGCAATTCTTAGCGAATGCAAGATCAAACCCGAGAACCAACTGCAGAGGCGCATTGTGTCTTGTTGGACTAAATCGTTGAGACCGCAGATTGGACCTCAGCTTCCGCAGACATCCGTGACTAGAGTCGACGTCATCGCTCCAACGTTCCAAACACACTCGGCGCCCAGGGACCAATCCTTTGGTTTGCGAGTCTGGAGCAGCAACTCGTCTGCAAGCGCAGGTTCAAGCTCTTTTCGTCCTGATCGTCCCGTCATAGCGTGGAAATATTCTTAAATCTGACCTATCAAATGAGGCGTCATTGTGATGCTCAATTCGTCCGCTTCCAGCGTACGAGCTAACCACGGACAATACATCGATCCGCCATCCGAATGGACGAGCTGCTGTACGTTGATGTAATGATGGAGGAGGGACCCGATGATGTTTATTATGCTGCGAACGGTACTCCGATCTCGATTAACGACTATTGCTGCTTCGACGCTGACACCCGCTGTTGCCTGCCATGGCTCAGAATCACCAATCTCAGGGTGACTTCACCAACATGTCATCCAGCAACCAGATGTTTTCAAACACAACTTCATCAACACAGAACAACGAAACGTCATCCCAGTCACAGCAGCATGTAACTAGAGTGAGCGAGCCAGCAAACCCTTTCGATGGCATTCTCCGAACAGAGTCAGGACGTGAAACATACTATCCAGACGGCCAACAAACAAGCACCCAGCCTCAGGTGCAGAACTCAACGGCACGTGAGAGTTACGGATTGTTTCCGAATACAGAGACCCGGTATACGCACGCATCTGGCGGTATTGCAGCAGGCGGACTGGCTGCAGCTGGAACGGGCGCGGGCGCCGGCCTCTTGAATAGCTCAACAAAGCACGAAGAAACCACGCACAATAATGATTACTTTCAAAAGGGAGCAGAGGGACAGGAGCCTCTGGAGAAGACTGTTTCAGCAAGCTCAAGCAACTCCTCCTTTACACAATATGCCTCCAGTGGCCAGCGTCGCAGCAGGAAAGGAACCAAGGTGTCCGATACCGACGACAGCGATGGTTCGCCTATGGAGCGCACAGTCACACGCCCTGAAATTGATGACACAGAGAGAAGAGACCTTCAGCGAGCTCTCACCAGCATGAGCATGTCTCGGCAGGCCACAAGCCGTAGTATCGCAGAGCCCAACGATCCCCGTATGGATCCTTCAAGCGAATCTTTCGACCTCAAGAAGTTCTTGCGCTCTTTCAGACACTATCTTGAGGGCGAGGGCATAGAAATGAAACAACTTTCTGTGGTGTACAAGGGCCTCAATGTATACGGCTCAGGCGCGGCATTGCAAGTACAAAAGACTGTTACAGATATGTTCATGGCTCCTTTCCGTCCCCAGGAATTCATCCGCTTTGGCAAGAAGGAGCGTAAACAGATTTTGCACAGTTTCGATGGTATTATCAAGGCTGGCGAGCTTTGTGTGGTTCTTGGCCGACCGGGATCTGGATGCTCGACTCTTCTCAAGGCATTAACAGGAGAACTTCACGGTCTTGATACGGATGACTCGGTCATTCACTACAACGGCATCGAGCAGCACAAGGTCATCAAAGAGTTTAAGGGCGAAACAGTCTATAACCAAGAAGTTGACAAGCATTTCCCGCACCTGACTACTGGGCAGACTTTAGAGTTCGCAGCGGCCGTTCGAACGCCATCGCATCGTCCTCATGATACTTCCCGCAAAGACTTCGCCAAGTACAGTGCACAGGTTGTGATGGCTGTCCTCGGATTGAGCCACACCTACAACACCAAGGTCGGCAACGACTTCGTGCGCGGAGTAAGCGGTGGAGAGAGGAAGCGTGTCTCCGTGGCCGAGATGCTTCTCGCGGGAGCTCCTTTTGCTGCATGGGATAACAGTACAAGGGGTTTAGACTCAGCAACTGCGCTGAAATTTGTCCGTTCCTTGCGCATTGGTGCTGATATGACTGGTGGAGCTGCGGCAGTGGCCATTTATCAGGCCTCACAGAGCGTCTACGACTGTTTTGACAAGGCGGCAGTCCTGTATGAGGGCCGCCAGATCTACTTTGGCCCTGCAAACAAAGCGCGTGCCTTCTTTGAGCGCCAGGGCTGGTACTGTCCTCCACGTCAGACTACAGGCGACTTCTTAACTGCTGTCACGAACTCCGATGAACGACAGCCACTCAAAGGCTACGAGAACAAAGTTCCTCGCAGCCCAGAAGACTTCGAAAAGTACTGGCGTGAGTCGCCTGAATACCAGAATTTACTGAAAGAGATTCAAGAGTTTGAGGAAGAAAATCCCATTGGCGAACACTCGACACTGCACGAATTCCGGCAGAAGAAGAATTACATCCAGGCAAAGCACGCTCGTCCGAAATCGCCATACCTCATTAGCATTCCTATGCAGGTCAAGCTTAACACAGTTCGAGCTTATCAACGTATCTGGGGCGATGTCGCTTCGACTGCTACGCAGGCAATGCTTAACTTGATCATGGCTCTTATCGTCGGTTCCATCTATTTTGGTCATTCTGAAGGCACCAGCTCCTTTCAGGGCCGAGGTGCTGTCCTGTTCCTCGCTGTCCTCTTCAATGCTTTGACCTCCATTGGTGAGATCAGTGGGCTCTATTCGCAGAGACCCATCGTAGAGAAGCACAACTCATACGCCTTCTATCACCCAGCAACGGAAGCTATAGCAGGTATCGTTGCAGATATCCCGGTCAAGTTTTTACAGGCGACCGTCTTCAACATCGTTCTGTATTTCCTCGCTCAACT
Organism: Stagonosporopsis cucurbitacearum; assembly: GCA_016920805.1. NCBI lineage: Eukaryota > Fungi > Ascomycota > Dothideomycetes > Pleosporales > Didymellaceae > Stagonosporopsis > Stagonosporopsis cucurbitacearum. Next base: position 1,345,535 of record JAFEKD010000010.1, on the reverse strand, counting down.
TCGATACACGCCTGGTCAGTTCTTCTTGTACTTTTTAGTCACTTACATCACCACGTTTGTCATGGCTGCCATTTTCAGATCTACAGCTGCCCTGACCAAAACGGCATCGCAGGCCATGGCACTGGCAGGTGTTCTGGTGCTATTCCTCGTCATCTACACTGGATTTGTTATCCGCATTCCTTCCATGCACCCATGGTTCTCCTGGATTCGATGGATCAATCCAGTCTTCTATGCCTTCGAGATCTTAGTCGCAAACGAATTTCACGGAGTCTTATATCCTTGTGAATCATTCATCCCCGCGGGGCCAGGATATACACAGACTGGAAACTCGTTCATCTGCAATTCGCAAGGATCCGTGGCGGGCCAGACTTTCGTTTCCGGGGACGACTTCATTCAAGTTGCATATGAATACTCTTGGTCTCATGTCTGGCGTAATTTCGGTATCCTCATCGGCTTCTTGATTTTCTTCATGGTCATCTACTTCATCGCTGTCGAAGTCAACTCGTCCACTACCAACACTGCTGAGCAACTAGTCTTCCAGCGCGGCCATGTTCCCTCCTACATGCTGGAAAAGGGTGGTAAGCAGTCGTCAGATGAGGAGTCTGCCAAGCCTACTGCGGGTGCTGAAGGTGGTGAGACTGATGTCAGCGCAATTGAGGAAGCCAAGGGCATTTTCACGTGGAGAGATGTTGTTTATGATATTGAGATCAAAGGCGAACCTCGCCGACTGTTGGATCACGTGTCAGGATACGTGAAGCCTGGAACATTGACAGCCCTTATGGGTGTCAGTGGAGCCGGAAAGACGACCCTTCTTGACGCTCTCGCTCAGCGGACTACCATGGGTGTCATCACTGGCGATATGCTTGTGAACGGGAAGCCACTCGACCCAAGTTTCCAGAGATCTACAGGATACGTGCAGCAGCAAGATCTTCATCTTGAGACCAGCACTGTCCGCGAGGCGCTTCGATTCTCAGCTGTTCTGCGACAGCCTAAGTCTGTGGCGAAACAGGAGAAGTACGACTATGTGGAGGAGGTTATCAAGATGTTGAACATGCAAGACTTCGCGAATGCCGTTGTAGGTGTACCTGGTGAGGGTCTCAACGTTGAGCAGCGCAAGCTACTCACCATTGGTGTGGAGTTGGCAGCCAAACCCAAGCTGTTGCTCTTCCTGGACGAGCCTACCTCTGGACTTGATAGCCAGAGCTCCTGGTCTATTGTCTCATTCCTTCGCAAACTCGCATCTGCTGGTCAGGCTATCTTGTGCACCATTCACCAGCCCAGTGCTATCCTTTTCCAGGAGTTCGACCGTCTCTTGTTCCTGGCTAAGGGTGGAAAGACAGTGTACTTTGGCGAGATCGGAGAGAACTCGCGCAAGCTGCTGGATTACTTTGAGAACAACGGAGCTCGCAAGTGCGGAGAGGACGAGAACCCTGCCGAGTACATGCTTGAGATCGTCAACGCTGGCAAGAACAACCAAGGTGAAGACTGGTTCAATGTCTGGAAGCATAGTGAGCCGGCTGCGCAGGTGCAACGCGAGATCGATCAGATCCACGAACAAACCCAGCACTCCGACCTAAATATTGCTGAAGAGACAGGCGGTACCGAGTTTGCCATGCCGCTCTGGACTCAAATCTGGGAATGCACCTACCGCGTTTTCCAACAGTACTGGAGGATGCCTGAATACGTCCTCGCCAAGATTTTCCTCTGCGTCGTTGCTGGTCTATTTATTGGTTTCTCTTTCTACGGTGCTGACAGCACGCAAGCTGGTATGCAGAACATCATCTTCAGCGTGTTCATGCTGACTACCATCTTCTCCTCGCTCGTACAGCAGATTCAGCCTCTCTTCGTCACTCAGCGCAATCTGTACGAGAGCCGCGAACGTCCTAGCAAGGCTTATTCTTGGATCGCCTTTATGATCGCAAATATCGTGGTTGAGTTGCCATACGGAATTGTCGCTGGCGTCCTCATGTTTGCGTCGTTCTATTATCCAGTGGTCGGCGCTGGACAGGCGTCTGCACGCCAGGGACTGGTCCTTCTGTTTTCCGTCCAGCTTCTCCTTTACACGTCGTCCTTCGCAGCCATGACCATTGCTGCTCTGCCCAATGCCGAGACAGCTTCTGGACTGGTTTCTCTCCTGACTCTGATGTCCATACTCTTCAATGGTGTTTTGCAGACTCCTGATAATCTACCCGGATTCTGGTTGTTTATGTACCGAGTTTCGCCGTTCACGTACTGGATTAGTGGCATGGTTTCTACGATGCTAGCGGGACGCGAGGTCACTTGCAGCTCCACAGAAGTTTCCATCTTCGACCCACCCTCAGGCCAGACCTGCGGTCAATACCTTGGCCCATACGCCGAGGTCGTCATGGGCACTATTCAGAACCCACAAGCCACGACAGAGTGTCGATACTGTGCGATCTCCAACGCGGACCAGTTCCTGGCTGGCAGCAGCATCTTCTACGGCGAGCGCTGGAGGAACTTTGGCATTGTCTTTGCTTTCATCGGGTTCAACATCTTCCTAGCTCTACTCACCTACTGGCTGTTCCGTGTTGCAAATCTCAGCAACCTCACTGCCAAATTCCACAAGACAAAGAAGGGCGCAAAGGCGAAGGGAACCGTAGAAAAGGCGGCTGATGGTGCTGGTGAGGCTGCACGACAAGGTGCGCACCCTGGAAACCGCACTGGGGAGAAAGATACCGCATAAAGGCTAAATGTCGGCTTGTCTACTGATTTGGTTTGTCATTTCTTCGTCCCCGTTGTTGCGGCTCAAAATGTGTTCCCGCTTCAACCGGACCACTGTCGCCCACATCTTCGTTATGTGGGGCGTTGTTCTCGTTGATCATATTAAACTTTAATATTCCGACTAGCGTATAGCCTATACAACATGTTGCTGCATATCTCGTCATGGGAGGTTGACACATTGTGATGTGACATTGCAGCTCTCTCACCGAGGTTTTACCGTCATTCAACAAGAGCAGTGCGATCTCTCTCCTGACGTTTGTCAGCTTGTCTGCGGGGAAATGCTAGGCATACTGAGAGCTGTCAACAAGGTAAGGGCATTATTTCGTCGCTAGGTCAGGGTGTTTCGCTCAACATGGCTGGGATCACCATACAGTCTTCCATTGCAGCGGCCCAACGTCGGTACAGCTTCGGCTGCTATGCACGCACTGCGCTCCAGCCTCCACGATGATCGGAAAGGTTTTCACTCCAAGGATGGAGACGAAGAGGAGATGGAGATCCCACATGCACCCCACCCCAGACCAACGCTGTGCCGGCAACTCTGTTGCGGGGATTTTTGTGTGGAGACTGGGTCCGGTGACGTACGCTGGGGTCGCAATTTGCTCGCGGGTATCCTCATTTAAGCTTAGCGGTTGCCTGTCCTGAGCTAGTGTACCTGACGGCCTGTCAATTCTGCAAGCCACGAGGTCGCGAGACGAGTCTCTGCGCACCACACAGAGCTCCGACGATGTCACGACAAGCTGTCAGGCTTTTTCTCACGATGCTTGCTGTTGACCAAGATCAAGGCTGATTGCCTGTCATGGTTACCGTCGCTCCCCGCCTCACGCGAGTCATCAAGGAAAGCTCGACAACTGCTCGGTGCGGAGAAGAGCGTTGGAAAGCTGCTTCCGCCTGGGCGCTCTCTGCAAGATGTGTACAAAGCCTCCAAAAGGACTGCATGATATGTTGGTGGTGGAGGTTGTCGAAAGTCGTCTAGTTACCCAATTTGATCGTGAAGTCTTCCCAACATTACGCTAGATCACGAACCCCTACAATCTCATACCAACCTCCAGTTCGGTCGTCGTCTCTCCGAATTTGTTACTAGTCATGTACAAATACCGACTGCCGAAGCGCATGCAAGACTTGAACTTGCACCTTGGCAGTGCTTCTGTACGCCGGCATGACGTGGAGAGCCCCGTTTTTAGAGCCTCAAGCCATCCCGTCTCTTCACGCGGGAAATCATCGGTTCGGCAGCATCCAGATGTTCTGGGGCTACCAGGGAACCTGAATTGCCGACCCGATATGGATGAGGGCGGACCTTCTACGAGTACAGTATCGAGTATATAAGGGCCGGTATCGATCGTCTTCGTAAAGAGCAAGGCATAATCATCCTGTCCATTCTACATCATGGCAGCCCTTCTCTCAGCGCTTGCAGTCCTGACTGTTGTCAATGCTCAGGCATATGACTCTGGGTCGAGAGCTGAAGATGCTTTCTCTTATGTCCAGCCCTTGAACACAACAATCTTGGGCGATCATGGCCACTCTCCGGCTGTCTACCCTTCCCGTTTGTACCCCATCTTAGTCAAGATAGAGATGCATGGAGAACTGACAGAGTACAGCCAAGGTCTCCGCAGAGGCAACTGGCGGTTGGGAAGATGCTGTCGTGAAGGCCCGTGCTTTCGTGGACCAGCTCACCATTGAAGAGAAGGCCGATATGGTAACAGGCCAAGCCGGTCCGTGTGTAGGAAACATTGTTGTATGTATTTTTGTGCTCAAAGGAAATCACACCTCTGACAATCCCAGGCCATTCCTCGTCTAGGTTTCCAGGGTCTCTGCTTGCAGGATGGGCCTTTGGCCATCCGTGTCGCAGATTACGCTAGTGTATTTTCTGCTGGTGTTTCTGCTGCTGCATCGTGGGACAGGAAACTGCTCTATGAGCGTGGTTATGCCATGGGTCAAGAATTCAGGGCCAAGGGTGCTCACGTTGCGCTCAGCCCCGTTGCTGGCCCTCTTGGCCGCTCTGCCTACGCTGGCCGTAACTGGGAAGGCTTCGCTGCTGATCCCTATCTCACTGGTGTCGCCATGGAAGAGACCATCATTGGTCACCAGGATGCTGGTGTCCAAGCCACCGCAAAGCACTACATCGCGAACGAGCAGGAAACAGCACGTAACCCGGTTTACACAAAGAATGGAACCACCACCGACACTGACGTTGCTGCTCTGTCCTCCAACCTTGACGACCGCACCATGCACGAACTCTACTTGTGGCCTTTTGCCAATGCCGTCAAGGCCAAGGCTGCTTCCTTCATGTGCAGCTACCAGCGTATCAACGGCTCGTACGGCTGCCAGAACTCTGCCACTCAGAACGGTCTGCTGAAGACTGAGCTTGGCTTCCAGGGTTACATCATGTCCGACTGGGGTGCGGTCCACAGCGGTGTTGCTTCTATTGAGGCAGGACTGGACATGAACATGCCTGGTGGTCTCGGGTCCTACGGAATGGCCTTTGGTGCTCCCTCTTTCTTTGGAGGAAACGTCACCTTGGCTGTTAACAATGGTACTCTCGATGTTGCACGCGTCGACGACATGATCCTTCGTATCATGACTCCTTACTACTGGCTCGGCCAGGACAAGGACTTCCCCACCGTCGACCCCAGCACTCCTGCACTGAACACCTTCTCCCCCCCAAAGACCTGGACTCGCGAGTTCAACTTGACTGGTGAGAGCAGCCGTGATGTCCGCGGTGACCACAGCGCTCTCATTCGCAGGCACGGGTCTGCTGGCTCCGTTCTTCTCAAGAATAAGGGTGCTCTCCCTCTTAACAGCCCCCGCAACATTGCCGTTTTCGGTAACGATGCTTCTGAGCCGAGCAAGCAGTTGAACCAGAAGAACTACGAGTTTGGAACACTCCTTGCTGGCGGTGGCTCCGGTACTGGCCAGGTCTCGTCCCTTGTTACTCCTCTGCAGGCGATCAAGGAGCGCGCCGCTGAGAACGGTACCAAGATTGTCCAGTATTTCCCGAACAACACCGAGATTGTTGAGAGCGACCTTGATGATCTCTGGATTGGCGAGCTCCCCAACGTCTGCATTGTTATGCTCAAGACCTGGGCTGAGGAGGCGGCTGATCGTGAGCATCTCAGCGTTGACTGGAACGGCAATGGAGTTGTTGAGAATGTCGCTTCCAAGTGCAACAACACTGTCGTCGTCACTCACTCTTCTGGCATCAACACCCTTCCCTGGGCTGACCACGAGAACGTCACTGCTATCCTTGCTGCTCACTTCCCTGGCGAGCAGTCTGGTCACTCCCTGACCGATATCCTCTACGGTGATGTCAACCCTAGCGGTCACTTGCCCTACACTATCGCTCTCAACGGTTCTGACTACAACGCTCCTCCTACCACTGCTATCAACACCACTGGCTACTTTGACTGGCAGTCCTGGTTTGACGAGAAGCTTGAGATTGACTACCGCTACTTTGATGCCCACAACATCTCTGTCCGCTACGAATTCGGTTTCGGTCTTTCCTACACTACCTTCAACATCTCTGATGTTCAGGCCGAAGCCCTTGCGAACAACATCACCGCGCACCCTGAGGAGCGTAAGATCATGCCTGGTGGTAACCCGGCCCTGTGGGAATCCATCTACAACGTTACCATCTCGCTCGCCAACTCTGGCGATGTTGCAGGTGCTGCCGTCCCTCAGTTGTATGTCGGCTTCCCCGAGAGCACCCCTGCCGGCACCCCGCCCAAGCAGCTCCGTGGTTTCGAGAAGGTGTACCTCGAGGCTGGTGAGAGCCAGACTGTTGGCTTTGAGCTCATGCGCCGTGACCTGTCCTACTGGGACATCATCAGCCAGCAGTGGGTCATCCCTGAGGGCGAGTTCACGATCTACCTGGGCTTCAGCAGCAGGGACATTGTTGAGACCAAGAAGATCACTCTGATCGGTGCCTAGATACGTGGTGTCAATGTTGATTATAACGAGTATATAATGACTGCATAATGATTGCATGCGAATAATAAAATGCCAATTCACGAGCCTGAAATTTACTCTGAGCATTTTGTGAGACGAACTAATATTGTCATGGTTACGGTGTCGGATGGTACTAGTTGAAGACGTGTTAACCTGCCAACTCATGAGATTTTCTTTTGGCTCTGATTAACTATCAATGGAGCGTACGATAGCCTTTACGCTTGATCAATTCTCTCGGCGACGCCCTCAGCCTGATTCTGCATCGGTGTCGCCGACTAGGAAAAAATGTCGCACGACGAAGAGCCAATGTTAGATTCTGGAGTAGAACACCACAAATGAGCTCAGGTTTACGAAAAGCAAGAATAGCTATTTACAAGTCTAGAATCTCTGCGGAAACACTGGGAGCACTCTGTTGCTAGTGCCAGAAATAGAATGTATGAGTTTCAATCCTCTGGCGATAATCAGTTGCGTCTGCTTACCACTTGTCTGTGATTGTGCAAAACGAGTGAATTTTGTTGAAACTGTGACCTGTCAGCCAAAATCAATCATACTATGGCGGAGATAGTTCGAAAAGTCTCCAAGCTCGCGTTTCGCCGCTCGCAGTGAAGTTGTTTCATTAAAAAAATTGACACCCACTCTGCACTCCGCCGACTGGTGTAGACCGTGGGGCAAAGGCTTTCTCCCTGCAGTAAAATAGCTTGAATAGCGTGCTTAGCTATAACTTTATCGTATCTGATCGGCAAACTTCCTGCAAAAGTACCGAACAGTGCGACGTGGCGACGATCGGAGTCACCTCCGCGATTTACCAGTCGTTAGGGGTGAGCTCCGCCTGTTCGCCCCACTGAGGCTCAACTCGCCCATGCTTTCACCAAACCATGGCGTCGATCCCGTGGATGGTCTCAAAGTTAATGCATGCTGTACATAGCAGTGGGCCGATCTGACATTCGTTGAAACTGACATGTCAAAACAGCGACGACCTCCGCTCGTGCAAAGACCCTTTTGCGTTCTTCTCAGCACGAGTTGGCAGCTTCCTGGCTTGACATCCTACGAGAAGGTATGGGGATATTGACATCCCTTCTATTGACCACTCCGCTCGTCTCCGTCGCCACAATGCCCATGGAACGAGACGACATGAGCATTACATACGATGGCGAACGTCCCGTAGATCGAACAATTTTTCTGGTTCTGTCCTTGCTCTTCACAATGATCTTGTCACTGCTACTAGGTAAGATTATTTTGGCTACCTCTCATCTCATATTGGCTTCTAACAATTGGTGCAGGAGCAAGGTTCAACAGATTGCGCAAGAGCGCAATAATGTCGCGGAACATCACCTCGATGATTGTACTTGTTTTATACTTTCTTGTTTTCGCGTTCATCTTTCCGTCAGCAGTTATGCTTACGGGTCAAGGCTTGTTCAATCATAGCCTTTGCTTCTCTGCAACATGGATCTGCCTGATCCTCTACACTGCTTGCAAGGGCACAATGTAAGTATTCACCTCTGATGAACAGACGTCGGAGAAGCTGATAGGGAGAAGTTACATCTTTATCGTCGAGCGAATTCACGTTGTCCGCGCACCCTTCGTTCGTCGAAGCCAAGACTGGCTATACTGGGTTTCTCTGATCATCGTAGTCGCTTCTTTCCTGGGGGTTGCGATCAATGCGTATCTTAAGCCGATCATCGAAATGCAGTCTGACGGGAGGTGTCACATGGGAATTCCCGGAAGAGCATCAATTCCCTTCATGGCCGTTGACATTGCCGTGAACGCTGTGTTGACTGGTGTATTCTTCTACCTTTTACGACCGGTAGTCAAGCTGCACGGACTAAACACGATCTCCGGCGTTTTCGCAAGGCACACTGCTAGGGTTACCGACACGCCGCAAGCAAGAAAAGAAACGTCAGTGCAGCGCAATATCAGAATCTTGCTGTGGAAGAGCTTGCTAGGAAGCATGCTCATTATGCTGCCTACCATTGCCAATATGGTCCAGTTCTACATCACCCATGGCCGAGAACTAGCTCTAATGTGTCTTTCGTTTTGCGTCGCAGATGTCAGTTGGGATGCTGTCGTAATACATTGGCTCACCTTCGGATCTGCAGAAGCTGAGAAGGAGCTCACTCGTTCAGCGCAGGAAACTCTTCCTGGATCTCTCCGCCCAAAGGAATCTCAAGAGGCCATCCTGACTCCGCTTCAGAGTTTGAGGCCTGGTCCAAAGGACAACAAACATGTCGAAGGAGATTCTATTATCACAATCAGGACTCCGTGAGCCCCTGGAAAAGGTCATTTCTTTTTCGCCAATACACACATTGGGAGGCTGACATTGGGTACACAAGCTGAATCCAAGCCATTCCTTCACAACCTTGCCTTTCCGTACAAAAATTTCGCAAATTGCATCTCACCCTTCGTGTCGTGCGTCGACTAGACAACGGAGATGCGACAAGCTGGGAACTGGACTTTAAGCGTTGTTACTATTCATGGCCAGGCATGTGTTTTGCTTCTGGTCTGCGCTAAGGCTGGCTAGAAGATCCACCCGCGTATTTCGTTTAAGGCGTCGTCATCGACCCGGCTGTGAACAAATAAGGCAGCCGCTGTGATTTGAAAACGACATGGTCTCAACGCGTATCTCGTGTCTCGCACTATGCGATGAAAGCGTTTTCACACCACGCAACGTTCATATACTCAGTCTACTAATACTCAGTCTCGCTCATGAACAAGCGACGCGCGCATCGCAAGTCGCGAGCTGGCTGCGCAGAATGTAAACGCCGCCATATCAAGGTGCGTGGTCCAGAAGATTCAAAAAGGATCGGAGGCTGACCGAAGCTCAAGTGTAATGAAGAAAAACCTTCCTGCGAACATTGCGTACGCCATAACATACTTTGCCTTTATCGCCAGAACGCAAGAGATACGAGAGATGCATCTTCAGGTGAATATTCGTCGCCTCAATCCGACTCCTCGTGGCAATTTATTGGGCCGGACAACTTCGCTCATGCCTCACCTAAAGATGTAAACACTCCAACGGGGATTTCGAACAATTTATTCAGCATGAGAGACATGGTTCTTTTCCATCATTGGATCACTGTTGCGGGCCACAATGTTGTCAAGACACAGGAACTTGATCACTACTGGCACTCAATCATACCGTCGATTGGGTTCGAACATCGATATGTGATGCATAGCATCCTTAGTCTGTCGGCTTTACACATGGCCCGCACAAAACCTTCCGATCGTCAGGATCTCATTTGTGTTGCAGCAGAACATAGAAGTAAAGCGCTCGACGAGTTCACCGAAGATATCCATCGGGCTGGGCCTCACAACGGTAGTGCTCTGTTCGCAAACGCAACACTGACGTTCTTCTATGTCTTCGTCTCATTTAGCGGTACACCCCATGGCGAAGAAACTAGCATGAAAGCTCGCACGGCTCAAATACTTGGGATGGAGTGGATACCCCTAGTTCGTGGCGTTGCCGCCCTGCTTGAGCCTATTTACCCGTATGTTCGAACTGGACCACTTCGATCGTTGCTTGAAGTTCACAATCTCGACCGGCTTGAACTTACTGAAGACACCCACATTATCGATTACGGTAAACAGCTGACTTCAATCAAGAGCCTATGGGCTGTAGACGATTATGGTGGTGTTTACGATGATGCTACAAACATGCTATGGAGGTGCAGCATATGGATGAAGCAATTTGAGGCCAAAGAAAACAGCAGGAGAGCCTACTGGGGCTACAACCGATCATATTCAGGACCATTCTGTTGGCTCTTCGGTGCACCCGAGAAGTACTTTGCCTTACAGCAGCAACGACAGCCACCTGCACTTATCATCTTTGCTTACTATGGGATTTTACTTCATCATTTGAACGACTATTGGTGGTCCGAGAATTGCGGAAGGAGCATAGTTAGTGCTGTAGATGAGTGTCTTGGGCCCTATTGGAGTTCATGGTTGCAGTGGCCTAAGCAGGTAGTGGGATTATAGCTTTCGGGACGAGTCGCCAACCAAGCAACTCCATTCACTATCGACCATCTTGGACAGCATATAGATCAACACAATACCCTTTGTTCAACATCGAAGCTTGTGCAGGTTCGGATTCCATACTGTGTCTGATCCAGGGATTTACCTATGGAGATGCTCGTATTTGTTAGCATATCATCTCTAAAATAATTCGACCTCATGCTGACTTCAACCTGGTTCATACCACCTGATAGTCACAACACAGTGAACAAGTCTATCACCTACTCATACATGATACGCTAATGCCTTTGCATCAAGCATTTTGTGTCAATTATTAGCTGTGTTGTTCACTAGTGAATGGAGGTAGCATGCGGCCATCTACCCGATCCAAAATAAGGATTTCCTTTATACGTGAGTTTTGAGGCGAATGGAATTGCGAAAGCAACCTGTCGGTGTGACAGAGAAACGTTTTCGCGGAGCGCGGCAGACAGCTGCTTTAGGGGTTAGTGGCAGACTAGCGAGATACGAAATACGAATTACGTCCCCGGTCCACACCTTATTTGGTTGAATGATGCGTGTTATTACTCATTACTGCTTCAAGTTAAAGTGCCTGTCATGCCTTCGACGAAATAAAGCATTTATCCTCGAAAATCTTTCCACAAAATTCGTCTGTTGAGGCTTTGAAGAGAATCAGCTCTCACTGGACTGCAGCTGCAGGGTATGATCTGATATATGGCTTTCACACATGATGAAAAAGAGTTTCCAGTCTTCGAACTGCCTGGTGATCTTCCAGCAGTTCAAAACTCCAGAAAATTTGCAGTCAATGGTAGGGTTCTTTACTAATAGGAGACCAAAGATGCTTGACACAACTAACGACATCTATAGATGATGGCCGCATCGATGTTGACCTTGATTCAAAGTTAGCGCGGACGCTGTCCATCCTCTTTCCTGCTCCAGATCGCCCGACCTATGACGAGCCTCCGCCAGAGTACTCACAATCGAACGCGCGCAAAGACGGAAACTCTTCTGTGATCAAGCTGAACATTGTCATACAAGTTGTAGGCAGTCGCGGAGATGTGCAGCCTTTTATCGCGCTAGGACAGGAGCTTCAAAAACAAGGACACCGAGTACGAATAGCTACTCACGACATGTTTGATGACTTCGTCCGTAAGTCTGGCTCAGGTCTCGAATTTTATCCAATAGGTGGAGACCCTTCCGAACTGATGGCGTACATGGTGAAAAATCCGGGGCTTTTTCCCAGTATGAAAACAATACAGGCTGGTGAGATCAAGAGAAAGAGAATGATGGTGAGAGAAATGCTGGAAGGCTGCTGGAGATCTTGCATTGAACCTGACCCGCTCACTCACAAGCCATTTGTGGCTGACGCCATTATTGCCAACCCACCAAGTTTTGCGCACATACACTGTGCCGAGGCTCTGGGTATACCAGTTCACATGATGTTCACTATGCCGTGGACGTGCACAAAATCGTTTCCCCATCCGTTGGCAAACCTCAAAAATTCAGAAGGCAAGGAAAGAACTGCAAATTACGTGTCGTATGGCTTCGTTGATTTTTTGACCTGGCAGGGGTATGTCATATTACCCGGGTCCTACCTTGGTGAGTCTTCGTGCTAACAATCACGGCAGACTAGGAGATGTTGTGAACACGTGGCGGGCAACACTGGATCTCGAAGAAGTCGGTATGTTTGACGGCCCAAACCTGGCGAATACACTTCAAGTGCCATTCACATACTGCTGGTCACCAGCTCTTGTGCCGAAACCAACAGATTGGCCAGCGTACATTGACGTCTGCGGCTTCTTCTTCAGGGAAACTCCCAACTACGAGCCACCACCTGAGCTTCGAAACTTCATTGAGAGTGGACCACCTCCAGTGTACATTGGTTTCGGAAGCATTGTGCTCGAAGACCCCGAGAGAATCACTGCTGCAATCATAGATGCTGTAAAGATTGATAACTTTCGGGCCATAGTCTCTGAAGGCTGGTCGAAGCTAGGCGCAAACGGCGAATCACACGAAAACGTCATTTTTATCGGAGACTGTCCCCACGAATGGTTATTCCAGCATGTGGCCGCTGTTGTTCACCACGGAGGTGCCGGAACAACTGCCATTGGCCTGAGAAATGGCAGACCGACAACGATCGTGCCTTTCTTCGGAGAGTGAGTTTTGATTGTTGCTCTGGAACTGTGGTTTCTAACAGATGCTTAGCCAACCATTTTGGGGTGAGATGTGCGCTGCAGCAGGCGCAGGTCCGATGCCAATACCACAGAAGAAACTTACCACTGGAATCCTGTCACAGGCTATCAGATACTGTCTCTCAGCAGAAGCCGCTGAGGCTGCCGCTGAGATTGCTCAGAAGATGAAGGCCGAGATAGGTGTCGTCGCTGCAGCTCAGTCCTTTCATCAAAATTTGCCAGCCGACCGAATGGCCTGCGATTTGATTCCACACTTGCCAGCCTCTTTCCGCTTCAAGAAGGGAAAATGTGATATCAAGCTTTCTTCCCTCGCAGCAATGCTCATTCATCAAAGCGATCCAAAGGTCTTAAAATACCTCGAAATGTAAGTCCTACTTCCATTATTACACAGTGCAGAATGCGTGGCAATGGCTAGCCCGATTCAAGATGGAAGTTTGTGAAGCCTAGCCGAATAGTTGCATTGATGGACTCGCAATGCTGTGCTGCACATGTCCTATGGGCTCTATGTGCTAGGTAGTGCTAATAGCCTCCAGGTACCACAGTAAGCCCATAACTATAGAGCCACGCCGATGGGACCCTATCTCGGGCGGCGCATCCTCAGTGCTGAGTACTGCGGTCGATCTTGGAGATTCAGTGACTGGAGTCTTCACCAAGCCCTACACAGAATGGAGAAATGATCGTGATAGGCGCGAATACGAACAGTCGAAATCAGAAGCCGCGAATGCATCTACAAAGCACAGCCCCATGGACAAAGGAGACCAAACGCCAGATAACGCCAGTGTCCGATCTAACACAGCACGAAAGCCAATCTCCGTTGGCCAAATGGCGGGCGCCTCGGGCAAGAGCATTGCTATGTTTGCGCCGAAGGCCGTGAAAGGGATGATGGTCGACATACCTCTTGCTCTCACTGACGGTCTCAAGAACGTGCCTCGGGCCTACGGGGATACGATCCGAGACCACGGTCCAATCACGGGCTTCAGAAGTGGTGCAGCAGTTGCTGGGAAAACATTTGCATGGGGCTTCGCAGATGGCCTCAGCGATGTCGTTGTGAAGCCGTACCAAGGAGCTCAAAAGGAGGGTGCAATAGGTGCTGCAAAAGGTCTCGGTAAAGGCCTTGTGAACTTAACGACCAAGACGGGAGCTGGCATGTTTGGCTTATTAGGCTACACAACCGCTGGCATCGCGAAAAGCCTAAGGACTGCTGTTTATTCTGCAACAAGGAAGTGTATCTTTGAAGCCAAAGTTGCTGAGGGCCAGTGGATGATCGCACAGGGCAACTACGGTGACGAGGAAGCAGCGTCTATTACATCGAAATTTGAGGCGCTTAAGAACAAGAATTGATGTCGGCATGTCCCAGTTAGAGACGACATTAGGTTCACGCATGTGGTGAAGCAGCGAGGTGAAAAAGTGCAGTGTATTAGGTGCTAGATCCTCGAGTTGAGTACTTACTGCAACCTCTGTGAGTTGTGATTCAATGAGTGATTATAATTTTGAGCTTACCTTGTGCGTGCAGAATTGGGCCAGCGAGGAAAAGGGCTGGGGCAACGCGAACGACCAAAAGCCCTGGAGCCAGCCCTGACCGCCAAGCATAGCACCATCGCACTTCGCATGCATGCTACAATTAAGCTGCGACCCAATATGCTCACTCTTTTGAGCCTGCTCAATTTCACGAGCTCCTCTTACACGAACTTCTCTGCTCTACGAGTCCCCTCAGTCTGTTTGCGAAGTCTTGTGAGGGAGCGGGTCAGTTGGAGCGAGGAAAGCATTGATATGACCGCCAATAATACCCCTGACTAGCCCATCGACATCGGTTTTGTTGGTCTGCTCCACAGTCCAATTGACACGGCCTCTGTGATTCTTAGTGGCCTCGAGTAGATCAGCCATACGACTAGAATAGCCTGGAGGCGGACGCGCATCCTCAACGCAGTCAGTGAGAGCTCAAAGCTTCGTTAGATGGGAGCACGACTTACAGCCTTGAGTCGCATCGATGGAATCATCCCAAAAGCAACGTTCCAGCGAGTAGGATGAGATGTTACGAGTGTTGCGAATCGAACCACCTGTTCTCGGGTCATGGAGTCCTCTGCGGTCCTCCTTGCTGCGACTTGTACCATGTTCTGAAATTGATGTGCGCCGTCCATTGTTGCTATGTCGTAGCGACTTACGTCGAGTTCATCATACATATTGCTCATCATGACGGTGTAGCACTGGTGCAAAACGAAGAGTGTTGGCAATGAAGTGGGAGAGGGGCGGGGAAAATGGTCTTATATTGTCGGCGTACGTGCTATTTCCTTTCACTGCTTAATTGTATGACTTGCAGCAAACACCCAATAACATCACCGCGAGCAAAAATTTTGCCCTAGAAATCTTCTGTCGCAAGAGAAACGGACACACCGTCCATCCGCAACGCAATTGTGCATCCACGGCGCCAGCGCTTTCGGGTGACCAAGGTGTACCCTACTCTGTACGTACGGAACAGCTCTTGCGAAAGCTAATAACGAGTCTGACTTCAATAGGGGCACATACTTCTTACCCTCCTCGCGATAGTGCTAGAATGGCATCGAAATCTGACCCTGCCGTCCTTACGGCCGACCAAGCCTTCGCAAATCGTCTCCTCGATCACATTGTTGGCAAGAGATACAGCTATTACGGAGCAACGGTGTTGGAGGGCCGTCTCTTCACCAAACTCGACGAACAAGGCGCACCCATTGTCCGAGCTCTAGAAAAAGCGGTCTGCGATGGAGCTCTCCTTTGTGAGCGCACACCCGCAAAAGGGGTTGAGCGTACTATACAGGCCATCAAAGCCGACCAGGATGTGATCCCCCTAGACGTCAAAGTTATCCGCACACATGTTACACGTGCTGGGCTACGACAGGTCCGAAATCTGTCGACGAGCACAATGACAGCGAACCGCCCCTTGCAACGCGAGCATGTCCACCTGTTCATAGTTTACCTTCCAGAGTCTCAAGTGTACCTCTTCTTGCCAAAGAAGTTCTCTGACCTACACGTCTGGTCAGAACGATGGGAAGAATACGGCAACGCGGAAGTTCCGCGCCGTTTCCTGCCCTGTGTCGTGCGCTTCGAGGATATAACAGAAGCTTGTCAGGCAGTTCGAGCATGCGCTCTCGACCAGAACCTTCCATTCGTCAACCCAACGACCCAGGTGCAGTTTCCAGCTGGGCTGTTCGATACAGTTCCCGCATCCTTAGTCTTGTCGCGGAGTAAACAGTTGGCTTCTACTGATCAGATCATCTTCATCCAAAGTGCTGTGTCTAAGCATACGGAGATACACTTTGACTTCCATGCGATCCCTGTCGTCGTCTGCGACTTCACTATCGATATTCCGGGATGTGGTGTGGTCCGATTTGAGGCCAAGATCAATTGTTTCACTATCATCGACAACACCAAACTCAGTCATCTTGTTACGCGTCTCGGCTTCAACGGTCGCTTCCCCAGGATGTTTCGCAGGAGCATGACCATGCAATACCTTTTTATACAATCAGAGTTCGACTTTGCGTACATCATACCGGTTGGTGAGATTCCTGATGCCTGGTACGTGCGCGAAGACCTAGACGGATCCGCTGCCGTTTGGAGTTCAGTGCCCTTGACTTCAATCGAACGTTTCCGCGTCGATCTGAAGTCTGTTAAATGGGTGCAAGACATGGTCCGTATCGTGCAAACATCGTGGCCTCCGTCACCAGCCTCACGAGATGCAACCGACCAAGACTTCTCGTTGTTGGCTCAACATGTGGCAGACGAGCAGCAATTAGTTGATATCGACAATGATGATACAGATGATGAGGGTCCTGAATCTGTGCCTGAAGAGATATTGAAGGGTTACAAGCTCCCGTTGCACATGGCGGCTCAATACCTTTTGCCACCAGGCATGTTTACGAGTGTTAAAGCAGGGTTCTTCGAATCGGAAGGTCGTCAATACCAGCAACTAATGAAAGCCTGCGCTTCTGTGTAAGTTCTGCAAGACCTATATCGTACTTCTGAGCTAATGGGACTCCAGTGACGCGGTGTGATTGTGCCATATGAGCGCCCAAGGTCGACATTTCTCGAACACAAAGCGAACATGAATAGAGAGCGATATTTTTCGTCGACATATTGCTATGTCAACTATTATTAGTCAACTGAAGAGATGCGTGACTTCTGGGATCGGAGGACAGTACCGATAAAGGCTGTCGAACTTGCACCTACAACACTAGTGTTGCCGCTGGCTCTAGTTCGTCAAACTCGAACGCAAACGATCGTCCTCACCACCAGGGCGATGAGGATTCTTGCACACCCACGTAAAGAGATTGTGTTGCTACACCCATCCGACTCTTCACCGTTTGTGACAGATCGTTCTACGGTTGAAGGTGCTGAGGAAGATCAGATGCTTCTGATTCCATCGGACTTGATTGGGATCGAAATGAAGAAACTCTTGACGCTAAAACAGAGGGGAAAGTACAATCACAGGATATCACTGTCCGAAAATCTTACACACTCTCTGGTGAACTTTCGCTGCCCTTTCAAAAAGGTAGTGGACGCCTTGGATAGCTTTTTCGAGGATGCTCACGGCGAAAATCCAAACTTCTTCGTACGGGACGAGCGCTTGGCTGTACGCAAACGAGAGTATATCTGTTTCTGGAACGACCTTCTGCAGCATCAAGTTGACGAACTGTTCAGCTATGAGGTAGGAACGTCTGTGGATCAGGCAGGCGAAGATGAAGAAGAAGAGGACGACATGTCCGAGTAATTTGCAAAGGCTCCAAGGAATAGCTAGAAGATTGAGACCAGACTCGGATCTTACATAGACTCAATGCCATCTTCGAGACTCGTAGCACGAATGGCATTCAATCAAGCTCGTGTTGATGTTATTGTCCCTATCAGTGAAGGGTATAGTTGGCTGCAACTTGTGCAGCATCCTGTCATTATAAAAAGTATCAAGGAAACCTCCCAATGCACTTGTGCATGCATATCAATCGCCGAAGTCCCGAGACCGAATTCGCAAAAACTACCCCAATTCAACCTCAATCATCGTCTGAAAGGTCAATAGCGGAAAAGTCCGCACCTTCATCGTCCTCATCTTCTGTGTAACTCCAGGCTGCCTCTTCCTCCTCCTCAGTGTGGCCGTTGCTAGAGGGAGACAGGCTCCAATCTGCCAACCCTCCCCTTCCTTGCCGTGGTCTTTGCAGCAGCGCGCTTGGGACGTGGGTCAGAACGTCGGCTGGATACTGACTTACCGGTAGCGCTGGCTCTAGTCCTAGCTTTCTTGACCTTCGTTGCGCCAGCTTTGACCGCTCTACCTGTTGTGTTCGTCCTCTTCTTACCCTTAGCCCTGGGCCCTGCTTTCATTGCGGCGCCAGCCTTCTTGGTGTTGCGATCGACCTCGTCACTGTCCCTACCTTTACCGACCCCATCGATCATCTCATTTTACGTGGACCTGAACTCCGACTTTGGCACCCAATCTTGCTTGGGTGGATCCTTCCACAAGATCTCTTGTAGCGTTGATCCAAATATGAATCGGTCTGAGGGAGGACGCGAAGAGTCTCGTGACATTTCTTGCAGCCTTTGATGAAGCTCGTTCCAGTCCTTCACTTCATGAGCTGCCATGAATTGACGCTCTTTCTTCGTGGAGCCAAAGTTGTGTTCGGTTTTGGCATCCGTCGCAATGATGATAGGTCGACTGGTGACGATCTTTCCGAACCTTGCAGGCACTGTGTCCTTGACCATCCGCCGTTAAAGATCGACCAGAAGAGGGAATGTCTTCACGAAGTCTGCAGTCCAGCCGATCCAGATCCGATTCCTAGGCTGCATTAGATCTTACGAATGGTCTGGAGTCTTGTGCTTACACGTGAGTATCGGAAATAACGAGAGCTTTGCATGGCTCATCCAGGGAAAGAACGGCATAGTTGGCCTTGACCAATGCTTTGTTTTGGCGTTCGAATATGCCTCGATCTGGCAGCAGTCTCGCGGCAAATAGAAGGCGTGAGCTTGGCGCCGGTCTAGTGAGCCCACTGGTAGCTTGGAAATCCAGGTCGGCCATGCAGTATTGCAACAAGGTCGGGGCGGGAGCATCTCACTGGCATTCCTCCAAGGTCAAGACTCCACCTCCAATATTGGGATGGTGGTACCTGCTAGGATATGCACGGAATTTGCCTTCACCGTTCTGCAAATCCAGTTAGCTCAGTACATTGCTGCTATAATTTCTCTTTTCGTGTTCTCCGAGGATGCCAGGACTTGCCTCTTTGGCCTTCACGGTCCACCATGCTGCAAGGACAACCTCGGGTCTGATCCTCGCATAAGAGGCCAACCTAGGACCAGGATCTATGACGCTCGGTACGTCGTACGATTTCCCATCGTAGAATTCGGTCTTTGAATTGCAGAAGATGTTGGGTTTGTGCAGACTGTGAACGCGTGGGTTGACAGTATACGTCTTTCAGTTGCGGCAGAAGATCGTTGAGGTGGGCCTTTCTAATTAAGGTGGTATCATTGGCTGTTCGTGTTTTGCGCAATCACGCAGTGAAAGAAGCAGTGAAACAAACGGTACGTGCGGGGACTCTGCAAGATGACTGTCTCCGCCACTCTCCCGATTCACTTACACCGTTTACTGTGTCGTGCCAACCCCACGCCACCACGGTGAGCGACCCAGAACATGACCAAGCTCGCGCGATGCAGTTTACCAGCGCTTGTGGTACGATGAACGCAACCTGTGAGATGCTCCCACTCTCTGTGGTCAATGAAGACACATACATGGTGTTTTTAGAGAAATTTAAGAGCGACATGACAGCCGGATAGGGAATCACAGGAGGTGTTCTTGCTTTGACAGTCAACAAATTTTGCCCCAGTGAATTCTTCAAAGGAAGGCACAACCAAAGATGAGGGCATGGCTGCATCTGCTGGGATGTGCGAACTGCTGGCATCGCGAAAAGCCTAAGGACTGCTGTTTACTCTGCAACGAGGAAGTGTATCCTTGAAGCAAGACTTGCGGAGGGCTAGTGGATGATTGCACAGGGTACTACGGCGATGAGGAAGCAGCGTCTATCACGTCGAAATTTGAGGGACTAAGAACAAGAAGAATTGATGTCAGTATGGCATATTCAGGAGAATTAAGAGTATAGAACGCAGAAAAATAATTGTAAATTAGAAGACTATCTCACCTCAGCCCTTTTCAGTAGCCACTGGGCACCAACGAGTTTGCCCAATCCTCCACGTTGTCAAACTTGTCCTCAACATCATCAGGTATGCCATTACCATTGGCATCCGTCCATGGCGTGCCTTTATCAAACGTTCCGGGAAAATTCATGGGGCTTGCGGTCTCATCGCTGATCAATTGGCCAGTCTTGCCATAGCTCTTGAGCTCTGCCACAAGGCGCTCGTCAACAGCATCGCGGACCTTGCTGGCGCCGACAGATGACTCAACATATGCTAGCGCTTCAGCCGCGGACAGAATCTTTGCAGGTTGGGGGTGAGGAAATTTGGTGGTTGCGATCGCCATTCCGCCATAGTTCGAACTTGAGGCGCCGAGTTCGGTACCGCTCAAAACGCCGTTCTTATCAGAGTCGTAGAAATTCTTCTCAACGTATCCATTGAAGTTCGCATTGCCCCGGGTGAAAGCAGTGACACTCGTGCTAGGCCCACTAATGAAGTAGTTGCCAATGATGTTCGCCTCGGACTGGCCAGCTGAGTCTCCGGCAATGTATCCGCCACCACCACCCCAGTTGTAGACGACATTATTGATGAAGTCGTTACTGCCCTTGACTTTCGGGTTCCTCGTGTGGTTATCTACGTACAGGTTCCTGAAGAGGCTGATACCGTTGCCGAGCTCAGTCTGCATGAGGCCGCCACAGCTGTGTGTCTCCAGTCCTTGTGCAATTATGCTGTTCTGAATAGTGATATTGGCAGCTGCACCGTTGATGCTGAAAGTTTCGTCTCTTCCCCAAGATACAGAAATGTGATCGAATATCATGTTCTCTCCCTCCGCAATTCCAAGTCCATCCTTCCCTGAGCTGCCGCCCTTGCCCATGCGGATGCGGATGTATCGCACGATAGCATTGTCGGCGTTCGAGAAAGACCAACCGTTCCCGTAGACAGTGATGCCGTCCCCAGGCGCGGTTTGACCTAGGATACTGACGCGCTTGGAGACAACGATGCGCTCCTTGATCTTGATGAGTCCGCCGACCTGGAAGACGACAATGCGATCGGTTTGCGAGACAGCATCGCGAAGAGAACCAGCCCCAGAATCGTTCAGGTTAGACACGACATAGACTTTGCCGTTGCGGCCTCCGATGGCGTCTTTACCAAAGCCTTCGGCACCGGGAAAGGCAAGAGCCGATACTGTACTAGCCAGCAGTGAAAGATAAGGAAGTAGATGCATGTTGAGAACCAGAGATGAACGATAACTTCTGCAACTGGACCTGGGATTCGTATTGTACCTCAAGCGCCAATAGATGAAGGACGTTGGTGGCTATCCAACACGTTTCGGCACGGCTCGGGTTGTTTCCACATCAGTCGAAACGTCAGGCTCAAAGGGGAAAAGAACAACGATCGTACTTGCACTTTCATTTCGAGACAGCTGATGTATGTTTTACATTTAATACTCCGCCAATAGCGAGCGCGTTAGTGGCGATCATTGCCCCGTCTGAAACCACACGGTCAGCAGGGAGTCGACCGGGACAACATCATCGCGAAACAATCTAAACCCATATTGCTCACCCCTCTCGCGGCCGGAAAATGGGGGAGGCAAGCCTGCAGTGCTTGATGGACTTTTGCGATATACCATATGTTGTGTGTGCGCTGTCTGTTGCCGACCTCTATTTGATCGATTCCAGGCGTAGTCTTTGATTTTCTTGAAAGTCTTTTAGTTTACTAGCACGCAATAATGCCTCTGTTTACGACTTCAGAGTCATGACATCCAGTCGGTTCCTCTTCTTCCGTTTTAGGCGTGCAAGTCACCAATTGTATGGCTGCTTCGTTTGAAGCCACATCGGTGCTCACATGGGCATGATCTGTCTTGGAATTTCATATAGTCGCTTGTGCGTTCAACTCACATGGCTACTGTTCAAGCCGAGGGGGACGAGGTCAAACTGCACGGAGTAATGCATGCCGGCGTTCCCTTTCCAGTATACATGCCAGCCCTCGATTCCCGCATCTTTGAAAGGCTCCCACCGTCCCTTGAAGCCCCCAAACTTGAAATCATAATGTATCCGACTCTCTCCTAGATCACTATCGATGAAGATCCACTGGTCCGCAGTACACTCGTATCCGTCAGGGCAGGCATCGGTCTGCGTCTCGAAGGATTCCCGTAGAGGGGCGGGAAGGTAGACAATCTTCATGCTGACTGTGCGAGTGGCGTGGTTGGTGAGTGCTGCAAGGTATGGTGATCTGGAAAGATCGTCATCAATCCCATCTCCACGCAGAGCATACTTGTTGTCATCGTCGCGCATACGGATAGGGATAAATCTTAGTGGTTTTGTCTCTGGGTTTACGGTAAAGTTTTCAAGTCCGAGCCGGCCGCTAGTAGGGAGGTCGACTAGATGGCGTCCGTGCCAGGGTTCGTCAGTGCTATACGGCGTATCAGCATAAGGCACAAGTCACCTGTGTTTTTTTAACGAACCAGTTTGCTCGAAGCGTGTACAGCTGAGTGTCTTGCAATGTCGGATCTTTGAGAGCCGTAAGAGGAGTGGCAGGCAGAGCGAGGCCTACGGCAATGATCGTAAACATGTTCGCGAAATAAATCATGATCGGCATGTGATGAGGCAGTTGTTCCACAGGTTCCGAGTAGCACGGTGATCAAGAGCCTTCTAAAGATCTCTTGGCTGAGATCTCAAGGTAGCTGCAAACAAATGGGAGGACTACTGTAACGGATGAAATATCCACGACAGCGTTACAGAGAAACGGTCAAGAGCAGATATATGTGACGAAGGCGGCATATCTAGGGCTAAGAGTCAAAGCAAGGCCAAGCGGTGTGATCAAGATCTTTCCAGGAAAAACAGCACAAATCCCTAGCTTGATCTACCTCGCACCGTGAACACAAGCTAAGGCTGATGCTTCCCTTATGGAACATCGTTCGCTCCCCTTAGCGTCGACAAATCCATTGCGTGGCATCGTCAGCATTAACCTGCCATGTATTTGCGCTTGTACAAAGACACAATGGTCCAACACAGTTCTCCTCAGGTTTTGCGTAGAAATGTCAGTCTTCTGTTGATTTCAGACAGAGAGAGCCATAATCGTAGTCGCTCAAAGAGCGGATGCCCTTGCGTGATATGCAGGAGCGTTGCCAAGGCAGGGTACTGGGCTGCAGGCTCGTCTGCTGCTGGGTCGCACAAATGCTGATTACAAGATTCTGGGCTTCTTGGACCATGCTCCGCCACTTCGAGGCGACGGCGACGGACGTTTTGTGTTCCTTGGAGTGTCAGGCTTCTCGCTTGTGTGTCGCCCAATTCTGCAACCTGGTTCGCCCGCAAACTTGTTACAACAAGTGTACGGTGAAATGTTGCCAGCTCTAGTAGGACCTTCTTCACCAGGATGAAAGTAACACCTCGAATTATCGTCCTCAAAGAGGTCGCCGCATTGGGAACACAATTTTCGTTTCTGCTCATGCAAACTACTGTGTTTGAAATGATCGTAAGATATCAGGCGTTCGGTGTTTTGTCGTGAGGTTGAATGATGCTTGGAGCCGCCATGAACTGCTGCATGGTGAGCAGGTTCTCGCCTCTGCGCATCTTGCTCAATTGCTGAGAAGTCGACGATATTGGTGCTGTCATCCGAGTCGGTAGAACTGGCTCGATGCTCACGCTTCACAGTCGAAGTCTTTCGTGAGCTAGGCGGAAGACGAAGATGACCTCGATCATCGTGTACTGTAAGTGGGCCATCAGCGCGCATCTGTGAGGCCGCGCTCTCTGGGCTATCGTTGCCGCTAAGTCTCCTTTTCGTACGCTCGTGAGCGCCTTGCCCATTGGTTCTGCTTTCAGTCTTGCTCGTGTCTCTGGTCTGTGTGTACGATCTGGCTCGCTGGCGGCTAATCAAGGCCTGTGCCCAAGGTGAGTGAGGTCCAAGACCCCGTACGAGCGCGCCACACAGCGCCGGTGATGTTTCACAAAGCTGCAGGATGACACTTCGCAGTGCGCGATGGTTAGTTGTGTCAATCATTTGCTTGACATGCTGTGGATTGATCCGATGCTGCTGTTGCCGCGAAGGATTTCCGCCCCGGGTAACACCGTGACGTCGCGCATTATCGTTACTGCGGTGCGTAGTTCTATGCGAGCTTCGCGCTTCCTCTTTCACGGTTCTTATACGTTGCTGCTGTGGCGTGTGATCATATGATCGATGCTGACTTCTTGATTCTGGCTCAGGGGATGACAGAGTCAAGTCAATGGCCTCGACGCGCGCACTGCCTTCACTCTGGCCTTGTTGCAGACCCATCATTAAAAGCAACAAAGAACGATAGTAATAATAAATATAACAGATACATGTACTGTGACAAACAAGGGGCGGACGTTTGCTTTGTTGGGTAGCGATTTGCTGCTCGGAGCTCGCTACAGCCGCTCGCTAGTGCACCTCCCACCTGGCCCTACCAAGCTGGCACGTGACTTCGGTGTCAACTCTGTTTTCTTGCCTACACAGTAGGCTCAGCGCAATGACAGGGCCGAATTGAGCGCCTCTGGGATTCGATCATTCGATCCCGTTCCTCCGGTCTAGCTTTTCTCGTCAAAGAGGCATCTCAAACAGATGAACACCACTGCCTCGGCTACCTCGGAGGAGCTTGACAGTCCGTCCTTACATTAGAGTCCTGTGACACGCTTTAATCAAAGCGAAGCTGCGGCACGGACCGCCACTAAATTCCACCAACCGGTCATTGACAGAGTCTCCAACACCTCCACCAGTACGGCCAGTAGTCTCGGGATCGCAGTTGCTGGTCTCATAGAAGCAGGGACTCCGCTACGTAGCAACAGGGAAACAAACCCCCATGGTGTTTGGTGCAAATACAATGTCCCCACATCACTCTTCACGGCTTCCATGCCTGATGCGTAAGTGTATAGTGGCTGTTGTTTTATATATGATGCGTGCGACCTGATTTGCGTACATCTTGTTTCGTTTCGATCAAGTTTCCATCTCTTTAGCAAAATGCTTCACTTGCTTGCGCTAGTTCTTTCGCTGGCAGCTGCCACTACCGCTGCCCCTACTTCACTGACCGCCCGTGCTGGACGTACCTCGCCTCCGGCCGGCTGCCTGTCGGTTGGTAGTTCGGGGACATACAAGACTGTTTCTGATGCTGTAGCTAAGCTCAGCATGTCTAGCACTTCTGCTCAGTGCATCTTCATCTACAAGGGTAGGAGAGCACGCATTCAGCTTACAACACTCAAACTAAAGGTTGCTTGACAGGAACCTACAAGGAGCAAGTTTACATTCCAGCCCTCAAGTCAGCCCTCACGCTGTATGGAGAGACTACCGACACAAGCGGCTTCGCTTCGAATACTGTCACTATTACTCAAGGCAAAAGCCAAGACGACTCTGCCAACAATGACCTCACAGCCACACTGCGGGCTTGGACTCCCAACTTGAAGGTGTACAACATCAACCTTGTCAACACCCGCGGTCAAGGATCCCAGGCCCTTGCCGTTAGTGCCAATGCCGACAAGCAGGGCTACTACGGCTGCCAATTCAAAGGCTATCAGGACACTATTCTGGCCCAAACAGGCAATCAGGTGTATGCTAAGTCATATATTGAGGGTATGTCATGTACCTCAACATCTGCATCTGTAACACCCGCATTTGAATGAAGTTGACTGAGGGAATAAATAGGTGCTACCGACTTCATCTTCGGTCAGAAAGCCACAGCATGGTTCGATGGCGTTGACATTCGTGTTCTTGCTGCTTCGAAGGGCTATATCACTGCAAATGGTCGTGATTCCGACTCCAATCCATCATACTATGTCATCAACAAGTCCAAGGTCTCTGCAGCTTCCGGCAACACCGTGAAGGCGGGTGCGTACTACCTTGGCCGCCCCTGGAGGAATTACGCTCGTGTCGTCTTCCAGAACACCGCTTTGTCAAACGTCATCAATTCCGCAGGCTGGGTACAGTGGGGCAGCAGTGACCCTCGCACTGATAAGGTCACTTTCGCCGAGGTTGGCAACACTGGTGATGGTGCGAGCGGAACGAGGGCCAGCTTTGCTAAGAAGTTGTCTTCGGCTGTTAGTATCTCCACAGTTCTTGGAAGCTCTTATAAAGACTGGGTGGACACTGCCTACCTCTCTTAAGCGGCTCCGCTTATACGTACTGATGAATACGGACACACCTGCTTGTAAATATTCATGTCGCAAATGATCACTTTTGAATGCTGCCGTACCTATACTTATCTTGAATCCATGAAATCTCCACCCCACATTTCCTGCCATTCTGCCAGTACAACAGCCCGCTAGCGCGATATCGACGCCCAAAATGGAAAGCGACATCTGCGGAACGCATCCGCGGTCTCGCTGCTCTCCTCTTTTTTGTCAATCTTTTTCCGCACACTATCGTCAAAGGAGCGTCTTCCCCAGTTCCTCGTTGGCAGTATGACATTCCCACGCAAGTTGCTAGATTAATCTAAGTATGCCAGACCATTGCCCAACGAATCGGTGCACATTACTACTTGAATCTAGACTGTCCCCAGTACAGCTGCACTGTTATTTTATCTGAACTGAAAATCCACCGATTCCACTCCGCGTTTAAGCATAATGGCACTCGAGTCAGCAATTCCACCGCATCTGCAGAGACCACGAACATGTCCCATGAGCAAGCCACCCAATTACAACCCTCCATTCCCTGGCTACTGCGCACGTTTTCCAACATCTATGTCAGATCTGGTTATGGCCATCCTCGGCGCTCAATATGTTTCAATAGATTCTTACGATCCTGTGGGGATTGAAAAGCTCAAATCCTTTGTGACTACCCCTGCCAGCGCCGTTCTGCCGTCCTTTTGGGAAACAACTTCCGTGGTCGACAAATGCGGGGCCTACAACATTGCTATTATCGCATACTGGCCTTCTTGCTCAGCTTTCGAATCCTGGAAATCCGAGTCTGGTTTCGACGCTTGGTGGCAAAGCAGCAACCGCGAATCGGACGGTCATGGCTGGTACCAAGAGTTTCTTCTCCCGAGCGTCGATCGCTTCGAGACAGTCTTCTCAAATGACCAAGTCCCGGAAGGGGCAGCGCATATGCGCGAGGAGATCAGCGGCGAAATGAGTGAGCATGCTTATTGGGGAAGTATGCGGGACCGCTTCGCCGCGGCCCAAGATGATCGCCTTGAGGGCGAGAAGTGGAACGCTCCATCTTTGATCGGGACCAACCGGGTTGTCAAGAGGACACATGCGAGCAGCAGAAGAGTCAGAGTACCTGGAAAGAAGAATCTGTGCGTCATTCGGTCAGGGCAAGACTGGTCTGCTACGCTTCCGGACGAGCGAAAGTTGTACCTTGAGACGATGCATCCCGTCCTAATTAAAGGCATGACATTCTTGAGGGACGAAGGACAAAGCATTGGATGCTACGCCAACAATCTTTGGGACGTTGTTGATTCATCGACTTACGAAGCGAGCCTCAAGAGGACGTATGGGTTGGGCTTCTTCGATGATTTGAGCTCGTTAGAGAACTGGAGCAAAGGTCACAAGACGCACATCGACATCTTCGGAGGCTTTCTTATGTACGCGAAGAAGTTGAATGATGTGTTGAGTCTTCGACTTTTTCATGAGATTTACGTCTTAAAGGAGGACCAGCAGTTATTTGAGTATGTTGGATGTCATGGTAGCACAGGTATGCTGAATTCGCTGCAGAGTAATGGTTAGGGAAATAGTGAAGGAACTTGTCACTTCAAAGACGTTGTATGTGCATTTGCCATTAGAGTTCTCGGGTAGTCCATAAATGGACTAGCGTGACTGCCTTATCGCCTTATCGTTCTCGCCGAAAGTGCGACACGTGATGTGACGGAACATGTCCATACCACAATAAAACCAATATGCAATCAGCACAAAGTACACGACGACCATCTCCGAAAGAGAGATCATGCATTGTAAGAGATGGAAAGGTCAAAGTGGTCGTGACGTGAACGCCGCGGTCAAGCGGCAGCTGATATACCCCGCGTAGGATGATAGGCTGAAGCTACGCGCGGGAGTGAATGGCGCAAGCCATCCATGAACTGCGATGCCTCACGATTATCGTGCTGCGTCGTTGTCAGTACATATCTTTTCATGTCATGATAAGAGTGCTGGAAGCGCTCTGCTTCGACATCTAGCAACAACTCAGCGTGCGATACCTTCTCCACCTGTCAGGGGGCTGTACATGAGGAGTAGGCACCCTCTAGGAGCCCTTTACTGCACGAGGCACTGAAGGAGCCTCCGGATTCTTTGGTACAACTATATCAGACCTTGAAAGTCATGACCTGTAACTGACACAAGACTTGTAGATAGATTCATCGCCCTTGAAACTACTCCACAGCTCTCAGAACGATGGCTTGGTGGCGACGCGACCCATCTCTCTGGGCTCGATCACCCACTTATCGATACGCCCAGCGTACTCTCCGAGACAATGAAGCTATAATACGCACAAGATATTTCTCACGTTCGCCGTCGGACTCTGCACAGCATCAGGACCACGACAATGCAAAGCGTCCAGATGGCATGACAGATCAGGAGTGGGCACAGCTGCAACGTTACAGGAGATGGAGGAAGCTATTGCAGGAGCATCCCTACAAGGGTTTGTTTGGGGCAAGTGAGGACCTGTTGAGAGGTAAAGGGCTCACTGATTGGGAATGGGTGTACAAGGCATTCCCAAAATGGATGCTGCAAGAGATGGATCCTCCGCAGTCAAGCGATAAGGAAAACATCAGTAGTAAGCTCCACAGACACGTTTGTCTTGTATGGTACCTGACTGCATACAGAACAAAGAAACGGTGCCAGACTAAATGAAACGAGTAACAGAGCAGAACAACCGTCGATTGAAAGAAAGCCCATCTTTGCACAGCCAACTATAAGAACGACACACTATGAACGCAATCAGTCTGGTATTGTGTCGCCATCTGATCTGCGCCGACCAGCAGAGGCTTTGCATGTGAAAGTGGTAGGCAAACATGAGAACCGTGGTGTGCCAGTACCTGATGTCGAGAATACACAAGACTATAACGCAGGCTCTGTACCACCTCAAAAAATCGCTTCGGGCTCTGGTTCGGAACATCTCACTCTCGCCAGGACGCAGCCCACCAAGGGAGTGGTTAAATCTCAGGATGCTACCACAACAGCCAAAGATGTCTCTGACCGAGAGTCTTCGTTCGTCGATGCGTTCTTTGCTGAGGGACCAAAGGTGTATGATCGCGATCTCGGTAACAGCAAGTCCTGGAGACACACTGCACTGCAACGACGAACTGCACTAAACAGCAGCGCGCAACCCAAAGTAGGGTCGTATGGAACGGAAGCAAACAAAGCGGCACCTTCAGATCGGAACACCATAACAATACCATCTTCGCAGGCGTTGGTCGATAACTATCCTTATCCAAAGCCAATACCAGCTGCAAGGACTACCAATACTGTGGAGAAAAGGTTGGATCAGGAGCCGATTCGCAAAGAAGTGCAACCTGTATGCACCGTGACAGCACATGCTGTGCCTGACTCTGAAAACCCAGTGTCTTCTCATTCAAGTTCGGAAAAGCTCCGAAAGCTACCAGAAGATGACATTGACTTCTTAAGCGCTGACGAAATTCGAGCAGCTATGGGTCGTCGGACGAGCGTCACCAAGACCAGCAAAGAGAAAGAGCAAGATCGCAAGAACCTTGAGAAAGGCTTTGCGGCTACCAAGTCAACGACGCTCGACGATACAGTCGAAGGTCACGTCCTGAACAATTATTACGTGCGACGGACTCAACAAGAGCTTGAACGAGCGCAAGTTTCGAAAGAAGCCTCCGGAGTAGAAAAGGAGATCGCGCAGAGCTTGCAAAATTCTCCACCTCCATCGACTGATATGGAGTTCAGTGTTGATCGCATGAGGAGGTGGATTGAGGAAGGAGGAAATTCTCTCGCAAAACACCTCTGGCAAGATCCCATCGAGGCAGGAGCGCCTTCTGAAGCGGATCTGCAATTCGCCAAGCAGATGATGGGCCTTGCCAAAGGGCGCCATGCACGGGAGCACATTTCGGATGATCTAGAGACTGACCTTCCCATGTGCAAGGGTCTTCTGGAGCGTCTCAAGAACGACGAGAACCGAGTTGAGCATGCAGTTTCTCTTTTGCGGTCCCCAAGGAAGACTGTGCACGGTGCTGAGATCTCGAAAAACCTTCGAACAATCAGAGAGCGGCGTCTGCGCAACACTTACGAAAGGACTGAGAAGCAATTCGAATCCGCTTGTCAGTCACTTCGCGATCTGGAGACTGACATCGTTCAGAAAGCCACAAACGCCTTCAAAAGGCGAGTGGGGATCGCATCGAGAATCCTGCACAAGAACCACACCCTGACTCGAATGCTGACCTGGAGTGCGCAAGCCCGCCTTGATGAGCCCGACCTCGAGCGAGGCAAAGCCGAGCTGTATAGTGAGACCTTGACTCGATTGGCAACTCTGCGGGACACACAACTGGCTCTGGCTAGGTTGATGGACCATGCTGTACAGATCTATGGTGTGTCTCTAAAGCCTGCGGATGAAGCACTGACTAGACCCACGTCTAGTGGCGAGCTTGAGGCAGAAACTGCAACTATCGTGGTGGATTCTGCTTCATCCAAGACAGCTGGTACTAAATTCTTAGCAGACACTGCAGCTGCAGCCCGCCTTACCGACGAGATACAGTCACAGAAGACGGCAATGCAGGGCTTGTCTGACGATGGCTATTCACGACCACCAAAGCATACTCCTCGCAGGTCGTTTGAAGAAAAGAATCCCCTTGCACATAGCCTGTTCAGGCCCTTCAACCTCCAGTTCGAAAGTCTGGGCAAGAAGACGGACGGAGAAGAAGCAGCAGAAAAGTTCAAGAAAGCTCTCAAGCAGCAGGTAGGAGATAGCAAGCTAGTGCAAGAAGTACGCAGCGCGTATGAAGATGTCTATGGGCCGATTACCGTCGAGCATCGACAGGTCGGACAGACCGAAGACTTCACAGGTGCTCGAGTGAAAGACTCGGAGGCTTTCATACTGCTCAAAGAGGACCCAGTCATTATGGATGGTCTCACTGTCCATGATCCGCAGCCTGCTTTGGATGCTGAGCCCGTCGTCAACAAATTTGAGGAAAGTCCCGAACTCCTTGCATCATCTTCAACATGCACTGCTGTTAGCGAGGAGCTTCCTAGTACAAAACTTGCAACAGCAGAAGTTACGAACGAGATACCTCCAATTATCCCTCCCTCCAATGGAAGGGGAACAGTAGCAACAAGCATTAAGGGCAACGCGACTGCGGAAGCTGAATCCTCACCTGAGAACCTGCCAACACACTATACCATTCTTGTTCACGATACCCAGACCGATACACTGAGCATCACGACATCAACAAGCGGACCTCCACGCGACACCTCCCCTGCTCTTCCTATACACCAAGCCTTGTCCACACTGAAGTCACCAGCAAAGTTTGTCCCTTACATCACTTCTGGTCTTGAGGTTGTGACAGCTAAGCGTCACATGCTTGTCCTCCGCAACGCACTTGATAAGACATCGTCAACCCGAGGCTTTGAGACTATCGGCGCACAGTACACTGCGGACACTTCTACAGGGCCTTCCAACAGCATAGTCAACCCTATCGACGGTACATCACGACTCAGTCCAACAGGTTACAGCGGTGTCGAGCAGAGCCAGGAGCAGCTCGAGAAAGACTTTGAGGAAAGGAGACAGGCGGCTGCTGCTACCGAAGCTGCGCGCAGCAGGAGGAATAAACAGCAGGTCCGCAATGAGCAAGTGCCGAATAAGCGGAGAGGCGGTGTGGGTAGTGTGGTCAAGACCGCAATATGGGCCAGTGCAGTATGCTATATTGTGGGTGTGACTGCGGAGTTGCTTCGTTGAGCAGAAGCCCCGATAGTTTGGTCTGATTTTGGCGTTTGAAGGCACATCGTTTTTGGAAGGCGTTTGGCAACACACCACACTCATGCTTCTGTACGTATTCACAGTTTACAAACTATGTTCTTGCATCGCAAATCTCACATCATGGAGACGTTCACCTGTCTCAATGTGGGGCTGTCAGATGCCCCACCAGACCCGAGGACATCCCCACGAACCACCACCACCATCCATCCCACCTAGCACCTTGGCAGAACGTCATGAGATTGCATGACAGTAAGCAATAACACGATAAGCTTACGCCTCGAGTTATATCAAATCGTACTCACCATTCTACCAATCGGTACATGGCGGACGGACATCCACATACGCCATCCACATCAGCCCTCCACAACGGTCATCCACATCATCCACCACATGGAGATTTCGATATATATATTACCCTCACCTCAATATGAGCAAGATTGTACGTACAGCGGCCGTACTTCAGCCACAGAATGCATCTCCCCACGTTGCTCAGCCTAACCCTGAGCTCCTCGCTCGCCAGCGGCGCAACGCTGCTCGCAGGCGGTACAGCAATCGCATGGAACGCGACCACATCGTCGCTACAGGTGATTCGCAACAGCTCGATTCTGATTGAAGACGGCATCATTACGTCCATTTCCTCTGGCCCACTCCTCAACACCACCACGTCTTTCTCTTCTTCTCTACCCGCAAACCTCACAGTCGTCGACACCACAAACGATATCCTCACCCCAGGCTTCATCGATACCCACCGCCACAGCTGGCAAACCGCGTTCAAGACCCTCGGCTCAAATACCACACTCCTTGAGTACCTCCCTTTTTTCGGGACACCCAGCGCCGCAGCGACCGAGTTCTCGCCCGAGGACGTGTACATAGGTCAGCTGGCGGGGCTGTATGAGGCACTGAACGCAGGCGTCACGAGCGTGGTTGACTTTGCGCACTGCGCGTGGAGTGACGAGCATGTGCGGGCAGCGTTGGGGGCGATGCGGGAGAGTGGGGTGAGGGGCGTTTATGCGTTTTACTTCGGGGATGCGGCCGCAACGGGGTATACGGTTGATGCGCAGGTGGAACTGTTTGGGCAGATTTTGGGAGAAGCGGTGGGAGAGGATGAGAGGGTACGGTTGGGCATCTCGTATGATGGGTTTGATGGTGGGAATCAATCGCAGACGGATACGGTGATTGAGCTTGCTCAGTGTGTTTCCCCTTTACTTACATTCCCTCCCCTCCCCCTCGTCCCCCTTTTTCTTCCTTCTTTTTTGCTTTTCTTTCCTTTGTTCCCCTTCTTCACCTCTCACCCCACCTCTACACGTACTAAGACGCCATCAGCACAACCAACATCTCCCTCCTCACCACCCACGCCAACGGCGGCATCTATGGCGCATCCAACTTCCCCTCCACCCTCCCCCCGTCTCTCCTCAACACCTCCCTGCCCCTAATCTTCGCCCACGCCTCCTACCTCAGCGCCACCGACGCCCACCTCCTACGACGCCACAACCACTTCATCTCCACCACCCCGGAATCCGAAATGCACTACGGCCATCTACACCCACACAGCCACTTACTCCTCGACCAAGCCAGTCTGGGCGTCGACACGCACTTCACCTTCTCCACCGACATACTGACACAGGCACGGCTCTGGCTGCAAAGCGCACGCAAACTGTTCTACCAGGATGTGCTATCCAACTGGCGCGCTCCATCCAACAACCCCATGTCCGCCACGCAGGCACTACTGCTCGCCACGCGGGGGGGCGCACAAGCACTACGACGCGACGATCTGGGCGTGTTGGCCATCGGGGCGCGCGCAGACGTGGTGGTGTGGGAGGGTCGTAGCCCGGGGATGTTGGGGTGGCGGGATCCCGTTGCGGCGGTGATGTTGCATGCGGGTGTCGGGGATGTGAAGCATGTGCTTGTTGGTGGCGAGGTGGTGAAGCGGGATGGACGCTTGACGGCCCCTGGGTATGCGGATGTGCAGGGGAGGTTTTTGGATAGTGCGCGCAGGATTCAGGATGTGTGGGCGGGCATGCAGAGGCCGGTCTTGGAGGGCGAGGCGGGGAATGGGATCCTGTTTGAGAGGGCGGTGGAGGCGGATGTGCAGAGTGGGGAGGGGACGGGATATGGAGAGTTGTATCTTGAGGTGGTGTAGATGTTTATTACCGTCTTACGATGTCTTTTTTGGTTGTTCTTTTTTGTTTTGGTATTCTTATTTAAACTTGCTCTCATCAGGGAGAAGTATGACAGAAGAAAAGCTGGCAACCTGTGGCTGAGCAACCTTCCAGTTTCTAGCTGCATGTCGAACATTTGATTGCGTCACGCCCCCGCCCCCCGGGCAACAGCAAAGTTGTGAAATGCTAGTAGCAGTGAGAGAAGAGATTCCACCCACTCACGAACAATCGAGTGAAATCTGAGTTTATGCAAAACGGCCACGCGTTGTCTATATGCGAACACATATCGTGCTACATGTATATACATCTAAGCCCCAATACTCTTCAAACGAGCGAATCAAAGCCACAACGAGCACATGAGATAACACCACCCATCGCTACACCATCCCCCAGAGCGGCATTGGCATCGGACTCCCCACCTCCCTCCCACCACTCCTCATGTCTTTGATCCCAACATACGCCTCCCTCCTCTTGGGCTCACCTCTGGTCACACTCCACGTCGTAAGCCCGTAGTAAACCCCAATGTGATACACCAACCACCTCCCAAACGCACCGCCCGTATCCCCCTCAGGCGTCTCAAACAGCATCAGCTCACGCACGCGTCGCTCGGCGACCGCACCGCCGCCTCGCCCCACGAACACAATCTCGTCGTCTTCAGAGTCGAGCGCGTCGGCAGGAAGGCCGTCAGCTGACGCGGCGAGCAAACTGGCGTCCCATTCGGCGACGAAGCGCCGCACTTCGGACTCGAGGTCCATCAGCAGGCCCTTTGCGCCGCGGCTGCGCTTGAGCTTCTCGCGCAGCTCCTTGGGGACGACGCCCGGGGCGGTGGGGCGCGCGGCGACGGTGCGAGAGGCGTTTTGGGAGGCGACGGCGCGGTCGTGGCGTTTGGTCGACTGGCGCTTCAGGCCGGCGTCCCAGAGCGGCGCGAGGTAGTAGGGCACGTTGCGGGTGTGGTGGGTGGGGTGGACTTCCCAGTCTTGCGGGGCGGGGGGTTCGGCGTGGGGGTTGTTCAGGAGGCGGTCTGGGAAGGTGTGAGCAGTGCTGCTGTGGGAGGTGGCTGGGGGGCTGATGGCGCTGCTGGGAATGGTGAAGGAAGGACACAAGAAATATGACTCAAGCATACCATTCTCCCAACGCTGTCTACGCCGACTACCCTCCTTGCCCTTAAGCAAAGCCTCACGGCGCTTCAAGCTATCACGACGCACAGGCTCCTTGCGCTTATAAACAGTGTGCACCTGGGTCGTCGTAGCGGGCGCAGCACGGGCCGGCGCATCGAGCCCATCAAGTGGAATATCAAAGGCAACAGTGGTGCCTTGGACGGCAGGGACAGCCGCAGACAGGGACACGGAGCCCATTGCCGCCGTCGCCTGCTCGGTCCATGCCTCGATGTCAATAGGCTGTGGAGGCGCAGCTGGGGGTGTCGTGAGGTCGTCGATGGCCATGGTGGCGGTGCGGTGCGGTGTGCGGGCTATTGCAACGCGATAAGAGCGATCAGAGTAGATAGATACAGAGGAGTGAGTCGTGACGATGAAACTCCAACTCAGCGACCTCTGTCTGGCAAATTGTAAAGGAAACAACTCAGCGACCCAATCTCAAAGAAACATCAACAATGTTATGTCGAGAGTGAAAGCAACGAGATACCGCTATCTACGCCCCCTCCAATTCGGCGATCACCATTGCCATGCCGTAGTCATGCACGTCATGGCAGCCAATCAGCGCGCGAGGCGTCGCCACACTGCCCGCGAACGCTGGTGCTGCGCTGAGAGTCATATCCACGTGACTGTGAGTATGACTGTGAGCGTGACTGTGTTGGACCAAGCGAGTGAGGATCGGAGTGTGTGTAGAGATTGCAATCAAGATACGAGCTAACGTGCTCGTGTCTGAAGTGTCGAGATGGTCGGTGGTGGAAGAGGAGGGTAAAAGGAGCATCGGTCGTGGAAGCTGTTTGGAAGTGAGCAAAGGTCAACCGCGAAGTTTCTTATGCAACCATTCATCCTTCCATTCATAGACATCAAATGACCGAGGAAAGACGTAAACTTCAAACGG
Source organism: Stagonosporopsis cucurbitacearum (assembly GCA_016920805.1). NCBI lineage: Eukaryota > Fungi > Ascomycota > Dothideomycetes > Pleosporales > Didymellaceae > Stagonosporopsis > Stagonosporopsis cucurbitacearum. The sequence goes on along the minus strand of JAFEKD010000010.1, from coordinate 1,309,480 downwards.
GTACTGCAGAAACTTGCAGATCGGAAATGGAGGCTGGCTGAGATCATGAGAATGGCATTACTCTCTAGTCGTCGGACTCATAGCCCTGGCTACACCCACCCAAACCCACAAACCGCGCCGGCATATGCTGTCCACATACTGCGACACCCGTCTCGCCAAATGATTTTTTGGACAAAATACGTTGCGTCTTCTCCTGAACGTTCCATTCCAAACACCCCCTTCGTTGACCATTTTGCGGACACTGCGGCAACGACTACTACTTCATCATCTGCTGCAATCGCCCAAAGATGTTGTGCATACTACAACAGCCGCTTAAGCCTTCTTGGCAAACTCGACGCGCAGGATAAGATGTCCGAAACCGACTGTACAATGTTAGCAAAGTGCCCAACCCGCGTCGCCAACACCCGCGCAACTTACATCCATCCATCTTCTCGCATGCCTTGGCGGCATCGTCCCGGTCGGCGTAGCTGATGAACGCAAAGCCCTTTGCCCGCCCTGTCTCGCGGTCCTTGGCCAGGAACACCCTCGTGACGTGCCCGAATCTGCTGAACATGTCCCTGAGGTCCTGCTCCTCTGCAATCTCGCTGACGTTGGTGACACGCAGCGTCGCGCTGTCGTCGCGGTCGAACTTGCCGCCCATCTTCTCGCCGCCGCCCATCTTGCCGCGCAGGTGCGGGGGCACGTATCCACCGCTTCCTGCACCGAGGCCGCCAGCGCCGCCGGGCGCATCGTCGGGCATGTCGGCAGGCGCGTCGGCACCCTCGGGGGCCATGGTGTCCCTGAAGGGGCATTTTGTTGTGAAATGGTCTCCCGAGCAGATACGGCACTTGATCTTTGCGTTCTTGAGCTCCAGCTTCTTCTTGTCCTCCTCGCCCTTGTCGTCTTGTGCCGCCTTCCAGTTGGACTGTGGGCGGAACACAATGTTCTCAGCAACCGACACCGTGTCCGTCTGGGGCCCTGCGGGCTTGCCCTTCTCCTGACCGAATTTTGCCCATGCCTTGCGCTCAGCCACGCGGGGGTTCACCACCTGCTTGATGACCGTCTTCTTGATGCGGCGCGTCGTCTTGACCTTCTTGCCGTCCTCGTTTATGCGGTACGATACAATCGTCTCCGTTCCGTCCTTGTTCTTGGTGACTGTCTGCTGGGGGAGGGCGAGGTCGTTCTCGTCTTCCTCTTCGGCCCAGTCGGTGCGCCTGCGAATATTGTCAGTCTGAGGCCCTGCAATAGCGCACACCTCCAGAACATACCCTGCTACTCGAGACATGGCTGCGGTGTGATGTGTGTGTGTGTGTCGGCGGGAGGGTGTCGACGCTCGTCGTGCGTCGTGGGCGGTCGATGTTGGTGCGATTCAAAGATGGAGTGGCGTGTGGGGCAAGCAAATGTGCGATTATAATATTTAGCGCCGCTAGTGCTTTGAACCCTCACCACCACAACCAAGGTACACGTCCCTTATATGATCCATGGCTCTGCATGACAAACAAATTATGAGTCACGTAGAGACATTCGCTTTCGGTGAAACAAACTGCTTGTTTAGAACCAGCAGACAAACAATAACATTGTCGCGCCGTGACACAACAAAGGCTAGAGGAGACACAAGACAGTTAGACAAATACACCAGGCCAATAGCTGATACCACGACAAACACAACAGGCCAATAACCGATAGTACCTCTCATCCTTCTGATCCTAGTTTCCACTGTACGCGATTGTGGTCACTACCTGTGTATCGGCCTGCAGGTACTGGCTTGGGCTGCTCCAGGACGACGTCGCTATTTGTCCGAGGCATGAGCTGTGCAGGTGCAGGTACATGTGTAGGTTCACTGTTGATGCGCACTAAATTCGAAACGTTCGTACCCATAGGTGGTCTCTGGATATGAGGTGTTGGGTGAGGTGAGTGGAAGTCGTTTACAAATCGGTCAGGTGGTGGCATAACCATCCTACAACTCTGTAAGCATCGTCGCAGGTCTTTAGTTGTTATGATCTGACTCATGTGGTGCGACACTGCTCCTTCGGCTCGCCGGCACACTTCCAGCCACACTTCCGCTGGCGCTCGCAGCCGTGTATGTTTGCGCGTGCTGCGACTGGGGCGTGGCTGCCAGCCAGCCGCTGCTGCTGATGCCCTCTGCATCCATGAGGCGCTGCAGAAGATCTTCGGTGATAACAAGCAGGTGATCGTACGCAGCAAGACGAGTGTCTTCCTTGGCCGAAGTGCAGTGAATGTACGATCTACTCGTCGGATTGTGTTCGACTATGGCGGCGGCGATCTTTCGCGAGGAAGTTGGAGCGAAACTTATCACGTCGAGACATCGGTTGGGGCCGTAGATCGTTCGAGCATTCGCTACGAATTATTAGTCGAGCGTGATTGAGAGCATGACCGAGACATACCGAGGATCCTTGCTCTTGTGCCATCTAAAGAGTCCTCGTTGACCTGGTCCTCCATGCGGTGTAGGATCTTGCTGGCCGTCCTTTCCATCTGGAGATTTTCGTAGCTGCTGCTCTTGTGCTTCATGTCCCGCAGTGATTCGAGCATCTTGATCTGCTGTTACTACCTCGTGAAGTCGAGTAGACCTTCCGGAGATTGTAGATGGGATTGAGCTGATGGTACTTCCAGTCTCTACACGTTTGATAGGATTGGAAAGCCCTGTAGATCCACGCCGGCTCACCGGATAAAAGTAAGAAGAGGAGGCTTGAGAAGGTTGAAATCTAGATAACTCTGGCGTAAGAGAGTTCGCCCGAGATTTTGACCCGTCTAACTGGCGACTGAAACGTTTAGCCTCCTTGTACTTCTTGCGTTCCTCGTCTTCCGCTGCGAACTGCTCGCGAACTTCCTTCTAGGACTTTCTGGGCACGTGGAAAGCACTGTCTGGATGCCAAGGACCTTTGTCGACAGGATTCGCTTCGATATACGCAATTCTCTCAGCGAGCGTGAGTTTGCTGTCGAGTCTGTTGGGTCTGGGTGTACCACTGCGGCTGCCGGGTCTAGAGGTGCTTTTAAAGCTGGTTGCAGTGCTGGTGCGTGAGAGCGTAGGTAACGTAGCGGCCCTGCCCCGGCTGGATCGTGGGGGCTCCAGACTGGACGACTCGGGAATGACTTGTAATTTTTTTGATGGTCGTCGTTGTACCGGTAGGCAGGGAACGCACGGCGAGAGGACTACGGTGGCGAACGTGGTGACGGTGATGAGGTGGAGAAACTGTGGCAGTCAGCGTGATATGGCGTTTCGTCTTGAGGCCACAAGATACAGGTGAGGTGCAGTCCGCGCTAGCGGAAGGTTGAGTGTAGTAATGAGGCCGTAGGCGAGTGGTGCAGAAGTAAGGTGATTGAGGGTAGTGGATTCTCAAGGCAGACACGTATTTACGTTTGTTGCGATTGCAATGGCGGGTAAGCGCAACTGCAGCTGTTTCTAAACCAAGGAAGGTACACAGGAGGAAGGCGCCGATCAACGTAACAGCATGAGCAAGCTTCTTCATTTACCGCATTTCCTGTTGAGACTCCTGTGCTTCGATCCCAAGGGGCGAGGCTGAGACTACCACGCACTCCTACGGCCGCCTCTCACCACCTTCTCCAACCCCAATAATCTGCTCCATTGCCAACCCAAACCGCGTATGCCACATCTTCTCCAGCTCCAAACTCGCCCTTGTATCAGCAGGGACACTATCATCCAGCTTATTTGCCCTAAACCCCTCTTCCAGTGTAACTTTACCAACAGTTTTAAACCCAAACCCTTCGTACATCTTCACCAACCACGGGTTCTTCGGATCCATGAAGAGCCGAATTCGTGCTTGCTTCACATGATCCTCTCTCCATCTACTCCCATTCAACTTACTCCCGCTCGTTGCTCCCAGTTGCCCTTCCAGTCCATCTACATTCGAAGCTGGGGCCAAGAAAGTGCCGGTCCCCTCTACAGCGACCCGCGCACACTCCTCCACCAACTTTCTCGCCAACCCACGTCCACGATGCGCAGGAAGTGTGTACAGATCGAAAAGATGCCATCTCTTCTCCTCCTCCGGCCGTTCAGGGACCGGTAACCCCATGTCAGGCGTTACATAGTATTCCCCTTTGCTCATCGGGCCCCGCACAGCTGCGAACCCTACCCATTCACCTGTGAGAAGCGCTGTCTCGTCATCCAGCGATATCTCATTGTCCAAATGTTCGGTAGAGTCGGGGCTGTTGTCGTTGGCGGGGGAGTGCGCGGTGGGACAGAGCGCCACACACGCCAGCACAGTGATTTCAGGGTCGCAAAGCCGCTTCCTCCATACATGCAGTGGCAAGGCAGATTCTGTAGCGTGCAAGGACAGGAAGCTGGTGGGATCTGTTTGAAGGGCGTGGAGGCGCGCGCTACGAGACTTTGTTACCAGATCTGCCAGCCGAGACGAGTTCCTAGGCACGCGGATGATTTTGTACACTGGAGTATCGTTGGTCGAGGCCATGTCGCCGAATATTAGGTTGCGGACCAGTCTGCGAACAGGATTGGTGTTGAGGCGTAGGAGGCCGTTCGTGAAATTAGATTTGGAATACTTGAGAGGGGTTGAGGCAGCCACTGAGCGCGATACACTGAGTGGATGGTGCAATCCGGAACTAGAGAGGCACGTCGATTATATAAAGAGGTTATTGCAAGCTGATCTGAATATTGTCGACGTTGTAGTTGCTAGCATGCGCCAACCCGAAGCAGAAGGTACCAAGACGAGTCGTTGGTAGGGCGTGTCTACCGCAAGCTTGAGTCAAAATTTGGGGTTGTTTCTTATTGAAAGTTGCCATTACGTACTGACACATTATTCCTAGAATATCGGCCGCTGTGATTAAGAACATATTTGTTATTACATGCTGGCGGTCCAGGTCCGCGACGTCACCGCAATGACGACCTAGGATAGTACAACAACAGATGTCAATACCGCACTTGACTCGGGCGCTTGCTAGGGCTATTCGCTAATGTCTGTGTGAAGCCATCATTGTCCTCGTCACCGCTCTGATCCACGTCCCCCAAATCAATGCCTGTGATCTCTTCCTCGTACTCATCTTCGTCTGCATCGCCATCAAAATTCACATACTTCTCAGGGCTGAAGATCGGGCTCATGGCAATACGCGGGCGACTTCGAAACACACGGTCGTAGTCAATGTCACCGGAGAGAAGATCCTCTCGGGGCGTCTTGGTACCACTCTCCTCCTCTTCATCGACGGCTTCAAATGGACCGAGGTGACGTGGAGCGTCGAACTGGTTGACGGGAAAGAGTGAAGATCTTGATTTGCGCTTCTGTTTCCTAGCGGTTTCTTGCACTGCTGCCGCAGACGGGCGAGGCTGCGCTGACATGGCTGCCATAGTGAGACGCGTTCGTTCAAGTAGGGTGCTAACATTGTTGATAGAATCGTCGCTATTCGCAGGGAGTACTGTAGGCGGTGCTTGAGGCAGGGTGTCGGGAGATTCGGGTACAGGTTCGAACGACGGCGTACGCGAGAGTGTCATGCGAGTGCGCTCCACGAGCGACATCGACATGCGCGGTTGAGGTTTCTTGACTGGCGACGGCGTTGCATTACCAATGGCATTGATGATCTGGTCGGCGAGCACCTCCTCTGGGTTGAGATAAGGAATTTTCAGATTGGGCACGTCGCGCTCAACGGCGAATGTTGGCTCGTCGATTGGCGATGACTCGGAGAATGGTGTAGGTTGTGAAGGTACTGGAGAGTCGTCGGATGGTAGTGGTGATGACGAAAATGCGCAGTTTTGATCGGTCGCTGTTGAAGCTGAAAGCCCATACCCGTGCTCGGGCCCAGATCGAGATTGGAATTCTTGCCTGACTGGAGACCGAGTGGTTGGTATTTCAGGTGCAGCAATGCGTAGCTCAGATAGTTGATCCACGAGAGTGGCATCTGATTCGTTACGTGTCGCTTTCGCAGATGGCCTTTGTCGAATGGGACCCATCGAGTTACTAGCAGATAGTCCCTCGAACAGCGCCTTCTGCTCTCGAACAAGTGTCTTTGGTTCGCAGGCAAGGACCTTTGGTTCCGCACGCAAGGTTGGGTTGGATGGCGCTTTGGTGATCGGTTTGATCAGCGAAGGCTTCCTCGTCCTAGGCGGCGAACGAGGAGCGCTTGAAGAAGACCGACGCCGCCGACGAAGAGTGGTCAGCGCTGGTTCTGGCTTTGTTTGGGAAACACGCGACAGCTCGGAGTCCATGTCGGTCAGAATGTCCAAGAAGGCCGGTCTCAAAGCTGGTCGCTGTATTACGACAGACTCGTGGCGTGCAGCTGAGGGCAGTTGGTGGTGAGCATGACTGTCGAACTTGAACTCCCTTACAGCGACAGGGAGCTTCTGTCTTGTTGACATTTCTTCATCATTCCCCCGGCGCAACTCTTGGTGGAATGACTGCCATCTTCGCAGTCGGCTCTGCTGTTCCTGTACCCTGGACTGCAGGTCTTCCAACAGCCCTGGCTCGGAAGCAGCATCCTCCAGTTCCTGTCCTCGCTCCACCATGTGCCATACTTTATCGAATTGATTGTTTAAGAACGCATCTCCGGCCTGGGTTTGATCTCCATGTAGCATAACTCCGAGCCATTTTTGATTGCCAATCCAGTTGTCGGCGAGCTGTCTCTTGACAGCGTCTGCTTCTCTCTGTGGCACAGCTGGTCTCTTTGCCCTCGGTGTATCCATACATCTTCGTATACGTTTGTTGATGTCGCTGGCTTTTGAGTCCAGTGTTGCTTCGAAGTCGGTGAACTTTCGCCTCTTTTCTTCCTTGCGGCGCAGCACATGCACCAGTGCTGCTTTGTGTGCGATTGCAAGGGGCAACAGAGATCTCTGCTCATCACTGGACAGTATCGAGGCCGTTGCAAGTTTCCGCGCGACTGCAGCATTTCTATTGTTTCCACCTCTCGATGCCAGCACTTTTTTGAGGACGGCAGCCGAGAATAGCGCAGTCACTTCGTAGAATTTCTCACCCTTGCACTCGTCCAACATTGTCTTGCGCAGCACAGAGTCGCGTCCGAGCACGCCGTTCTTCTTGAGGTCGTTCAAACATCGGTACAAGGCGGCGCGCAGGTTCAGGGATTGGAGAGGCTCGAGGGGTGGGAAGAAGGGGCGTAGTTTCTGCGTTGTCAGTCAGCAGCACATCCATCCCAAGTACCCTCAGACGCACCTGCGCAGTCTCGACAGGGTCCCATATCTCGAACAGACGGTACAGGGCCCACTCAGTGCCGCCGATGCGCTGCTTCTGGTCTGCATTCTTGGCCGAGAACGTCTGTGTGGTGATGTTGGGCCAGTCTTCGCGCAAGTCCAAGTCCAGCAGACGCAGATTGGTCACAAACAGTCTGACATCTGAAGCTGGGATTGGGTTCGGCGGCAGCTTGGTGGCGGTGGTTGTGGTGTTTGTGGTGTTTGTTTTGACCGACTGGCTGCGCGCAAGGCCGAGGCGCGTTGCGGCAGCAAGACTAGACGTTTGCAAGGTTGGGCGTGACATGGTCTTGAGCTGGAAAGCGGCATGTGCCCCGTCTCGTCTTCGATAGCAGCGCCGGGTGGTTGCAATGCATCTGTACAGGGCCGTTTGTGGTGGTGCAAGACAGGGTCCACTCGGGCCCAAATAGCAACCGAACCACGACTCGGACTCCCGGCCGGACGTGCGTCGCGGCCTGGTCCCTGTCGATGCGACAAGCGTCATGTTTTCTTTTGCCGTTTGTCCAACACGCGCATTCACGTCTCTCGCCGTTTGACCTAGACTTGTCTTGACTCTGTTTCTGACTCTGCCTCTGCCTCCTGCGCTCTCTATTCTGGACTCCCGCCCACTGTTCGCCCTCCCCATCAACATGACCGTCGACGAAGGCACGCAGACCAACGGCGTCCCGGTGCCCGCCGCGGGGAAGCTCAACGCGCAAGAAGTACAGCAGAGCGAATGGACTGTCCAGACCGGTATGTCGCAGAGAGCTCAGCGAGCACCATCCACGCCACCTCTCCCACGTGACACATACCTAACCGCCCTCACAGTCCTTGCAGACATCGAGCACGGCTACCAAGAATCCACCGACTCGCCCGTCCCCTTCTTCCACCTCCTCGAGCGCCTCAAGACCACCAAGCGCGCCGGCTGGCGCCGCTTTGGCATTGAAAACTGCGAGAGCATCTCCGACCACATGTACCGCATGAGCATCCTGACCATGATGGCGCCGCACTCGATAAGCAGCAAGCTGGACATCCTGCGCTGCTGCCGCATGGCCCTGATCCACGACATGGCCGAGTCGCTGGTCGGCGACATCACGCCCGTCGACCCTGTGTCCAAAGAGGAGAAGAGCCGCCGCGAGTCAGAGACGATGGACTACATTTGCACGAACCTGCTGGGCAAGTTCAACGGCGGCCTGAACGGCAAGGATGTCAGGCAGATCTGGCAGGAGTATGAGGACAGCGAGACGCCCGAGAGCCTGTTTGTACACGACATCGATAAGATGGAGCTCCTGCTGCAGATGGTCGAGTACGAGCGCAGCCAGAAGTGCGCAACAGATCTGGGCGAGTTTACCTGGGTTGCGCAGAAGATCAAGAGCCCGGAGATCAAGACGTGGGCTACAGCTGTCTTCCGTGAGAGACAGCAGCTGTGGAAGGATGCAGGCAAGACGTGCAGCTGGCGCGCCGACACGGAGCCCAAAGACGAGGCATAGATATGGTAGAGACCTGCTCACGACATCACGACCGGCAGCATTGGGTGGAACAAGCGAGTTTGGCGTTCAGGGCATAAATAGACCTAGATCCCTTATCGACACGATTCACGACGCGCTCTCAACACCATGCTACCTCACCCTCATCCTGACTCCCCCTCCCCAACAGCCGCCAAATCCTTCCTACCTTCCTTAGCCCCCATGATCAACTCCCTCACCCTCCCCGCCGCAACAGGATCCACAATCTCCAAACTCCTCCTAACCCTCCACTCCCCCTCCCCCTCCCCCTCCCCTCCCCTCTCCAAGTCCAACCACCACACAACCTCAATCTGCACCGCTTCCTCCTCCCCCTCAACAAACATCCCATACCGCATCAGCACCACCACACTCCCCTCCCGCTCATCAACCACACACCGCCTCACCTCGACCTCCCACGTCCGCAACCGCGCCGTCATGGCCCCCAAGTGCTCGAGGAACGCATCCATGGTGAACACGCCCTGCAGGTGCGGCGTCTGCGCGACAACATTCGGCGGCCCGAAGGTGTGGCTGTATGTTGGCGTGGCGAGGCGGCGGAGAGAGGCTGAGTCGATGGAGGAGAGGAGGGAGCGGTTCTGGGATTGGGCGGTTATGAAGGAGAGGGCTGTTTTGCGGAGCGCAAGGGGTGGGGGTTCGGCCATGGTGGGTGGTGGGTGGGTGGTGGGCGGTCGAGTGTCGAGTGTCGAGTGTCGAGGAGGGTCGAGGCTCGATGGCAATATGAGCGCGCTGTGTACCTCCAGTCGCCAGTCGCCAGTCTTCAGTAGGAGAAGCTGGCGCCGTGCAATTGCACTGATATCACATACTTATACACGCTCCTCACTCCATCTCATCTCATCCCATCGCATCCCATCGCATCCCATCGCATGCCGCCATCTTACTCCCCATCTCACCTCCATCAGTCCCTCGCCACACCTACCAAGCACGCCGCCTACGCGCCCGTAAAGCACGGATCCCCGTATCCGCGCGTCGTGTCGTGTCGTGTCGTGTCTTGTCTTGTCTAGGTAAGCCCTGCTGAGTACCCAGTCCCGCCTGCGGCTGCCAGGGTATCAAAGTTTGGGACCGAGTGTCTAGTGCCCGCCGACTCCGCGCGCTGACAGCTACTTAATTATGACGTTTTGCCCGTCGCGAGGGCCGTTTTTGGACAATGCGGCTCTGCGTGCAGCATACCTACTGTGATCGGCGCGCGGTGGGTCCTTGTTTATCGTGGTGGGAGGGTGGTGTCGGTGTTGGGGCGTTTGGGATATGGCGGTTGGTGTGGCGCTTCCTTCGGGGCTTTGACGGCAGAGCTGTGAGGTGAGCCACTCTAAGGCCTGAGTTCCAATCAATTGCTGCTTACGATCCATTGGTCTGTATGTAATAAGGTCTGTATGGCTGAATACACAATCTCATTTCTGATCGAATCTCACATTGCAGGCGGTGCGATGTTGACACGCGAGTCCTGACGCCTGACAGCTCGAGGCTGCGTGCATTCCTCAGACGAACAGATGCTAGTGGCCAGACAAACCATCTAGGTGAGCTGCGAAATGATGCCGCTCAGACCTTGAAAACCAACATACGACTTACAAATGCAACCACCCACAACTCAAGCCTCTCACCCTGTCACCAACCCTCGGTGGGGACGACAATAATCCCTCGCAGCCGTGCCCTTCGTCCGTGCGACGTCGTCACCGCTCCATTCTGACCTCTTCCCTTTGGTGTATACACAGTACAGGCACACAGCAATCCCCAAGCCAGCTAGTTGAGATACCAAGCGAGGCTCTGTGCGACATTGCATCGACCACACAGCTGGGACGACATTTCTCCGACGCACAGTCAAGCGTATTGCGCAGCAACAAGATCCGACACAATGGGCGGTGAAGCATGCGTCTTTCGGCCCGCACCGCAGCCTACTCTTTGGGACAAGGCTCCGGTTGGTTCGCAGGCTGCAACCGCACATCGTACCGCCAGCTGCCTTGTTCTGGTGAGCTTGCGGCGCCGCTTCCCAGCTACGGACCCCTCATTGTATCAGCTGCAGCTTGGTGGTGTTGCCATTTGGGATTTCTCTTGCAGAGGCCTGATGTTCTGGTCGACCTTGGTCGCTATTGTTTTGTGCATCTTCCTTTGTGAGTCTTGGCTCTTCAAAGTGCAGCATTCGCAACGGCTTCCGGCCCACATGATGCGAGCGATTCGTTCGTCACAATAGGTAGGTAGCTGCATGCTGGCGACGGTGACGGGGCTCAGTGAGGACACCTCTGCGATGTTTTCGTAGCACTGCCATGTGTCAGCGAGTGCTCCCCACTGATCCTCGGTTATGACTGCGAGATTGTGGTGGTCAAAATTCGACCTCAAGAACAAGGCTACTGTTTCGTTGTGATCCAGCTAGTGTGCATGCTCAGACACCCTAGAGACAGCCAGGCTCCGTTCCTACAGTATGACTGCCTGGATATGTCGACGCCGCTTTGTCCGATTCTTTGCGAGGATCACAAATTGTTGGTCGATCGGGAGTAAAGGTCGCGTCGTTTCTAGAGTCCGAGATGGCAGGCGTCTGATCAGAGAGAAGTGTAGTCGAGGCAGTAACTCAATTGTCTGAATAACATGTCGCTGCCCCTGTTGTATCGTATAGTCCTAAAGCTTCCATACTATCCAAATGCGGTGGGCGCAGTAGATCTTTTATTTTTGCTGGAATTTCTGCACCCCGCAATTCTCCCCGTATTGGCGCCTCGCAATCCCTCTCAGAGTCCTCCTTTTATCTTTTCAGTCTTCCGAACGACAATCTTCCGTATCAGTGTAACGTCCATCAGCCGTTGTCATTCGATGTGATGCGAACGAAGGTCGGTCGAGCGATGTCCTGCGGATGAGTTTGGGGTGGTAAATTGACTGAGAGTCTGTAAGTTTCTGCCCCGATCAGAGCTTTTCCGAATCCATATCACGTAGACTCATGCCACTCAGGCCGGCCGTACAAGACTGAGCGACCTTGGTATCGCTGCAGAGCAGACTCGAGTATTCCCGGCCCTTCCTACAGCTCTTGGCTCAGCCCAGATGTCCTTCGTAAGCCTCCGATCGATCAAAAACGCTCTGCTGCAAGCAGTGGCCTCCCATTACACTCTCAGAAGCTGGTAGAGGGCGGTACAATCGAGACAGTCTGGGAAAGGTATTCGACGACTTGGTGCGTCAAGTGTCCTAGCCGATGTACAATCAGGAAATGGGCAACAGCTTGAGGTCAGCGTACTTGGATCAGTATAGAATATACGCATAGGAGGCCTTCACTCCTAGAGCTCTTATGACGGTCAGTTTCGTAAGCTAGTTGATGCGTTGCCAGATTTGAACAGATCCAGGGGGGGTGTAGCTGTGCTGTTGCTTCCCAAGCGCTGGATCAAGAGTACGGCCGAGATGATCTACTCATGTTCTTTGCGCTCTCCAAAACGTTCGTGATAGTATACTATACCAACACATCATGGTCTTCGCTGGCGTGATGTACTAAGCGTTGAGCAGACATCAGGCGAGAGACTTCCCAGTCAAGCTGACAGCCAGGCTCAACATACACGCACACTATGCTCGATTTCCGCCTCAGCTCCTGCGCGAATTGGTAGGTCCCTTGATATACCCAATCGTTCCGGCATCGTGTCTACCTTCGGGGTTGATCTCGCGACAAGCGGACTTGAGCGTGATGTCTCTGCTTTTCACCATGTGACGAGGAGCTCAGCAGAAAATCAAGGAACGCCGGGGATGAATGGGTAACCCGCTGTGAGTGACTGAACCTGGTATGGTTTCCACCATACCTTGTCCGCATAGCGCCACCCTTCCGTGCATTAGTGTTATTGGGTAGCAATGCAGCATTTAATCATGTCGAGAGTGCTCCATTTACTGAGTTCGGTGATCGCCACACTTGCAGTCAACAAAAGGACGATTCGAAAGCCTTCCATGATACACGGTAAGAATGCGGCTCTGGCCGGAAGGTTTCTAACTCGAATTTCAATTTTCGTGAAGAACAGGTTGTGGAGCAGTTCTTGCCCTGCGTGTAATTGCCATGCTGCATGGAAGGCTCGTTTCAATGCCGTGTGTGGCTACAAGCGCCACATACCGTCGCCACGAGAGCGCCATAATATTTCGGATGATGGATCCAATTGCAGTGAAATATCATCATGATATGTGTTGTAGTCAGAACAAAGAGGACTGCGGAATGATTTGCCAGTGTCATTTCGTACTGAATAGCACATACGATTCGACACTGGCTGAGCGTATGTCGTCACCCCTGCTCGCAATCGCTGTGCAAGAAGCCCCGACGAGGGGCTCTGTACTTTGCACCTAGGGAGACATCTTCGACTGGAACCTCTCCCTGAGCACAACGTACTATGCTCGTCCATGCTCTCCTTTGCATATGGTTGATGGGCTCGGACGTGCTCTGTCTAAAGGTTGACCTTCTCCATCGCACCCATGTGTAAGCATTTTTCGGACCTTCCGCCGGCCAGACTTCCTTTCATTTCATAACGAGACAAATGCTCGCGCATCCCTTACCAGGCATGGTCTTTGCCGATTTGACAGGAAGTTCCTTGGTGGAGTGGAGCGGGTCGCCGCAAAACTGGCATCATGTCACCAGCGTTCCGCAGGAGATTTCACACAGCAGCCTCCAGAGTGCTACGATCCCGATGCATATGCTTGACTTGTCTCCGCACGGCTTCGACTAAGTGCACTTTTCTCGGCACGCAGACAGCGGTTCAAGTGGGTTTTACTGAAACAGCAGAAAGCTCCGCCGCACTGCCGAGGGGCAAGCGTCTGTGGAGCAGCTGCCGGGAAATGAGGCAAATTTTGACGGGCAATCACAATGTGTCGCAGATGGGATCATGTGGCCCTATCGAGACATCATGATATCTGTCTTATTGAGTGTGTCCCAACCCGATCATGTCTTGCTTCTGGATCATTGCAGGTATGTCGTACTCCACTGCTGTAACGCAGTATATAAGACTTTAAGCGGTATCAGGTACTTCGCTTGGCTCTTCTGACGTTCAGGTCTGTCACTGCTGGCTCTGGGTCATTCCACCTGACGCTGATCCGCTGTACACCGAGAAGGCCAGCTTAAGACCGAAATCGGATAACCTGCAATAGATTTGCCCCTCGTTGAAGCGCTAGGGTATTAGGGTGGTCTTCCTTCCAGTCTGATTGGAACGGCTGCTAAGAGTGGAGCGTTGGGGAAGGGAGCTTCAGCTGCATTCGACTCCCTAGAGTCGTAACGGAGGCTCGCTGGGCGATGTCGAGTGAGGTTCATGTCAAATTGAATTTCTATCAGACACCGAAGTTGCTTCGTCAAGAGGTGGCGCTCTCTTCATGGTGCGTTTTGGTGCGGGAGAACTGATCCGCTTTGAAGACGATACTCGTGAATCTGCTGAGGTTGCATCACAGCATGTGCTGCTGCGTTTTAGATGCATGATGCAGTGTGTTTAGAGGGGCGCCTTTACCTGGAAGGCGCTAGCCTGTACTCGAGGCGCTTGGGGCGCTGTTGTGAATGTGTGCCAGATGGCAAGAAGCCCCGAGTAATTGCTGATGCGACCAAGTGTATGCATCTCACATTTGTGAGACAATAGATAGTTTGCATTGATAACGTGCAGAGTTTAATTAGGCTCGTCGTTTGGGACTGGTATGGATTCTGATGCACCAAAGCTCCCGCGTTTGTCAGGTCTACAAAGGTTTGTTTATCATCCGTTTGTGGAAGTCACTTCCTGCTCTCAACGAGAGATCCCCTTGCATTCAATGCACGAAATCAACACAGCGCCATGCAATTCCTCGGACGAACTTGAGTTCCCCCTGTATACCTTACTCCTGTCCAAATAGCATATCAAAACTAACAAAGCCCGGAACGAAGCAGAAAATCCACGAACCAATACTATTGTGCTGTCGCAACTCATGCCAGACCAATCAGTATCACTTAAGGCCCATAACTAGTAAGTCTGAAGTGTTCAGCGATGGGTAAAGGTTCAGGTGGAGACCGCCTTCGCGTACTGGCTTGCTGGTGGAGGCTCAGTCTTGGGGTTGATATATCCAGTGAGTTGACGCAGAGCCATCTCGGCAGCGTCTTCTCTCGCCTGTTCCATACGAGTGCCATCGTACCAAAAACGAGCCTGATAGTGCACGCCTTGAATCAAGGCGACGGAGGACCAGGCTGTACGGCCGCCTACAAGCACATTAGCAATCAGCAGCAATTCTAAGAACAATAGTAGCTACCTCGACGATCAGAGATATCCTGGAACATAGGCTCTCCGATCTTCTGGATCTGGCAGTGCGCTATAGAACTGAATTAGTAGGTCATTGTGGGGAAAAGGAGGCCGAACAACCTTGGAGTCTTTGGACCCATGAAAGCTTATCTTTATCCATGTCAAGATGTGGTAGGAATACTGAGCTGAGCGCAGTGAAGAGGCGGTGCAAGATATGGTAGCTAGTACAAGTAGTTGAAAAGTGCAGTGGGAAATGGTGTGGTCTCGAAGTTAGCTGGCGTTAAATAAGGATGTTGAGAAGAACTTGGGTTGGACAAAGGTGACTTGTCAAGAAGAAGAGCTGGAGGGTGACGAGCAAATGCGAATACCCGTAAAGCAAGTCATGCTCCCTCAACTGAGTGTCAGATAGGATGCAACAAGATGTGGGAAGCCGCGCGCCCCAACAGTGAGGTTCCGACGCTCCAATTATGTTTTTTTGCACCAGACCCGATACTATGGCACCAAAGCTGGGCCATTTTGTTCTAAGCGGGCCGAGAATAGGCCTCACGGCAAAGACACGGATTGTTAGCCCTACCGTTTGGAGGGGCTTTCCATTGCGAGACGTCGTAGGTGCTTGGAGAGGCTACAAGATTGCAATAACAAGCGTAGGCAATGTGGTGTGCTCTAAGTATGCTTGATGGCTGTGCATGGCTGAACAGGAAAATTGGAGGCTGAGACTTCCGCAACAGACATTTTCCGTACCCACCTGCTGCAAGACATCATCCAGTGTCAAGCGAGCCAGCTCACTGTGCGCTTCAGGCCGGCATTGCGACAATATCTGGGCCGCAGTCAAGTTTTGCAGCTGTGATATCATTAGCCAAGTACGCGAAAATGCTCAGGCGCCTGGTCTTTGATCCCTGCTACGGATCGTGAGGCGGTGGAGAGGGCGTCAGCACAAGAAAGGGCAATTGAGCCCAATGTTTGCTAGCGAGTTAGTGCGCACTGTCATAGTGGAGTCACTCGTTTGCAGTACAATCTTGGCATGCGCTTCCTGAAAGTGGCGGTATCGCAATCACATGGCCAGGAATAAACGCACGGGTACCTACTGTTGTACCTTCTGTACAACTTCAACACAGCCGGGTGATAGCACAACGACGATGAAGCAACGTAAGGTTGCCAGCAGTAAACGGGCCGGGCTCGTACACTTACTCTTTGCAGTTTGTAGATACCGTGTAGAGCAATCGACCAAAAAAGAATGATTGGGTTCATTATGAATGTTTGTAACTCGTCGGTATCCATACCAAAAGTGGGGACCAAACAAATGCTGGATCCAAGACCAATAGGCGGAGGTTATATATACCAAACGCTGCGCTGGCGCCTCCAAAAGGGGAAGGAAGACGACCCAGTCCAATGAGGCCGAAGCCGAGTAACCAACATACACTATGGATCGTCATGACGTCGGACGAGTTCGTGAGTTCAAGCTCACGTGTGTAGTCGCGACATGGGTATAGCGGTAAGCCGCATCCCCACAAGCTCGACGGAACAGGTCTGACAGTGGGAAAGAAAAACCATGTACAAGACAAGGCTGCAGTTTACCGAAAGCGGGTCTCCCGCCAGCGGGGCAAGCCCCAATGTTTAGCCAGTGTTCCCAGTAGGGAAGTGTTGGGCTTGTATGGAGGTACGGCGCAGTGCCGAATGCTGTTTGCTTATACTCCCGCCGCGAGTGTTACGATTAAACATTTCATCGATGAGCCGCTTGGGACCAATGTATTCCATATTCATGCTGAGCGAGGTGCTCCGGTAGAGCGGGATGTGCAGCTGAGCATTCTGCTTGGACGAAAAGCGGCGCTTGATGCAATCATCTGTAAGAGCCATAAGTCCAGTAGCAACAACGACACTGTATGCTTTGTTAGTAATGCCCTGAACATGTACTGTAAGACACTTACTCCGCAATGTCAGAATCTGAGTGCAGGATCTTATCATCAGTGATGCGCAAATAACTTGGGGGAACCCATCCTCCGCGTGCAGCCTCCTCCCGAGCCTCCTGTCGCGTCAACCGAATAGGGCAAATATGAGCTAGTGGCTCCTTTTCATTGTCGTCACGCACAAGATAGTACGATACTATCTCTTGGTCACGCTCTTTCTTGACTATGCGTTTCCAGGAGTAGTTATTTCCCCAATGTTCAAATGTGTACTTCTTTTGCGACCTGGCACCTCTTCTCTTGACTTCCATATGAGCGTAATTAGAGAACTCCAATTTGAGGGTGTTGGTAGGCAATAGCGCACGACCTTTGAAGTAGCCTGCATTCTTAGGGTGGGAGTCTACTTCCTCTTCATCCTCGTCTTTTACGTATCCTTGCACCGACTCGTAACCAGAGTCTGAACGCTTGAGTCCAGCTGCGGTCGAAGGGCGCGAGTCGGTCTTGTGAACCAGACTGGCAAGAGCTGTACTTGCGCGTTGCAAGACCGGGCGCTTCTCCTGAGGGGGCTTTTGGTATTTGCGTATAGAGTGGCAGACTTCGCGGCCGGATTCTCGACAATAACGGCGCAAGGAAAAATCACGCGTCCGCAGATCTGACATGCGCAGATGGTAGAGGGTGTAGTTTTGCTTCTTGTTGTATCGTTCCTCTACCTGGGTGTCGACTCTCAAGTTCATGTTTCCATCTATTGTTGCATCGTCATGTCGTATTGATATGCGCTTGGAAGTAGGAAATAGTTCAGCGAAGTCGCGGGGAGTTGTTGGAATAGCGTATGTGGGCAGCGGTTCGTGGTGGTATTGAGGCACATCATACTCTGGCATATCATCGGCGCCATCGTTGACATCTTCATCTGAGGTTGAGGCGTATGTATCAACAGAACTACGCGCCGATGGTGAGTACTTGACGCGATCATCTTTGCTCGCAAAGTAGTCTTGGCGACCTTCCACGCGTGCATAGCATGTCTCGCTATGTGCCAGAGATGGCCGTCGGTCGCTGTATTCAGTAGGCGCGGTCTCGTACGAGTGGTCGCTAGCTGCACTACGGCCAGAGTCTGTGCTGTTGCTAGACTGGTGTTGTCGCCAGTGCACGTTTCGCGACATGATGTGTCGGTGTGGGTATCCGCGAATAGTAGAGTATGTAAACAGAAGGACTCTTGGTCAATGTAAGATGGGGGTGCTTATTGAGCCAGCACAGCCATGTATCGCACAGCGTATGTATATGTGGGACTGCCCAGGGTAAAGCAGGCGCAGCGATCAGAAGCAGCGCACAGAAAGGTGACCTGGCACGCGGCGATGCAGGGACCGAATGGGATGAATAGGAAGTCGGGGCTTTGCGTAGGCATGCAACGAAAATAAAGGCGCAGCAATATGGCGTGGGGTGTTTATTGTCGCGGCCGCCTGGAAGAAGTCGCTGCAGGTCGTTGCGGGCGATCCTGCTTCTGGCATCGCGATCGTTGCCAACGAAGATGCCTGCAGCTTAATGCAATTACTGCAACCACCATCCCCCTTGGCCTGCACAACGATGCGTGCTACAGCGAATCCGAGACGCAGAAGCGCGCCGTCGTGTGAAGGCCAGGCCCGCTGACTTGCCAGCCTCCCTTGCGACTAGCGAATCATGCACCACCAGCCAGCCGCCAGAATCATCAGCTTGTCTCGCGCAACGCTCAGCACACCACCTCGCGCCCTGTGAGCGCAGCTTCACCTGCGAGTGCAGAGCGCACTTACTTACAGGCGCTGTGCGACTGCAACAAGTGCTCACTCAGCGATGCAGTGTACTGTACTGTGTAGCGAGCAGTGCTCTGCGACGTAGATTGCTTCAGCAGATCTTCGACACCGCCTTATCCACAAGGCTCCCCAGCCCGCTGCCTGGTACGAACTGCGCAAGGCGGGACGCCAAACAGCGGGACGACGCTCCCATGGCTGATCTTCAGTTCCACGTGCCCGCCGTCCGACTCCCTTTCGATTTTCGACGGGCTATCCCGGCAGTCACCAGAGGGTGAGCAGACACGCAGACCCATTGCGATTCCGTGACATGCCAGATGGCAGGTGCAGCACTCCACTGTGACGACATGTGTTGCTGGCGATCCCCCTCTTTGCGATAATCGGGACTATGCGGCCGTCTTCATCGAGCATAGGGCTGTTGTGGCTGACTCCAACGCCGGCCTAGAAGCGGATGTCCAGCCTTTTCTAGTACCGTCATCCTCGTAACTACTGGACAACAACTTGAAAATGCGTAATCTGGTGACACCAGCATCTGATTCTCGTCAGTCCGATCGCAGCGGTTGAGTTGGCTGGAACATCGGAGACGCCCGTAAAACTTCCACAGAGACACAACTATGCACGTGATCAGTCACACGTCTACCAAACTGTACAAACCTCCACCACTACCACTCCACTTCTGTTCCAACAGTTCGGTACTGCGAGTCATTCGAACACATGTTCCCCTGGCGCTCAACCACAAAAACTGTCCGTGATCCACATCCCCAGGACTGCCTCATTGTGCATGTTGTAAGACCAATCAAGAGAGAGTACGTGGTAGCCCAGATGGATCGCAGCCACGACGACAGCATCGATGTGCAGCCTCGTATTCTCTCAAGAACTACTAGACAAGCGTCCTCGGGTGGGAACACGTTCACCCAGGACTATGGGCACACACTTTGGGTGGAGTCTCCCAACTCCGTCATACTTCATGTCTGTCCCGCGGATCCTCAGCCCTGTCCCCGCCCCATTGAGCCATCTAGAGCGCGAATCAAGGACAACAGGCGCATGAGAGCGCATAAGAGAGCGCTCAACACAGAGCTACTGAACGCTTCACAAGACGACAAGTTGCAGGCTGGCACGCGTTGATTGCCTGATGCCCACCCAACAGCACTGTTCGATAAGCCACCCTGTACAATCCGTCCACTCGATCTTGTAGCCGTTACACAATGGGAATCACATCTGCTCCCCGCGCCCGCTCGCCTCATACGCTTACGCTGTATGAGAGCCCAAGGCTAGCACTGCAAGATAATGTGTTGAGGACTCACCTCTGACGCACTGCAAGGTAAGCTACAGGCACCGATGAGCGCCCTGGAACGCGTGTGAAGTCATTTGTGGAGAAGTTGCCCTTGTCCAACGGCTCACGCCTTGCCTCACGGTGGATCTTCTTCCTGGCGCTTACAGACAGATGCATCTTGATGAGTAGAAGTCGCAGGCAATAATCTACCTCGTTACACAACATATCGAATCAAAGCTCCATGAAGAAATGAGCCGGTCGAGCTAGTTTTCGCAGACGTGGCCATGGTTTTACTGAAGACTTAGCAGTGTCTTGCTACTCAAGAGAAAAGTCACGGTGGATGGCAATGGATCTATAGCTCTCGAGGCTGTATCCTGCACAGATTTCCCACAGCTAAAGGTGGTTGGCTACAACAAGGCATGTTGGCTGCTTCCGCCAGGCAGTATACGTAGCCCAATGATCTCGCTCATAGCTCAGCATGAATGCAAAACTCAACGTGTACTTCTTATCGAACCGCATTTCCTTTGTCACCGCCTCGTCAGTATCGGTCTTGACACTGCAGTCGACGCCGCAGCTCAGTGTCTTCGGCCTCCACAGCCAGACCCTTGATCCCGGATTCGCGATGCAGGAACAACAGGCCAGGCAGCGATGAGCCTGGTAACATACATACCTGCTCGACGTGCAAATCCAGCCATGTGGACTCCAGCCTTATGCTCGTTACTGACTCGAGAGTGCAGGATCTCTGCTGCTAGCGATTGTATAATGTCTCAGGATGTGTCTGAGGGCCGAGGGAACATGACGGGTAAGTGTGAACGAGAGCTATGCTGTAGTTTGTGAGTCGTTTCTGGTAACAGAAGTCATGTCTTTGGCGACAAGAGGTTACTGCTATAGCAGGCAGAGCAAGGCATTGTTCATCTGCGAACACATGTAAGACACGTAAAGTGTCCAAGACAAAGACCCGGGGTTGCGGTGCGTCAGTCATGATCAATGACATCACATTACCAAGCAATGGAAGACCATCAGCAGTTGGCGAAATCATCAGTATCATTGTCTCGTTATATAGACACAATGGCTTTACTCCGTTTCAGCCAACGTGTCCTCGGGTCGTTCTGGCACCGAAGCCATACTAGGTCCCGCTCACTGCTGTGTCTGGAAACTTTTCAACCCATTGTCCGAATGCTTTTTTTATCCGCCTCGAGTCCGCGCAAGCATCTAAGCAAGCTGACCGCAGTCGGCGATGGTGATCTTGGCCTTGGTGCTACCGCTGGAGGAACCGTAGGACTCGACCTTCTTGACAACGTCCATGCCCTCGACGACCGAGCCGAAGACGACGTGCTTGCCGTCCAACCACGAGGTCTTCTCAGTGCAGATGAAGAACTGCGAGCCGTTGCTGGAGATTTGTCAGAGATTGTTGGTAGCATTGTGAATGATATTGCCTACGTGTTGGGGCCGGCGTTGGCCATGGAGAGGATGCCGGGGCCGGTGTGCTTGAGCTGGAAGTTCTCGTCCTTGAACTTCTCGCCGTAGATGGACTCACCACCGGTACCCTGCCTGCTGTTAGCCTATTGTTCGAGGAGATGACTCGAAGCGCGAAGAAACTTACGTTGCCAGCAGTGAAGTCACCACCCTGAAGCATGAACTGGGGAATGACACGGTGGAAGGAAGCGCCCTTGAAGTGGAGGGGCTTACCGCTGCGGCCGGTACCCTTCTCACCAGTGCAGAGAGCACGGAAGTTCTCGGCGGTCTGTGGATTGCCGTTGTTAGCTCTTGTTCAGACTCAATTGACAGCTTTTCCTGATGGCGGGGTAACGAGAAGCAGCGCGAACTCACTTGGGGGACGACATCGCCACGGAGCTCCATGACGATGCGGCCGAGAGGCGAGCCGTTGGCGGCGACGTCGAAGAAAACCTGAGACTTAGACATTGTGGTGTGTGGTGGTGTTGTGATGTGGAGATGAGGTTGATGAGAGAAGGATGGGGCAAACAAAGCTCAACGAGGGGGTACTCGAGGGTTTTATACCCTTGCATTTGCTATCCACGAAACAGACTCCAGAGCTCTCCGCCATGTGGAACCCCTGTGCGTAATTGGCTGAGCCGAAGCTCTTTTACATCGCCGGTGAGGGGCAATTTACCCCTCCACCTGCACGGCCACACGCGTCGCTGGAGCAACACGCCCACCCACACAATTGACACTTGTCACTGCGTGCTGCTTGCCTGCAACGGGTCTAATCTACACTGTTGTGAAGCTCTGCTACTGAACTGCACTGGAATCCTGACACGCCTTTCACGTCACATTGGCCTCCATCGGAGCAGACGAGAAAGCTTCGGGCGTGCCCCGCGCTAGCCGTAATCAGGATGGGCCAAGAGGAAGTCTCGGCCCACCATCAGCGTCATTCCGGGCAGCTTTCGAGCGACGCATCACCGACAATGGCTGCGATCTACAACCAGCCCAGACCTTTGTTGCCTCAGACAAATCTGAGCGCAAGGAAGATTGCAACGATCAAGGAACAAAGCTGCCTCCATTCTCGGCCCGCTAACGACTCTGCAAGAGCGGACCATGTGTCTACAACGCCTGCTGACCATCATGCACAACTCTAAGACAAGTGCCATGCCTGTGGTAAATACCATGCAACTCACTAAGAACACGCTCTCGCTGTACAAGTGAACAAAGAAAACATCATCCTATAATTAAGCCAACACCTCCTTGGCCTCTGCGGCTCTGAGGAACGCAGCTCGCTCAGCCGCATCCTTTGCCTCGGCATCCCTCCACTGCTGAGCAATTTCTGCCTTCCTTGTCTCGCTTCTCGGCTCAAAGGCCATTTCGAAAGCATCAGGCTTGATGATCAGAAGTGAGTTGGACTTGTCAAGAGGTACCTCGATGTCCCTCCCAGAGACAGGGTCAACTTTTCTCTTGAGGTTGAAAGCCCATATCAGACCACCACAGCCAGTGATAGTCTCATCACGGGTTATACTCATACCAAGGCATTGACGCTGCCCCCAACCAAACGAGGACATGCCAGTGATCATGGGGAACTTGGTGAGCGGCCCCTGGAACGTAGGCCAACCAGCCTCAAGCCACCTCTCAGGTCGGTAGGATTCTGGATCGGGATACTTGACAGGGTTGCGAAGGAAGGCGTAGTCAAGAGGCAAGATACGGGTACCCTTGGGGATGAAGTATCCACCATACCAGTCATCGGCTTCGCACTCATGTGCGACACCTACAGAACTTGTCAGCTCGGTCCGGCTGTGAGTCAGACAAGACTTACCAGTCGGGACAGTAGGCTTCCAACGCATCGTCTCCTTGATGCAGGCGCGCAGTATAGGAAGATGGG
The DNA here is from genome assembly GCA_016920805.1 of Stagonosporopsis cucurbitacearum. Lineage (NCBI taxonomy): Eukaryota > Fungi > Ascomycota > Dothideomycetes > Pleosporales > Didymellaceae > Stagonosporopsis > Stagonosporopsis cucurbitacearum. Next base: position 1,286,348 of record JAFEKD010000010.1, on the reverse strand, counting down.
ACATGTCGGCCACTGTAGGGGGACCATGCTTGCAGACAGCATCAATCTCCTCTTGACACTTCCGCTGCCACTCTGGGTGGTGAACCATGGCGATCAAGAAGTAGTAGATGGGCCCAGTCACTGTGAAGATACCAACTAGGGCCATCATACCAAGCACACAAGACGCTTCATAGTCCCCGGAGATGTTAGACTTCTCAGCAGTCTCCAGATACGTCTTGGTGAAACAAGGTCGCTGCTTGCCCTTCTCCATCCGGTCCCGTGTGTCGGTGAGGTTTCTCATGAAGAATTCTTGCTGCTCGTCGTGGCGCTTGCGCTCCCGTATTTTCCATGGGTTTATGACCTCAGGTACCCAGTCCCAAAGAGGTGTTAAGACATTGGTGATCGGCCCAGCGGGTGACATCTGTGTGAGAAGGCCCCAAGCGCTTGGTGTTAAGGGCACGCTAACATTGTGGTCGTCCCACGTCAGAGTGGCCATAACCTTCGAACACATATCCTCAAGGGAGAATGAAAAATCGTCTGGGTTCTCAACGAGTCGTTGCAGCCACCTCTTTTGCTCAAATTCCATAATGCCATAGTACCTGGCGTTCGTCGACTCTGTAAGATAAGAGTGTGTAAACTTGCGCTGACGAGCCCAGTACTCTACAAAAGCATCAGTAACATCCTTTATCGAGACCATACGCTTACTCACGGTTCTTTCCCATAAGTGGAAGATATTCCATGGATCCGAAGGTGCTCTTGGCATCAAACAAGGACTTGATCTCAGGTCGATCGGAGTAGACCTTGGCTCGCTTGACCAGAATGTCTTCTGCGATGCTCTCATCCGAGATGATTACGAAGTTCGCTCCCAGCATCTTCGTCCGATAAATCGGCCCGTATAGATCAGCCCATTCTTTGAACTTCAACCACATGAAGTCAATTGGTAAATCGTGGATGCGGCCAACCCATGGTACCAGTGCTGGCCCAGGTAGACCTCGACAGTTGTATTTGGCATTGTACTTAGAGAGGACGCCGATGAGAGCATACACAAGAAAACCGATGACGGCAACGCCGACAGCGTATGCTGTGAATGGATGCATCTTCCTGGTGCTCAACGAAGGGACCAGAGAATGTTCAAGTACGAAAATGATTGTACCAAGCCACCGAGATGGAAACACAGCTACATATCAGGTATAGAAATTTTGGTCAGGGCCCATCTTGTCCGGGTCCCCAAGGTTTGGGACCGTAGCAACGTTGACGAGATTGCATGGCGCACTGATATCCAGCCTACACTAGTCGGTCCTCCAGTGGCGTTAAGGCTGGACTGATTGCCTGATCAGTGCAGATTCAGGCATGATGACCGTCTTCTACCAATCAACGCATTGAGAAATTGACCGACAGAGTGGTAGCACACGCTGCTTCCAAGAGACTGAAGCACACCAGGGCAAATAGTGGTTAAAAACACGCGCCGACTAGCCGACTCGGACAGCTAGAGTCGGTGTTTCCGGCGCCGACCATGACATGTTTGGATCGTCAAGACACGTTCCAGTGGGTGACGATGCAGGGCGAAGCGTTTCTGTTGATCGTCATCAGTTTCCCCCAAATCGACTACCAATTGCCGTCTCCGGTACCTGAAAGTGGACGGCCACTGCGTCAGGCTAGAACCAGTGACTATTTTCCAGTGAACTGTGACGTTGAAGTCCCCAAGCATCATTAATAGCTACCACGCCTTTGTACGTCAGTCGAGTAGCTGTGTTGTTGCCATTTTTTAGATCTTCAGCCACAACCGTGTTGATGCAAGTGAGATCCATCGTTTGAGCAAGATCTTCTGCTTACTTACCGCCAGCAGTTATCTCGGGACGCCCACCAGTCGGATTTCTGCACAAAGATTGTCCAAGAAAGACATTTGGGGCTGTTTTGCTCCGCGATACATATAGCCCCGACACATATTGCAGCCGGTTTCTGCTGTGGAGTTGTCACCGGAGAATTTAGTTACTGACATAAGTTTCACAGACTGGCACGCGCCATTGGCGCCGCCATGCATGTCAGGCGCTAATCTGTGATAAAGTTGCACTAGATGAGGGGAACCAAGCTTGTTTGGTTGATGACTGTGCAGTTCAGCATACAGAACAGCCTCGTGCTAAGATGTAAATTTAGCGTATGGTTGCGCAGCCTTAGCCTTTCGGACTTGGGTGTGGGGAACCATAGCGCGACCTTGGTCCCTGTCAGCCTCGGGAGCTAACTCCAACGAACGCTATTCTAGTTGACGACATCATGGACCTCAGTGTGTGTCTGCACATCTCCGCCTTGTGTACCCATCATCGCCCGAATTCTGGAACGCGTCTTTGCGAGAGCGAGAATAAACAATACGGTTCTTACTCGGCCGGTCGGAAGTCCGATGTCTTCGGTAACCCATGTTGGGATCCCCAAAGCCGAGCAGTGCTTGTGCGGTTCTTAAGATGAATGAAAAGCGCCATGAGCTTATCGGTGCCTATCTGGCTTCACGTGGTCAGGATACAGTCAAAGAACTGAACTCGCAGCCATGCCTCACGCACTTACATCTCGCGACTCTACGATGGAGGCGAAGCCTCTGGGTTCCTACGAGAAGACTGGAATCGACGTTTTAATCGTAGGAACTGGTCTGGCTGGTCTTGTTGCTGCGCTTGAATGCACGCGCAAGGGACACAATGTCCGTGTTTTAGAGAGGAACGCCGATATCAACACAGCTGGTGAGGATCAAATTGAAGAACTCTAGACTAGTTGCTAACCTTGAGTTCAGGTGACATGTATTTCATGGGTCTTAGTGCAACACGTTTCCTGAAGCACTGGCCAGAGCTTCTCGAAGAGTACAAGAGAATCTCGCTCCACAACGCCTGGATTGAAACATTCAAGCACTCTGGCGAGGTTGTCATCTCCCCAAAGAAGGTCGCCGACCGCCTGCGGGCGCAAGGGTTGGACCCTGACACACCACCTGGCGAGTTCCAGATGCGCCCACTCGTCTACCGTATGTTTGTAAATGCAGTGGAGAAGCTCGGTGTCTCAGTTGAGTTCAATCGTAAGATCGTGGACTACTCTGAAGACGAGACAAAAGGCAAGGCCTATTGCAAAACAGAGGATGGAAAGTCGTATGAAGCCGACGTCATCATCGCAGCCGATGGTGTAGGGTCCAAGAGCCAGAAGCTGGTCGGAGGTCAAGTTCGCGCACAACCCTCTGGCCGCGCCATGTGGCGCGCTGCTTTTCCAATTGAAGAGCTTGACAAGAATCCCAAAGTTAAAGAATTCTTCAAGATGATGCCTGGCAATGAGCCAATCGTGAGGACATGGTTGGGCCCTTCTACCTACGCTCTGACATTGACTCGTGAGGACGTCATGGTGTGGATCATGAACCACGATGTAAGCATCGCCAGCTCTCCACTATCAAAGACACGCTAACATTTTCAGGTCACAGGTACTGAGAAAGAGAGCTGGAACAATACCATTGAAAAGGAGGAGGTCTTGGACGGCATGGATAAGATGCCTGGTATGGAGAAGATCAAATGGGCACCTATATTCAAGGAACTTGTCGAGGTTACACCTCCGAACACCATCGTCAACTTTGAGCTGCTCTGGAGAAACCCCCAACCCAAGTGGGCCTCACCAGGTGCCCGAGTCATCCAGATTGGTGACTCTGCACACTCCTATCTCCCAGCCTCCGGAAATGGTGCCACACAAGCCATTGAGGACGCTATCTCGATCGCTTCCTGCCTACAGATTGGCGGTAGGGACAACATCCCCCAGTCTGTGCGCGTCCATCTTCGCTTCCGCTTCATCCGAAATTCCTGCGCGCAGAAGCTCGGCTTCTCCAACGCCGAACTTCTCCAGGACACCGATTGGGACAAGGTCAAGCTCGACCCGCGCCGTGCTGCGCCCAAGTTGCCGAAGTGGGTGTGGTCGCATGATCCTGAGGCGTACGCATACGAGAACTACCACAAGGCCGCTGAGAGCATCAAGAAGGGTGTTGATATGGCAGATGAAGACAGCTACGAGCCCAATTATCCCAAAGGCTACAAGTATGAGCCCTGGAACATCGAGAAGATCATGGAAGACATGAGGGCTCACAAGCCCATCGATCTCGGCCCTGGTGACTGGGAGTAAAGATCGAAGGCATTTTCATGACAGTGACGAAACTTGCATGCATTTGAATTTCTATAGCGATAAATCAATATCTAATATTTGCAAACATAGAAGACGCCTTCGTTCGCGTTACAGCCACTATGGTGCACTCCTCCTCGCTATCATGATTTTTATAGCACAAAATGCGATTTGCTTTGCTCCTATAGGCTTCTACTGACAGATCCAATCCCGTCTCATACACACAACATCTACCATGGCTGCTTACCCCCGCAGTGCTCCCGAGCACACACCATGCAGCAGGCCATCAGCTTACGTTCCCAAGATCAGGCACATCCAGACACAAGCTATCAACTACCAATCAGCAGCCAGCAGGTCGGCGAGGCGCAAATATCGGCGCTTCGTGAGCGCCGAACTGCTCAAGCAAGGGCACTTGCATACCCGAGACAAGGATTTTGATCTCGCATCTTACTTCGGCTCTCCAACCGGGCATGCATTGAAAATTCCAAGCGCGAGGCTCGAAAGTAGTGCTAAAAGGCGAGAAAGAAAAGTCAATGACGTAGCTGTTTCACGCTAGTGTTGGGTAGAGGCTCAACATGAATGTTCTCTCATGAGGAAATGATGTCGCAGTTATGAGTTCTGAGGCCTGAGGCTAATATCGCCAGCAATGATTTACAGCAAACAGTGCGTTGAAAGAATGGCGACGTTCAATTAGCATAATAGCCAGTCAGCGCCGTTTGAGCCTCAGTCGGACAAACGGTGTCAGCTGGCGCAGTCTCTTACAGCCCATGACAGGAGATTGACAGTAAGCGATGGCTATAATGTAACTTCAATTAATCGCGATGTGGAGAGAAATACAGCACACGTGACCTTCGTCAGGCATAGCATCTTCTACTCAATAACTAATACCTCATGCTTTTTAACATTCCAAGATGTCACAATCCAAATATGGTCGATCTTGACTTCATAGATACGATAAGATGGATTCCGAGCTCCGCTCATTAGTATTCTGCCTCGCAGCAGACGTATCAGCGCACATCACCACGGCCGTACTGACGACTTCCCACCTCTTGTCAGAGAATAATCGAGACTCCAGTGGAAGGTCAAGACCGACGACAAAGTCATGAGAAGATGTTCAGCACACCGTCCAGAGATCGTAGTATCTTACAGAACTTGCGAATCATTGCAGACCATCCTCTCCATTCCACTCGATTTGCTGTGATATTCGGTGGCCACATTTGTTCACCATGCACCATTGAGCCTCTCTACCATTGAGAGCCTTGATACGAGACCGCAGTCAAACTAAAAGGGCAATGTGATGCACTTGTCATTAAAGGAGGCCATACTCGCCACGCATTGTAAGACGTGCATGAGGCGCAGCGCGGCGACTGAGCTGGTACATAAGTTTGTCTTCTATGGTCTCGAAGAATAGTGGACGAGAAATGACCTACACGCGCGGGTGGGTATGAACAGGAAGAAGATCGTCAAGGTACAGGAATTTGTTGATAGCAGGAGACTTTCGAGCGCGTTGAATCGTTGAGGTTTGGACTGACGTGAAAGCCTGGTCCGACGTAATGCTGCTGAATGTTCTCTCTAGCGAAGGGTGATGCGTCCATGCATTCATCAATATCGATAGAACAAGACACATGCAACTCCCGCGAAGAACGATGTAGTGGCAGATCTTTGCCCCATCAAACTATAGTACCGCGCTTTTCCTAATCGGTGCCACTAGCAGCGAGCATCTTCGTCCGCTCTGGCGAATCGCGAGCTTAATGTGCAGAGTTCGCCTGAACGCCGCTGCAGACAGCCCTTATCGGACTTCGGAAAGCTGAAAATCGACCGGTGTGCCGAAGCGTTGTTTGTGATACGCACTCCAGCGGGGATGCGTCCCCACAACAGCAGAGCGGCCACAGGGTGGGAAGCGGAGCCGTTAGGATGCACGTTTGTGATGCTCGAGGGACATTCATATCCTTAGCAACGCCCAGAGCTCTTCCTTGCTCTGAATTTCGATCCTGGTTGCTTGGATTGATCAAGCTCAATATACACTAAGGATCAATACTTCCAAACCGCACCCAAGCACACCATCGATACCAAGCGACACACTGCCATGGCCGCCAACAAAGCCATCCTCATTACAGGTGCCACGGGAAAGCAGGGCGGTTCCGTTCTGAACCAGCTTGCAAGCCATGCTACCGCTTCTCAATTTACCCTGCTGGCTGTCACCCGTAATGCAGACAGTCCCTCGGCTAAGCGCATTGTCAAGCGCTACCCCCAGGTTCTGCTCGTGCAGGGCGACCTTAATGACGTACCCGGACTTTTTGTTGCCGCCAAATCCACGCTTAAGGAAGCCAGGAAGCCCGAACAGATCTGGGGTGTATACTCGGTCCAGATCTCCATGGGCCCCGGCGTCACGACAGAGTTCGAAGTCAAGCAGGGCTGTGATTTGATTGACAAGTCTATCAAAGAGGGCGTCACACACTTCGTCTATTCGAGCGTCGACCGCGGCGGTAACGAACATAGTTTCAACAACCCAACACCGATCCCGCATTTCCAGACCAAGGAGGAGATTGAGCAGCACTTACTCAAGAAGGCTGGTAAGAATGGCGAGAATATGGGCTGGACTATATTGAGACCTGTCGCTTTCATGGACAACCTGGAGCCTGGCATGAAGTCCAAAGTCTTTCTTACTGCGCTGAGAGATACTCTCAAGGGAAAGTCGAACCAATGGGTGTCGGTCGAGGACATTGGTCTCTTTGGCGCCAAGGCATTCAGGAACCCCAAGGAATGGAACGCACGTGCCGAAGGTCTTGCTGGCAGCGAAATCACAATGGATGAGATGAACGGATGCTTTGAACGAGCCATTGGTCAGCCTGTACCTTATGCTTTTAGCTTCATGGGTTCAGCGCTCATGTGGGCGGTCACCGAAGTCAATGTTATGATCAATTGGTTTGCGGATGAGGGCTATGGTGTCAATATCACCAAACTCAAACAGGAGGAGCCACAGTTATGTGACTTTGAGAGGTGGCTGAAGGAGAGGAGCGGATGGAAGGATCAGGCCATCAGGAGTTAGGTCGTGATACTGGAAGCGTCTGGCGTTCATTCTGTCCTATAGTATCAATTACCACACTTAGCACTTGTCACAAACTCTGTGCTGATGCTGGTTTACAAACGCAACGACTGTTTGGTGTGTAACTCCCTAGCGTTTGTTCAGATCTGCAATCATGTTCTGTGAACTATGAAGCATATTGCAAACCGGCCATAGCATGATGGACTAAGAGAGCCGTCTTGAGATACTTTGAGGATATTGATTCATTCTATTATCTGAATTCGACCGCTTGAGTAGGGTGCCATAATTTGCAAACACTTCAATCACTTTACGTGCTTTCCACTATGTTTTATGACAGCATCTATGCGAGCAACTGGTACAGGGCCAAGCTACCAGCTATGACAGGTGTAATAAGCCTGAGCCTGTTCCAGCTCGCCCATTTCTTCGCAACAGTCTCTGCCTCCTTCAGCTCCGTATCGCTGGCACGACCAGCAAGGGCCTCCAGCTTGTCGTTCAGAGGCTGCATGTTCTTTGCTGAGTGGATAATGGTCGTAAAGTGCATGGCAGCTGCGAGAGCAAACAGCTTCCAGTCGTTGCGAGCGAGGATTCCCTGATTGTACGTGGCATATCCTGCATACGCATAACCCAGAAAACCAAGAGTGGAGATCGGGCGGAAGAATTGGTTGCCAACAGTCCAGCAGAGAGGCCATTGGCGACCAAGAAGTTGCGCGCGCTCCTTGTGCTCCGGAGAGCTAGGGGGAGGAAAATTGACGAGCAGTGCGGGGACAGTCATATAAGACTGTGTGATCGCATTTCCTGGGGCTGTTAATCCTGAATACATTTAGATGCCTGTCTTGCCTTACCGGCGAGAATGAATGAGAACGTGATGCAGGTGCCTGCGACGCCCTTGACAATGAGGTTGTCAGACATTATGGTATTCGTGTGTGATATAGAGATTTTAGGGTTCTTTGTATTTCAACAGGAAGCGTGAAGCTGAAAAAAAACGCAACGAAGGAAACAAGCTGATCTTGAATTCTTCGTCAACAAGACCTTCAAACACAAACGTTCGGAACCGCGACGCGACCGAGAGCCATCTCCGCTCGGCACCACCCAGCATAGCTTTCCCGAGATGTCGGTCGACCCAAAATCTACGTGATGTGATCAACGCGTTGCGATTGGGCCATCGGTTCCCCAATGTCCGCCGCGGACTTTCAGCCCTTGGGATTGGACAGCAGTCCATTACATCATGATTGGTGGGTGTCACTGCTTCTTCAAGCCGAACACCTCATCTTCATGCAAGGGAAGGCAGATGGCAGAATGGGAAAGCATAAATGAGCAGATATCGCTGACAGTCGAGGCATTGCGAGGCGTTGCGAGGCTGTGTTCAAAGGATGGGTATAGGTATGTGATCTTGCACAACGACACGCTAGCCTTGTTTGAATTGATCCTGAGAAAGCTCTTGTGCGGCTTCTTCCTTCATTTTTCTTCAACCATACTCCCAAACATTATTCATCTGTTATGTCATTTCTGCCTCTGCTTCCTCCACTAGAAAAGTCTATACCTGTCGCCTTGCGCGGATTGTCAAACGTGCTGATGGTAACGGACCAGGGTAGAGTCTGGAAAGGCCCGCAATACAATGAATTCAACTCAATCGTAAGAATTCTATGACGATCGGTTATACTCATGAAATTCAAGAAAGCTAGGAACGTGTACTATCATCTCCGGCTTTACTCATAGTATTAAAACGCTTCGTATGGCCACGGCCCACCCGCGCGCAAGCTGCCATCCTTAAAATCAATGGCAACGAGACACTTAGGCTTCGTACTGAGAGTACAGCATTGGATCCTGACGAGCCACTCGACCGCACCTCATGATGTGAACGTTGGTAGCTATGTCGTCTATGCTGCGTCGACAGGAGACTTTTTCTCGGTTGTTGATGCCGCGAGGTTGCATGCATACGTCATTTCTCATAGACTTAGCAATCTCTTGCTGGACAACTACCTACTGTTGACAGGGTAGCGAGGTCACTATACACATGGTAAGGCGCATAAGTCGCAGCTAACAGGGCGCAGCTTGTGGGGGTCGCTCGACTCCCGCAGCATTCTGGTGGTACATGACAATGAAGGTTCAGGTTCAGGTGACCAGCTCCCCTTTAGCTTTCCTTCGCTTAACTTGGCATACGTATAATGTCACCACTCCACCAGTGAATTATCTCTGTAGTGCAATACGAGGCGCAAGGACCTATATGCCGAGGCAGCGATGCGAAAACTGGCATGGCGTAGCTGCATCCGTCCAGACGCTAACCGGAGAAGCGGCTGCTCCTTCAAGACCGAATAGCACTGCGCCACGGTGTTGGACGCCTTGTTCAATATGTAAGAAACTCCAGTTGCAGCAGAACGAAGAGTTGACCAGGACAAACAATCTGCCTTCACCGCCCGTCAGGTCATCATGAATCCCCTCACCGCGACACTGCTATTCGCAGCCCTGGCAACTGCTCAATCATCAAACATCACTACAACAGCATGGATGACCAATTTCGCTGGTTCCGATAAATATGGCTATGTCGCGTCCGTCATCAACGCCGACGCTCAGCATGTGACCCTTGCCCTAGAATTCGACGCCGATACCGATCGGGACGCTCTACACGTTGGTGGCCCTGGCGGCAACTATACCTTCGCCCCGTCCCAATTTACACTACAAGACGCCATGACCAGGATCTATCCCCAGCCGCCAGGCGACATGAACGTAGCAATTGCATGCTCGCAGCCCGCGCAGACAGCTGCAGATGTGACATGCTATGGCAAATTGGGCGATGGCTACGCCCGATATGCTTTCTGCAATGAATACCAAACCACGGGCACGGAGAACCGCGAGCCACACACCATTTCAACCGAGTACCCTCACACGTACGGCACGGGAACTTGGGGCGAGAGCGGCACAGAGACCGTTACTCGCATCAACACCTTCTCGTACCGGACAGACACAACGACACCGGCCTGGTGCACTAGCGATGATGTCCCGCAGTCTGTGCTGACAACCTCGTTCACCACCACTGCGGCTGAGTTCGCAGTCTATCAGATTGTCATCTACGCTGGTCAGGAGAAGCTGAGCGCGTACTCTCCCAATGCTACACAAACTGGCTCATCCGGGATTATACCGGGCGCTACAGCGACGGCTGGTATTTCCGGAAGTGCCCCTGCGAGTGCTACTCAGAGTGCACCCCCTGAGACTACTGGTGCGGCTGGAAAGGTCAATGCTATAGTGCCTGCGCTTGCTGCCGTTGGCGTTGCTGCCGTGATGGGAATGCTCTAGAGGTATATAGTAGCTTGCAATCACATGAATGTTTCCGTCTTGCTTAGACTTTTGCAAATGCGTGTCGCGTCCGAATCCAATGCTCAGCGCGATCTGGTTTCTGCCTCGACTTGATACAATTTAGATGTTAGTCAGTATCCTACACATTGTTGCTGCGGTGCCCATGACAATAGGATCCACTGAAGGGGAGATAAAAAAAACAGACATTAATTAACTACTACGCATAAGCAAGTAAACTCAGACTATTAGTGTACACGTACAAAACAGAAGAAAAAAGAAACAAAGCAGTAAACGACTTGAACCAAACAAAAAAGACCGCATACAAACACGTAAAAACGCTTCGCACATAGCACCCTTCACTCCTGGTACTTCTGCACCGGCTTCTTGCTCCTGCTACTTCTCGTCAGCCCTTTTGTCGACTCCCTCTCGGCCCTCTCCGCCTCTGTAGCATCTTCTTCTCCCCCCCCCCCCAGCCACTGTTGCCACGGCCTTCCTTCGCCGTTTTGCTCTATGCGCTTCTTTATTTTCATCTGCTGGCACCAGCAGCTTCGTCTTATCGAAATTCAAACTCTTCTCGACAGCCATCTCGCTTGAAGCTGTAATGATCTCAATTTCCGGGATAGCTGGTCTGTACAGCCCGGACTCCATGATCTTGTGCAGCATCTCCGGCTCATACGCTGCCATCATCCGGAGACGGATCTCGCCATTCCGCGCAGCGGCATCTTCAATGGCCTGGAGTTCCTTTACTGCAGTGGTATCGAACACTGTGTAGTCTTGGAGCCAGACTTCGCTGAAGTTCCTGTGTGGCTCGTGCACAAATGTACGTCGGAAGTGCAGGTGCAACAGTGCCCGAACTGTGATTCCATTGTGACCTTGACCATGTTGGATAAGGCGCGGTGTCAACCAGCTAATGTTCTCAGTGCGCCATGTGGCGAGCTGGCTGGAACTCAACGTGGCGAAGTCCGGCAGGGTGGAGGTACCACGAGGCCAACCCTGCTTTGAGGTGTCTGCAGCAAGGAAAATATCATGGTCTGTGTTGATATTGAAGGTGTAGGTCGTAGGATCGATGCGGACTTCGGTTGTGAGGCCCTCAATTGTGGTTTCACTTTCGAATGAGGTCGTGGGACCATTCCCCGTCTCACCAATATTTAAGCCTTCAGAGTTCAGACTTACCAAGTCATTGCAGGTGGCCTTCTGCTTCTTAGTTGGACGGTCTGAATTTTCGCCGTTCTTGCGTTTTTTGCCACGTGTAGGCACGCCGGGCACGACTTCCGACTCAAGAGCTGCAGTCAGACCCGTCATAGCATCCGGGCCTGTTCTGGAGGTAGGCACGGCACGCTTCACTCCACTAGTTTTGTTTGTACCAGCGTAGACAAGACTCATTACAACATGTTCCAGAAGATAGCACTCGGGGTAATGCTCCACTTCTCCATGCAAGTCTGGAGCGTTATTTGTGAGGCTCTGAAGCCTATCGATGATTTGCATATGGCTCAAATTCTGATCCATATCAAGCATTGTTCTGTATTGAGCGGCAGTAGTCTTGTCGATGGTGTTTTCGTTGATTCCACCAAAAGCTGCTTGCAGACTCAGCTTCTTTCGCCAAGTACTCGAACTGACGCCTGTTGATTCAAGGCTGGGGTTCTTCTTAAGCCAGTCATCGACTTGAGCTTCCTCCATTGATGCGAAATCAACGTAACGATCACTAATGGCCGTGAAAGCAGAGGAGTTTTTGAGCGCTGCATATAGAGCCGCGCTTGCGGAAGATTTTCCCTCCGCGAGCTTGTTGCCGGAACCGTCTTGTGCTGATTTACAATCTTCTATCAACATCCTTTGCACGTCCGGATCGTCAAGAGAGTCGTTTTCGTTGTCTTCATCACCATTGCCGTTATTGTCGTTGTTGTCATTGTTGCCATCGCTATCGTCGCTATCGCTATCGTCGCTATTGTCGTCGTCGCCATCGTCGTCGCCATCGTCGTCGCCATCGTCGTCGCCGCCGCCGGGATTGCCGCCACCTCGTCGTGCAGGTAATTCACCTCCTCTCTCATGTTCAAAAGTTCGACCTTCAAATTCACAAAGTAGTCTGAGTAGCTGGATTGGAGTGTAGGCACCGAGTTGCTGTAAAATGGCTAGGTCAAGCTTGTGCGGAAGAAGATCTACCACTCCATCCTCTCTGGCGACTTCTTCAGCGATTAGATTTTGCATCTCTTGACGGACAAGCCATGAGTTGAAATTCAACTCGTTCACATGTTCTAGCCTCCGGCTTTTCTCGAAGACGCCTTTCAAACCAGTCGGGTGATTCAAGAAATCCTGGTTCTGAAAGATATAACGAAACATCGCAAAGACCCACGGAGCGCACGCCGAAGCTTTGTCGTCTTTGTAGACATTGTCACGAAAATCATGAGGGGCATGTCTGACCGTTCCTGTGTTGAAGTGACCTTGGCTTTCTTCCATGAGTTTGTCGTATCCACAGAGAATCTTGCCAGCAGCGACTGCGACCCCGGGGTACTTGCTTCGTTTGCGACGTTTCGGAGAATTCATATCTACCTCGAGGGTGCCGTCAAAGAAGCGAGCATCGTCGGTCTTCCTGTCTATGATCATCAATCCCCAATGCATACCTTTGTATGCACTTTGTTCTGTAGGTGCGTGGCGTTGTCCGGAGCGATCGCCTTGTGTCTCCATCACGGGAGCACTGTACATTGCATCGTTACAAGGTACCACGATCCAGCGTACATTGTCTTCGTGCAAAGCCTTGAAAACACCAGGTGCCCAATTGACGAGACTGTCTTTATCGATCTGACCTGTACCGAAGGAGGCCAGTGCTAGAGCTGCGTTTGGTGTAACGATGACCGTATCCAAATGTTGGGTCTTGTTGGCCAATTGCAATACCATGGGCAATGTGAGTTGATCGTCTGTCAACCAACCATGACCCATCCCACATGTTCCTGGCGTTTCCAAGATACGGAGAAATTCACTGACGGTGATGCTGAGAGGATCATGGTAGTCGTGCTGAAGGTAAGTTTGGCTCAGCCACTTTTCAATTGACGACTTTCCTGAGACTGTTGTTGAAGCAGTGGCGGGTGTACTGTTCTCGTCATTTGTCGCGTCAGCTGCGCGCTCGGGGGAGGGTTCTGTCATGGCTATTCGATTACCGCAGCACTGTCTTTGTTACAAGTGGATATGTAGGTGAGCTGGTGAGTACGTTTCTGACGTCCTTCGGAGGGTCGAACAATGATCATATATGCTCCTATGACGCCGCCAGGAACAAAGAGTTACCTCGAAGGTCTTGTGAGACTCCAGCGAGTAACAAAGACAAGGAAGCCGCCATGGCGTCTTTTATCTCACCAAGCATGCAACGGTAGCAATCTTGCCTACACAAGAGCCGGCAGTCTGTTGCATTGTCACAACAAGGAAGTCCTCACGGCACCTAAGTGCAGCCGCCCGCTTCGGTACCAGAGGGTGTTGCTGAAGACATAGGAAGCGCATGGAGATGAATATAAATGAAGACAAAGGGGAGGAGCATAGAAGAAAGCTGAAAGGGCGTGGCGTCTCCCTTTGGGTTGTTAGTGAGATTATCTGAAAGACATGCCCTGGGTTATTGTTAGTAGTAAGATTGGCGGCGATGATCGAGGTACGGTCTGGTTTAGATGAGAACAATGCGAGGTAGAGTCATCGGTTCTTTCCAGCACTCGTGGCGCTCCCCCTCCCTCTCGATCTTCTGTACTGAAGCACGTATGGCATGCTTGTTTAGTGGTGAAGAAATCGTTGGAGGTTTGATGCGGTCGAGTTGCGGGCGGTGCAGGGAAGGCAGAAAGGAAACAGCACAACCACTCTTCTACACTGCTGCACAACGTCCTCACGCGACGTCAAGTATGACGCATCCAAAGTCCAATCTGCATCTGGAGCGAAGCAGGTGTCGCGAACTCGCACACCGCAGCCCCCGCTAGAGGGTTCCCTAGCAACGCGTGCTTGGCGGGCAGGTGTGCGCTTGATGCACTCCCTGGTCCTCGCTCACGCACGTCTGTTTGAGCCCCTTCTACACTGCACTGAACACCACTTTCCCCATACAGACCCAATTTTGGCCTTTCCTGATACACACCTGTACATACAGACTTCGCATCACATATACACACAATGGTGAGTATTACACAGCACATATTTACCTAGAAAGGGGCACGATGGTGAGAGAGCGGCACTCCGAGCGTCGTGGTTGGCTGCCCGTGCCTGCCGTTGCCGGTCAACAAAGCAAGGCACAACAGACCCTTTTGCGCAGCTCTCCTTCACCTGGGCGGCTGCGCAGCACGACTTTGTTACACAGCAGCCAACTAAACACCGCGCACGCTCCTCCCACGACCCTTTTCGAGTCCCAAAATACACACGCCCACACAAAGACAACAAAGAGTCACTCCGGACACTATGAGTAACGACCACCAGGCCTCCACCAACTACCGCGAAGCGTTCCAGCTCTTTGACAAGCGCGGCAACGGGCGCGTCGACCGTGGCGCTCTGGGCGACCTGCTGCGCGCATGCGGACAGAACCCCACGTTGGCTGAGATTGCAGACCTCGAGCGCGGTGTAGGCGCTGACTGTACGTTCCCCTCTCCCCTGCCAAACGCAGAAACTTCAACGTCCGAAACTTTGGAGACAGGTGGCTAACACCTCCTAGTCGACTTCGACACTTTCTCCAAGATCCTCAACCGACCCGGTGGGTTCCGCGAGCCCTTCGACATCGAAGAGTATATCCGAGGGTTCCAGGTGTTCGACAAAGATCGTAGCGGGTTTGTCGGCAAGGGTCAGATCAAGTACATCCTGACGAACCTGGGTGAGAAGATGAGCGAGGAGGAGGTTGACGAGCTATTCAAGAGCACAATTGACGCAAGCAACGACGAGGTTGATTACAGGGGTAAGCCATCAAAGCCCGCCCACCACATGCGGACACGACGAGACGAGGAAATGCTAATGCCAGCCAGAATTCGTCAAGACGATCGCAGAGAACTAGATGGTTGAGCACGGTTGTTACGGTCTTACGAGGAGCTTCATGTTTATGGTTTCAGCATGCGGATACTGGCGTTGGGATACTCGAGGGCGCGGCACTGGTCTTCTTCACTGGGCTATCTGAGGAAGGAGAGCGGAGTTCTGTAGCCAGGCTGCTACTGCGGCCTCAATTTGCACACGATTCATGCACTGCTTGTTCCCAACCCCATCTCTCTGCCGATTTGTGCCATGCACTCCGCAATATCGTAAAAAAGCATAGGAAATTAGCAATTTGTGGCATGATTGAAGATTGGTCGAGGGCGAGCAGATGCAATCTCACCGCCATTGCAGGTGATCGTCACTCTGTCCAACTACATCATCTTGCACAAGTTACCAGCCTTCATGATATGCACCCACAGGAGACATCTGCACGATTTAAACATCACAGAACGTCACACAGACATGAAAGACAGCACGCTGATCCAAATCAATATATTGATTCAAAGACATGTTTTTTGGTCCAATGGGCCACGTCTATGTCGGTAGGCATCGTGTGTAGCATGAGAAGCCTTGCGCGCTCGCCAGTGGGGTATCGCATATGATTCGCATGAAGCAGGAAAAAACATGAAACAAGAAACAAAGAAACAAACCCAGATGGCTGCGCGCTCGCAAACCTGTATGCATGTGTTCGCTGATGCCGTAACGCCAACCCTATCCAAGCGTTGTGGAGATATGTTTAGAATGATGAAAGAAAAGAAGAAAGAAAGAAAAATTGCAGTCATGGTGATCATGAGTGAGACCGTGGTGGCTGGGAAGGACGACTACCCGCGGAAAACGCGTGGGTGATGTTCCCGCGGCAAGGAGAGGCACGGATAGTGGGGGGCGAGCGTAGCGTGAGGCTGAGACGGTCTGTTGCTGTGCTGCGCGGGGAGCCTGTGCTCCACGACCACTACCATGACTGCTCCTGCGACTGCGCCTGCGACTTTGCCTACGCCGCCACAGCCGTGGCAGACGACATGCCTGCAACAGCGCCGCTATTGGCTGCGGCACCGGTGCTCTTCTTGTAGTTGATCATCTCGGAGGTCGTCATGAAGCCGCCAGGAATCAGGAACACGACGTCGTCGCGGCGCCCAGTGCGGTCCCCGCCGAACTGCGCCCAGTCCAGCTGGTAACCCACGGCAAGGTTGCAGCGCCCGCAGCGCTGGAGATAGCGCTTCTCGAAGCCATCGTCGCTGGTCATGATCTCGGCGGTGCGCTCCTGGCGCGTCGAAAGGAGCAGGCCGTAGTGGGAGTTTGAAGCAGAGTCGTTCTTGTTCGCTGGAGGCAAAGGCATGATGTGCGCCTTGTCCTGAGAGTTCTGTCGTGTTGGCAGGGCCGGCAGAGATGTGGTTGTGGCGAGCAGAAGGTGGCTGCAAAGGCAGTGGTACGTGTAGACGGTGTTGGAGGCCTGGAGGGTGATCTTCTCCTCGGGAGTGGGCGAAGGCATGGCGAAGTAGGCGCGCGAGGACTGGACGATATCCATGGTGTCTGGCTGTGTGATGATTTCGAAAGGTGAGGAAGTTGTGCGTATTCGCGTTGTGGGAGTGGGTGTCGCGGGAAGTGGGGCGCAACGCCTGGAGATTTGTATGGGTGTCGTAAGATTAACTTGGGTATGGAGCAACTGTACGGCTGGCAGTACCCGCGGTCTTATGTAGTGGCTGAGTGTCAGAGGGTTCGGGATGAGGTCGGCTGGGCTGCAGAATGTTGTGGAAAGACGTATGATGTAGTCCGGCAAGGGACTGCGGGCAGATTTATGGCCGTCCGGATTGGGACTGAAACAGGTCTTCGACACGCTTTGCGCTGACAAGCAGAAGGTCAAGCGCTGACGCGGTGGGGGACGGCACAGGCTCCTGTTCCAGGTGGTCAGCCAAGCAACTGCCTGCGGCTGCCTGTGCGAATGCGCGTGGTACAATGAGGCTCTGAGGCCAAGTGGAGTCGCTACACGTATCAGGCGCCGACGCTGTGTGAAACGGTATTGCGTAGCCAAGACGTGCAGCCACTCTGATACTCTTCGGCCGTTCTTGGTGGCAGAAAGCAACAGAGCTAAGCAAAGCCTAGTAAGAAATCGGCAAAAACTTCGAGAGTGGGCTCCACAAAGCTATCCACAGAAGCAGCTTGAAAAGATAAGCTGGCCGAGTGCAATGTGTTGAGACGCCCACGCTGTCCGTTGTGTGGTGGAGGGTGCTTTATACAGCGGACTTCTGCCAATGACTGCACTGGCCGTGGGCGAGCACAGTAACCCCACGACGAGGGCGGTCCTGGTCCCCGCGATTGTCCGTGGAGAGCCCTGTAATGCGCTCGAGTAATAGACAGAGAGAATCAAACGAATGAATTGCGAGGAGGCCACCACGCGGTGCCTGGCATGTGACACGGCTGCATCGCCCCAAGTGGCCGAGCGCCATCGCCCAGAGCTGCCCGTTGCTGTCCCTGCGTCGAAGTTTCGGGCCACTCTGTTTCGGAACTGCTGCGCGCCGCATCCGCTGCGCATCACAAACAAACGCTAGTGCTTTGTCTCGGCTGGGTGCTTCGAACCGTGCTCTGCGACGGCGACAACATTCGCATAGTAGAAGGCATGCCGATCACAAAGGATGTGGTCAAGTTTGGCACTTTCGTTGTGACAAGTCAGGTGTGTGCACATTTCGCGACCCCATTGGCGGCCCGCTGCAGAGCTGTGACGTGAAGCAGTGAGCAATGTCGTGGGCGCGGCCAGATTGTTGATGCATCTGCTTACAGTTGCAGGTCTTTCACCTGACACGCCTGTCATTCGCCCTCGTGAATCTCAAACCGCTGCTTCCTGGCCATGTGTTGATTTCACCCCGCCGGATCGTGCCGCGCTTCAACGACCTCTCTCCAGCTGAGGTGCAGGACCTCTTCCTGACCGTGCAGCGCGTGTCGCGCATGGTGGAGCGCGTCTTTGCTGCCTCGTCACTGAACATCGCCATACAGGATGGCGTAGATGCAGGGCAGAGCGTGCCCCATGTGCATGCCCATATCATCCCTCGAAGAAAGGACGATCTGGAACACAGGGGCGGCACTGATGCCATATATGAAATGATGGAGAGCGAGGAGGCTCATCTTGGGAAACAGATGGAGGAGAGAGAGAAGACTGAACTGGCTGAATTGGCCGACGGTGAGGTGAGGAACAAATTCCCGGCCGTCGACAATGACAGTCGCAAGCCGAGGAGCAACGAAGAGATGCAGAAAGAGGCAGAGTGGCTGGCAGAAGAGATGACAAAAGACGAGCAAACATAGATGGCCGATAGGTCCAATATCAAATCATTCGAGATTCTTCTTGCACTTCGCTCAATTGATTCTCACCCATGGACGCCGCTACTATCAGGCTCAGGACACCACATCACTCTGACTAGAGATTGTCTCTCTTACCAGGCTCACCCATTGCCTAGTTGCAACAGCGTGATATTACCGAGTACAACACCTCACTGAGGTTGAAGAAGTGCTCAGGCCCCAAAGCGAATCGTACGTACGAGCGTTAGAGTCGCCCATGGTGCCAGTGAACTAACCTCAAAGCGGAATGGGTCGGGGATGAGGGTCCACCTGGCACGTACCAATGTCTCATCCCAACCTCCACCTCATTCGCAATGTCTCGTGTTAATCGACATCATTGTTCTTCCGATTACCCAGTTAATCCTGTCCCGGAGCATGTCGGACTCTCCACGTGATAAATCATCACAAATCTACCAAACGGATACCCACAACGCCGCAGGTCGAGGCTCTGCAGATACAGACATTGATCTGGAGGAGGCGCAGTTGCTGCTAAGGGAAGAGTTTGACTTCGAAAACAATGATCTTTCCAAGCAACAAACAGCAAGCAGGCCTTCGGGTTGCTTAGGCTTCTTAGCTGGCCCGCAACCTCCTCGCCCTCAAAAGATTGAGCCTTTCTTCCGGTCTATCCAGGAAGGCCCAAGCAGGCTATTAAACAGACTTCTGCCGCGTTCACAACATCAAAGCCTCCTGTTGAACGTGGTCTTGATGCTCTGGCTTTTGGTATTTGTTGGACTTCTCACTACTGAACTACCTACGGTTGATGGGAGTGGGAAGTATGTTGTCAATCTCGATTGTACCGATTCACTCTGGAAACGCAAGAACGGGTGTGGACTTGACGGTGTTAACTGTCATCCTTTCAGCAACTCCTCATTTGCATTTCTTTGCCCGCCGAAATGTGCTGGTGTACAGCTACTAAACCCACATGCTGTCGGAGTATATGAAGCGAACTATCGTCCGCTGGTTGTTGGCAGTGGAACTTATCGAGGCGACAGCTTCGTTTGTGCTTCAGCTATCCATTCTGGGATCATAACTGATCACTCCGGAGGCTGCGGGCGTGTCAATCTTGTTGGCCAACAGAGCGGCTTCCAAAGCACCCAGAGTCATGGCATTGAGTCTATCCCATTCGACTCAGAATTTCCACTCTCGTTTAATTTCACCTCAGCTAAAGACGACAGCTTAAAGTGTAGCAGCGAGCCTCGTTTTTCTCTCTTCGTTGTATCGCTACTGGTTACTATCACACTTTCCCTCTTATCTTCAAAGTCCAAGATCTTTTTTCCGATTCTCGTTATCATCTTTGCTCATGTCAGCTTCGTGTCCGATCCCCCGCGAGCCTCATATCGAAATTTCACAGTCTTGCCCGATCATTTATCAAATTTCGCAAAGAGATTGCTGCCAGCCCTCTTCGCCGCCGTGGTCATATGGATGACAGTGGTGAAGCGTACTTTGTCTGGTCTTGACGCGCCTATTGAGAAGACCATTCTTTGGCTGGGCGGCTTTTGGATCGGTGCATTATCGAACTATACGTTCGACTGGATTCCTATCTCCCGACTTACCACACATGACCTGGAGCAGCAACCTGGGGCCAAGGTAGCATTGGCTGTCATTGTTGGTGTTATTGCAATCATTGCATTGGGTCAGATCTACTACTTCTGGCTTGAAGGACGGCTCATAAAGTACCTCGGGCTGTATGGTTTGTTTGTTTTCGGCATCCTATTTTGTTTGGCCATTCCTGGTGTCAATCTGAGAATCCATCACTATATCATTGGGTTGCTGCTGCTGCCTGGAACCAGCGTTCAGACACGTTCGTCTCTACTCTATCAAGGAATATTGCTTGGCCTCGTAGTTAACGGCATTGCACGCTGGGATTTCGATTCTATTCTGCAGACTACAGCGGCATTGCGCGAAGACGCCAAATTCGACTCGATCATTCCGGCCATTCTAGAGCCTGCCATAGAAACCAGTACTGCCAACGGACTAGTAGCGTCGTTTTCATGGAGGTTTCTGCCTCCCGGCATTGATGGTATCAGTGTGCTAGTCAACGATGTAGAACGCTACCGCAAGTTCGTCGACGAGAAGCCAGATGGGGATTTATTTATGTGGGGCAGATCAACGGATGATGCAATGAACGACTACTTTCGGTTTGCTTTTGTTCAAAACGGGCGTACGTTGGATTACTCCAGCGCTGGCACGCTTTTAGGCAATGGCACTTGGAAGGCATAAGTGAGAGCTGATACGAAGCTGTACGGATCTCGGCAACTGTTGGCAGAAAACGGCCAATAAGTGAAAAAGCAAACAAAGGTGCAGCCAGGCGTCAACCCCGCGCGAAGGAACAGGGGTGAAACGTAGTACAATAGGCAATTGCCAAGTCACTCCCAACCACCTCTTCAACAATCACCTCTCTCAATACCTCTCTCAATACCCCCCTCAACAACCACCCAGCCAAGTCCCGAATCGGGAACATCCTGAATGTCCTGAATATTCCGAACGTGCTACACGCCGCCATGTAAGTGTCTTGGTGCCCTCAGATATGCCTTCGGGTATACGGTCGTTTGTCAGTCGCCTTATACATACTTTTTAGGGAACAACGGCGCCCTAGACAACCCCCAAGGGATAGCACAACGTGCGAAGACGCTCAGGTCGTCCATGATCACATTGCCTTCCGATTTCTTGACCTGCCGCCAGGTCAGTATAGGCCGTATTCTTCCAGGCGGCTGAATTTGACCAAGCAAAAGAGCTCCGTAATCGTATCTACGAGGCCGCTACAGAGTATTCATATCAATGCTTCCCTCCACTGTTTCCGAAGCCGAAGAAATGGTTCAAACAAACTGCACCTCCATCGACCAGCGATTCGGTCAGGACAACAGGTGCTGAGCGTAAGACGATCCCGTATCTGGCGCTTACACAGACATGTGCACAGCTTCGAGCCGAATTTCGTCCAATGTGGCTGGCGACGCACAAGATTCCTATTAGCCTAGTCACAAACTACCTCAAGGCCTTCTTTCCTGTGCGCTCGCCACAAGGCAAACATTTCAAGCCTCTCACCTTGAGCACACCTCAATTTCGGGTTATTCTTCGAAGCGAAGAGTTTTACAGGCAAAATTGGGATATAATGAGGCTCTTCAAGCACAAGGCACGATTTCCTGGTAGCACCATCGCTTACCAATCGCTAAACTTCTACGATGAAATTGCTCTGCAAGAACTGAATCAGTTCATCAATAATAGCACTACATCATGGATGCAGTTGATCAAAGGGAGTAAGATCAGCCAGATCCGACTAGGCACCCTCGACCACGAATTTTTAGTGTCCATCGTCGTGAAAGAGAGATTTACGGAGCCATGGATGAAGAGTTCTTGGCCGCCCCCTACAGAACATATTGAGGCATTCTTGAGAGAGTATGGTTTCAGCACGAGCAATTCCATGCTGACGATCCGGGTGCTTGTGGACTATGGCTGAGGTTCTGAGTTTTTGGGTGAGTTGAGATGAGGCGTTTGTCATGTTTAGATATAGTAGCAATAACGCAAAGAGTAAAACTGTATCGTCAACAGCATTTCTGGATGTGTATCAAAATTATACGTGGTGGGGTGAGCACTGTGCTCACGGCTGGGTTCGACGCGTCTCCGCGGATCCCTGTCTAGCGCGATTTTGCGGACGAGCAATCAGCGAAGTCAGTGCGGCGGAGTTCCAAACAAAACAGCGACGAGCAACTGACAACAACAGCACATGCGGCCACCATGAAGATCACGGAGCTGATCATAGACGTTAGTATATCTCTGTATCTTCTCTACATTGTCTGACAAAATTGCAGGGCTATAAGTCATATGCTGTTCGAACAGTCATCTCTGGCTGGTTTGTTTACCCGAGCGGCGCAAACCCTCCAAACGCTCACAACAGGCAGGGACGACAGCTTCAATTCAATAACCGGCCTGAATGGATCCGGAAAATCCAATATCCTCGACGCAATATGTTTCGTCCTCGGTATTACCAACCTGGGCGTTGTGCGCGCCCAGAATTTGCAGGTGGGTAGTGCTCGAGGGTGCGCAGTTGCAGACGCTGACAATGATACAAGGACCTCATCTACAAGCGCGGTCAAGCCGGTGTCACAAAAGCCAGCGTAACTATCACATTCGACAACCGCGACAAGAAGACTAGCCCGGTTTCTTTCGAACAAATGGATTCCATATCCGTAACAAGAACGATCGTGCTCGGCGGAGCTAGCAAGTATCTCATCAACGGAACCCGTGCGCAACAGCAGAGTGTTCAAAATCTGTTTCAGTCCGTCCAACTGAACATCAACAACCCCAATTTCCTCATTATGCAGGGACGGGTCACAAAGGTGCTAAACATGAAGCCTGTTGAGATTCTGGCGATGCTGGAAGAAGCAGCTGGAACACGCATGTTCGAGGACAGGCGAGACAAAGCATACAAGACCATGGCAAAGAAAGAGAGCAAGGTCCAGGAAATCGCGGAGCTGCTGCGCGACGAGATTGATCCTAAGCTTGAGAAACTACGACAAGAAAAGCGCGCCTTCCTCGACTTTCAGCAGACACAAAGTGAACTCGAGAAGCTCACGAAACTCGTTATCGCGTACGACTACACGCGGTTACAGGAACGGCTGCAACAGTCCGGAGATGACCTGGAAGCAAAGAAACAACGGACAAGGGACCTCGAGGAATCGGCTGTGCGCATGAAGAAGGAGATCGACTACCTGCAAGAAGACATCAAGAAAGTAAAGGTTACGCGAGAGAAGGAACTGCGCAAGGGCGGCAAGTTCCAGGCGCTAGAGGAGGAGGTCAAAACCAACTCTCACGAAGTTGTGCGACTTGACACATCTCTTGACTTGAAGAAGACAAGCATGGCCGAGGAGCTTGAGCGCAAGAAGGGCGTTGAGAGGAGCGTCAAGGAGCTTGAGAAGCTGCTTCGGGACAAGAAGAAGGTGCATGAAAAACTCCAAGAGAATTATCAGACCGCACGCGATGAGCTGGCGAAACAAAATGAGGAAGTCGAGAAGAAGGAGGAGCTTTTGCAGACGCTACAAACTGGTGTTGCCTCGAAAGAGGGCCAGGAGAGCGGTTATCAAGGGCAGTTGCAAGACGCCAGAAACCGCGTCAGCGCCGCTGCGACCGAACAAGAGCAAGCGAAGCTCAAAATTTCCCACCTCGAGAAGCAGATCAAAGAAGACGAGCCCAAAGCAAAGAAGGCTAAGCAGCAGAACTCGGGGCTGCTTAAAGACCTCGAAGCACTCAAAATGCAAGCGCAAAACCTGGAAGCCGAGCTCACAAAGACAGGGTTTGACGAAGACCGAGAGTCAGACATGTATCAACAAGAATCCCATCTGCAAGCGCGCATTCGTGAGCTCAAGCAACAGGCGGATGAGATGAAGCGCAGGGTTTCGAACATCGACTTCAGCTATAGCGATCCTGCGCCCAACTTTGACAGATCGAAGGTTAAGGGTCTCGTTGCACAGCTATTCACCCTCAAGAAAGAACACACTCAGGCCGGGACCGCCTTGGAAGTTGCAGCTGGAGGTCGTTTGTATAACGTCGTGGTCGACTCGGCCGCGACTGGTAAGCAGCTTCTCGAGAATGGCAGGCTCAAGAAACGAGTCACCATCATCCCGCTCAACAAAATTGCGGCCTTCCGAGCGTCCGCCCAAAAGATTGGCGCTGCGCAAAAGATTGCTCCCGGAAAGGTTGACCTCGCCCTATCTCTTGTTGGGTACGACGACGAGGTCAATGCTGCCATGGAATATGTTTTTGGGTCGACACTTGTCTGCGAAGATGCGGAGACTGCTAAGCGTGTAACTTTCGACCCTGCCGTGCGCATGCGCAGCGTCACTTTCCAGGGTGATACTTACGACCCTGCCGGTACGCTTTCTGGTGGCAGTGCGCCTCAGTCGAGTGGGGTCTTGGTGACCATGCAGAAGCTCAACGAGATCACAGCCGAACTTCGATCGCATGAGCAACAGCTCCGACAACTCCAAGAAACCATGGCCCGAGAGAAGAAGAGGCTGGATGCTGCACGGAGGACAAAGCAGGAGTTGGATCTCAAGAAGCACGAGATCCAGCTTACGGAATCGCAGATTAACGGCAACTCTTCGTCGTCTGTAAGTATCTCGTCGAGAGTCTACTTTGCAAATACTGACTTCTCTACAGATTATTCAAGCTATTGAGGAGATGAAGCAGAGTGTTGCCCAGCTGAAAGAAGATGCCAGTGCCGCCAAAGCACGGCAAGACGAAGCGAAGGCAGACATTAAGCGCATTGAGCGCGACATGAGCGAGTTTAGTAACAACAAGGACAGCAAATTGGCAGAACTGCAGTCCTCGCTCGAGAACTTGAAGAGGGCGCTGAATAAGACCAACGCTGCGATCAAGCCTTTACAAACTGAGGTGCGCGAGGCTATGGTGGAGTCTGAACAGTGTGGCAGTGATCTTGCTGCCGCACAAGAGCAGCTTGAAGACGTCCAAACAACACTCAAAACACAACAGGAGGAGATCGACGAGCTCCTTACCGAGCAGAAGCAGGCTCAGGATGCACATGATGTTGCGCAAGCACAGCTCGCCGACGAACAAGCAAAGCTCACTGGCTTCGATGAAGAGCTCCGCTCTCTTGAGGACGCAATTCGCGCAAAGAACTCTTCCATCACAGAAGGTGGTTTAGAACAACAGAGACTTGCACATGAGATTGACAAGTTCCACAAAGAATCTGAGGGTGCTGCAGGCCACATCGCAGCTCTGGAGAAGGAGCACGAGTTCATTTCTAGCGATGCAGAACTCTTTGGTCGCGCAGGAACTGTCTACGATTTCCGCAGTGTCAACATGGCCGACTGCAAGCCTAAACGCAAGAATTTGGAGGAGCGCTTCCAGCAACGCAAGAACAAGATCAACCCAAAGGTCATGGCTATGATTGACAACGTTGAAAAGAAAGAAGCCAGCCTCAAGAACAACATGTCGACAGTCATCAAGGACAAGAAGAAGATTGAGGACACGATCTTGAAGCTTGATGAGTACAAGAAAGAGGCATTGTACAAGACCTGGACAAAAGTCAACAAGGACTTTGGTGACATCTTCAACGAGATTCTGCCCGGCAGTTACGCGAAACTGGATCCACCCGAGGGTAAGACGATCGCCGACGGTCTTGAAGTCAAGGTCATGCTCGGTAAAGTCTGGAAACAGTCTCTGACTGAGTTGTCCGGGGGTCAACGGTATGTTCAGCTGGGTGCACTTCTCAGCCTGTCGCTTTGCTAATTCGCAACAGATCCCTAATCGCGCTTTCACTTATCATGGCGCTATTGCAGTTCAAGCCAGCACCCATGTACATTCTGGACGAGGTTGATGCTGCACTCGACATTTCACATACGCAAAACATTGGTCACCTCATCAAGACACGGTTCAAGGGATCGCAGTTTATCGTGGTCAGTCTGAAGGACGGCATGTTCCAGAACGCGAACCGTCTGTTCAGGACACGCTTTGTTGACGGAACGAGTGTTGTGCAGGCAACGAGCGCGGCGTAGCTTGGGCAGCCACCGGATTGTTCTGACAATGTATAATGTATCATGAGGCGTGGGTCCGGGACACCCGGTGCATATGGGCTGGTTTAGGTGGAGTTCCTTTGCATAGCTTGGCGTTGGCGGCTTGTTTTCGGGGCTAAGGTCTGGTTTGGAAGTTGAGTATACCAATCTGCGCCGTGAGTGGTCGCTATTTTCTTGAATCTCGTCTTGTCTATCTCTCCTTCCACATCAGGACGCCGACAGCGCACGCCTTCTTGAGTTGCTTCTGACCACAACACCGACTTGTTCCCTCTTACAACGATCGTCGTCTGCTTCTACCGCCTCCGCATTACCCTATTCCTAGATCAACCGCATCCTGTTCTTTGGTACGGCAGGTTTGCCGATCACTTGTGTTCATGCGCACGCATACCGACGCGAGCGCCTGCTATTTGCTTCCTTGGCCTACCTTCAATGTCGCAATCGGACGCAAGCATCTCACCTGATTCCTCGTCAACTATCGAGATTGCCCATAAATGTAGCAACACTGTTCCCAGTGAATCGCTTGTCACTGCTGCCTATAGCTATGTCACAAGCGTCAACGAACCCCAACCCCAGCACCAATCGTCATTGCTATCTCAGCAGGTTCCTACGCTTCCAGAACATAACGAACCCAAGCCATACACGGCAAATACTGACAACGATGTCATCACTGTCCTGCATGAAAGCAGACGAGGAAGCTTCGTCTGCAGCCTGCAATCGGCGTGCAGAGAGGAGAGACCGAAACTCAATAGAAATCCAGTAATGCCGCAACGGACAGACAATACAACGCCACCGTCGATGGCAGAAATTGTGCGCAGGATGACGGGTGACACTTCCAGTACCCGCAGGTCAAGTCTCGCACAGAGCGATGCCGTCCTCAGTCGCCAGTCTACTAGACAATCGCCCATTGCCGGCACCGAGATCAACGGCTTGACGCGGACGGACAGAGACATTTCGATAGGCGGGCTTGCACGAAGCGTGACAAAAAGAATGCCCACCATCCGGCCTGACCATCTCCCGGCTGAGAAAGCATTGCAGGGAGTGCCAATACAAAATACAGATGGACCAGAGGGTACGACGCCAGTTCAAAGCAACAAGAAGTCTCGCAAGCTCTCTCTGCAAATGCCAGCTAGCCTCAAGAAGAAGACTTTACCTGTAATCTCATCAATACCTTCTTCATTCGCAGAAGAGCCCTCGACCTGTCAGATTCCTAACAAAGTCCTACCAGGCCCATCTTCACGTAATAGTGGGCTAGCAGCGAGAAGACAAGTCAAATTAGATCTCACACTTCCCGTTGGACTACCTGATCTGTCCAGAGCTAATGCGTATCAAGACACTCGTACTGGGATATTGAGTAGCATCACTGCATCACGCCCTCGAAGTCCAAAAACGCCGTTGACACGCGAAAAAGGTGTTACATGGATTTCAGACACATCTCATGTACTCCCGGGGGCCGCATCAGTCGTCAAGAATTCATCAATATCAGCCGATAGTGTCGAAGCAGATACAAAGGATGATGTAGTCACTACGGTTAGGTTCGGATCGCCGCTATCTCCAGACACTCTTCAGACCTTGGATATTGAGGTCACGTCGGTATTGCCTCCAAATCCAGTCCCAAACTTCGTTTCGACTTCAGATCTGCCATCACAGAGAGTCATAGATCGTTATCATGTCAGTCATTCAGGTTGCCAAAGCAATGCAAATCAGTGGCTTACAAACAACTCTGCTTTTGGAAATGCCTCAGATTCACTTCGAGCTTCTAAGGCCGCGGTGGAACTAACTGATCAAGAGGCATGTTTGCAAAAAGAACTTTTTCAATTGGCAAATACTTCGAAAGCTGCACGCGCACGTCGTTGGCCTTGGAATAAGTCAAAAGCATCGGGGTCCGAAGAGCAGGCGAGAACCGAAGATGAGCGTATTGAAGATTCCAAAGGAACCTCAGTGAACATTTTTAAACGTTCTCATCGCTTCCCAGACGCCCGAGACAAAGAGAAGAAGGAGAAGAAGTCTTCCAATCCTATGGGCCCACTCTGGCGGCGCGAGAAGCCTCCAGACAAACCACCCCTGCCATCCGCCTCTCTCGCCAACATGCTCGTCCCCCCTACATTCGTGCCGCCAGGCTGCGAGAAAGTACTCATGACACCAGCGTTCGACGCATCGCATGACGTCAGGGGCAAGCTTGCAGACTTCTTTTTTGACATCAACGGGTCTTCTTCAATCAAACGGAAACCCAGAACCAGCCTGCGCGGCTACTGGGACTCTAATGCTGTCTTGATGAGCATGCGCACTGACCTCAGCCTCACTAAGGATAAGAACGAAGAAGGACCTGATGGTCAACCACCACCAGCTGCTTTTCACTTTGGTCCTGTCAATGATACTCCCGGCCATGACGCCGCTCCGGGACTCTACACGGCACCAGATGGCTATCTCAGAGTCAAAGGCGACCCAAGCAGTCCATCGCGGCACTCTGTAGTCACTCCTACTCAAGACAAGCAAGACTCATGGTTCCGCATGCACCATGGTGATTACGCCGCGGATGACGAGTTACTCACAGCTGCGGCACTCAAAGAGGCAGATGAGAGACGCAAATTCGAGTGGCTGGTTCCCGAACACCTTCCCAATAGCCCACTCTGTCCACTCCACCCCAAGTACGTAGGCCCGAGCAAGGGCCTGTGCTACTGGCATGGGAAGAAATCTAATGGCTGGGGAGTGGAACCTAGAAGGGACTACATTGCTCATCCTATGAAGATTGGTCATAGGAGGACCCGGGGATGGGAAGTTGGCAAGATTGAGGGCCCAAAGGCTCAAGAGAAGAAGACGAGATGGCAAGACCTTGTTGATCCTGTGTGATGTTCTGTTGGTAAGCATGGTGTATGGCGTTCCAGGATTGCGCAATGATGAGTTTGCTGCTTAGCTGTTCGTAACGATATCCACGACTTGTTTTCCAATTCAAATTTAGATCAATATCAAGAAGGTCATGATGAGTCAACCTGTGATTCGGTACCGTCAATTTTTGGCACCAATCTTCAGAATCCATTCAAACAGGTTTCGAAGCCAGTGCAAACCGTTGCCTTCTCCACTGCCGAACCATTAGCACAACGCTCACGAAGTACGCGCAATCGAAATAGCCTACCTCTCCACAAGAGATACCCTCGTACCGCGCCGGCCTCTCCGCACTAATGCACGTCGGCACCACCTCACAAACGGCGTCTGCATCGAACCCAAAGAAAAACGGCATGGAAAATCTGCTCGTCTTACCCGTGTTATACACTCGATGCACCGTTGACCTGAACCGATCATTCGACAGCCGTTGCAGGAAATCCCCGACATTCACCACCAACGTGCCCGCAATGGGTGCGGCATCTATCCACTCGGCCGTCTGCGGGGACAGGACCTGCAGCCCGCCTGAGCAGTCTTGCCATAGTAGGGTGAGGAGCTGGATATCAGTGTGAGAACCAATGCCTACTACATCCTGTTTGCCGTGCTGCGAGGGAGAGGGAGAGGAAGGCGGGTAGTGGATGCACAGTGCGTCAGCGCCTGGGTGCGTGGTCACGTTGTCGAAATGGGATTCTGGGAGTGAGAGCGCGAGGGCAATGATCCGGACTAGTTTCCGTGCTAGGGCTAGGCGGGCTTGCCAGAAGGCGATGGTTGTTTGGCGGAGGTTGGGGAGGTGCGCTGTTTGGCTCCATATTAGGTCGTGGATTCGCGCTGTCACTTCTTGGTCGGTGGGCTGGGCGGAGGAGGAGGAGAAGGAGGAGGAGGATGGTGAATGAACTGGGTCGTAGCGGGTGTCGTATTGGATTGCGAAGGTTTCTTTGCGGTCTGTGGATGTTAATCACATCGCAGTTTTTCACCACGTGCACGCGTGGTTGGAAAGGGGAGGTGAGGATGCACCTCGCGACTCGGTTCGGTTGATCTGCGTCGAGCTCACGCCTCGATAGCCCACACCCGGGCCTGTATGTTCGGGCGAGAGTTTCTCTTTGACGTGCAGTGGCTGTGCGAAGAATGCTTTTGCCTCGGCCAAGGCGTCTTGTACCAGAGATTCGTCAATTCCATGATTGTAGATGTAGAAGAATCCCGTGTTTTCAGCTGCTTTTCGGACTGCCTCTGTGATCTCCTTTCTGGCTTCTATGTCGCCGTCGATGCTGCTGAGGTTAATTTGTGGAATCTCGTCGGTTCTGGGTGGGCGGGCTGGGGCGGTCGAGACACGCCGGAACTCAGGGCCGTTGGGAGTCAGCAGTTCGATGGTTGTGTATGTCTGAGCTGCGGGTTTAGAAGCCATGATGCTGGTCTTTGTGATTGTAGGGTACGAGGTTAGGTGTAGGTTTGGGTTGGCCAATTGAGATAAGCGAGCACGTCATCTCACTTCCTACCTTGGGAGCGATGTTTGGTACACAGCGTGTTAATTCAAGTCGTTATCCGGCTCAGAAGACCTGAAGGGCGCAGTGAATGTGTTTTGGAAGAAAAGGCGTCTTGTGTTGATGAATGAGGATGAAAAAATCGGTTTATACTACCAACTACCATCACAACTTCATTACTGGCTAAAGCCTTTTCGCGAGGTTCCACTCCCCAGAAACTTGCGTGGAGCGTCTGTTCCTGCGAGTCTAGTGCTGTTGCAGTGCTGTGGAGACTGAATATGTTCTACTTCAATGACTGCAGATGTTAAGATGCACCGCATTCTCGCTCACTGACTAGGTATTATTTAGAAGCCTTTGCGACTGAATTGCCGCTATGGCTCGTACATGTCTATCCATACCCTCGAAGATGACATGCTTGCATCTCCTTGGTGTTGTAAGTGCTGGCGTTGACTTGATCGATCGCAGGCTAAGGAGCACGTCCGTGTCTTGGCAGACGCAGGCGCGACTTCGCGATTTCCCCAGTCGCAGCTCTCCCACATCGAAAGTTGACAGCTCGGACCCCGTCTGTCTTCAACACCACATCGATCGCCTCTCACGGCCGTCTCTTGTCATTACGCGACACACACCATGGCACAAGCGGCGCAAACGGAGATCGAGGACCCGCTTTACAATCTGCGCCTGTCCATCAAAGCTGCAGCAACACCCGTCCTGAGCACCAGCGCCGAACCGACACCTGCCGACTACGTCGATGGCCTTTCGCGGGCTACACACATCACATTCAACGTCAACGGCGCGCACCGCACATTTGCCCTCACTTTGGACACGCGCTTTGCGCCCGACGGCAAGGCGCTCGACCTGCGGAGCTGCTACTTTGCTTGGGTGAACAAGGATGCCTCTGTCACCGACTACTTCGCGGCGGTGACGGCGCTGAATGAGGAGCTGCCAAGTGGCGCGGGTGGGAGCGTGCAGAACCTGACGTTCGCGCAGAAGATCGAGCTGATTGCGTGGCTCAGCGGAGAGACGGAGAGCAGTGACAGCATTGCGCCGATTGACAGCGGCGCCGCAGTAACAGCGGCAGGCGATGCGGCTGCTATTGCGGGCGGCAAGGGCGTGCCCGTGGACCGCAACTTGAAGACCACACAGGGCGGGATGGTGGATGCGCGACTGCTGCAGATTTACGACGGCGAAAGGACAATGGGCGACCACA
The DNA here is from genome assembly GCA_016920805.1 of Stagonosporopsis cucurbitacearum. Taxonomy (NCBI): domain Eukaryota; kingdom Fungi; phylum Ascomycota; class Dothideomycetes; order Pleosporales; family Didymellaceae; genus Stagonosporopsis; species Stagonosporopsis cucurbitacearum. Next base: position 1,254,518 of record JAFEKD010000010.1, on the reverse strand, counting down.
ACACCATCCTGCGCGGGAACAAGCCAATTGTGAGTGCCTCAATCCCTGTACTCAGTAGTTCATCTCTGACTATCCTAGGACTTTTCTCCCTACCGCAAAACCGCCGCTGCTTTCTTCCGCAACCGCCCCGACTCGCACAAACCCTCCGCGCCCCAGCCCGCCCTCGTCTCCAACCTGGTCAAGAAGCCCCACCAGAAAGTGCAGCCCATTATCCTGCTCTCGCCCTCCGCATCCTCTCTCCTGCGCACTTCCAACATCAAATCCTTCCTCGACGACGGTGTCTTCATCCCCCCTAACGCTGCCGACACAACCAGCGCAAATATGATCCAGATCCGCCGCCACCTGCCCTCCATCTCCCAACACCCCATCACCTTCATTCTGGTCGACAGCACCACCTCCTTCAAGCCCACCTATTGGTCGCGTGTCGTCGCCGTCTTCACTACCGGCCAAACCTGGCAGTTCAAGTCGTACAAGTACCCCAACCCTGCTGAGCTATTCAGCCACTACCCTGGTGTCTATGTTGGGTGGCAAGGCGATGAGACGCCGCAGAGTATTGTGGATCTGGGCCGTGGTGTGTTGAGTGCCAAGGTGGACAAATGGACAGGCAGCGAGAAGGGGAGGTGGAGGGATAAGGAGGTTGTCGAGCGTATCTGGGGGCGTATTGAGGAGGGTATGCGCAGGGCTGGCTGGACGAGGGAGGGTCCAGGATTAGCGGGGCAGCAGCCGAATAGGTAATTTGAAAGATGTTGTGTATTGATACGAGGCGTTGGGCGTTGGGAGCGAGGTGCAAACATCATGACATACCTGTATAGAAAGACCGGCGTTGGTTGGCAGAACGAAACTTGAGAATCGCCATTTGTCTTGCAAAAACACATACACCTTCAATGCACTGCTACTCGCTTTGAGTTGGATTGGTGGATGTAATTGACGTCGCAATTCACAATCATACATTCATGACTAAATTCTGGCAGAACACCACCCATTATTTCCTTACCCAAATTTTGTTTTTCCCTCCCTTTACCAGTCCAAAGGTTCACTCAGCTCCTCCCCACGATTCGTCTTCGGCACCTTAGCCGCCTGCACCTTAACCGGCCCCTTGCGATGGCGCGCCAAATAGCCGCTGCCATCCAACCACGGCCAAACACTTGTGCGCTTGGCCTCGTGCTTCTGAATCGCCTCCTCGCTCGCCATTGTAAGCCCGATATCGTCCAGGCCATTAACCAAGCAGTGTTTCCTGAACTCCTCGACGTCAAACTTGCTTAGCTCCGTGCCGTCGGCCGACCGAATCACCTGGTTCGGCAGGTCGACTTCGAGCTCGCGCCCGGCCTTTGCTTCGGCCGCGATGGCGGTCAGGGCCGCGGCGTCGGTGATGCGCAGGGGCAGCATGCCGTTCTTGAACGTGTTGTTGAAGAAGATGTCGCCGAATGAAGGGGCGATGATGCATTTGATGCCAAAGTCGAGGAGGGCCCATGGGGCGTGTTCGCGCGACGAGCCGCAGCCGAAGTTGGGGCCGGTGCACACGAGGATTTTGGCGTTGCGGTATGGGTCTTGGTTCAGCACGAAGGAGGCGTCTTCCTTGTCGCTGCCGGCTTCGTAGCGCCAGGCGTGGAAGAGCGCTGTGCCGAGGCCGGAGCGCTTGATGGTCTTGAGGAATTGCTTGGGGATGATGGCGTCGGTGTCGATGTTGGCAATGTCCATGGGGGCGGCGTAGCCACGGAGTGTCTCGAACTTGGGCATGCCTGCGCTGGCGCCCTTGGTGGAGGTGACCGACGTGTGGGACTGCTGATTCTCCTCGGGCAAGTCCATGATCTTGTCGAGGTCCTCGTCGCTCTCGGCGTCGTGGATGTGGGCGACTTCGACCTTGGGGGAGCTCTTTGCGGCCGAGGACGAGGGCGCAAGCTTGCGCACGTCGGCGAGATTACCCACGATGGCGGCCGCAGCAGCCATGACGGGGGACATCAGATGCGTGCGACCACCAGCACCCTGGCGGCCTTCAAAGTTGCGGTTCGATGTGGAGGCGCAGCGCTCGCCGGGGGCGAGAATGTCGGGGTTCATTCCCAAACACATGGAGCAACCAGCTTCTCTCCAGTCGAAGCCCGCCTCAATGAAGATCTTGTCGAGACCTTCCTGCTCGGCCTTTCGCTTGACAAGACCAGAGCCGGGAACAATCATGGCGTGCTTGACATTGGGGGCGACCTTCTTGCCCTCGACGACGCTGGCAGCTGCCCGCAAATCCTCGATACGGGCGTTTGTGCAAGATCCGATGAAGACCTTGTCAACCGGGATCTCCTGCATGGGGGTACCAGCAGTCAGACCCATGTACTTGAGGGCGCGCTTGCAAGCCTCCTTCTTGACCTCGTCATCAAAGTCGTCGGGGCCGGGAACCACACCGGTGATAGGAACAACATCCTGGGGAGATGTGCCCCAGGAGACTGTGGGCGCAATGTCCTTTGAGTCGATGTAGATCTCGTGGTCGAACTTGGCATCCTCGTCAGACTTCAAGCTGAGCCAGTAGTTGCAGGCTTTCTTCCACTCTGGGCTGTCGACCTTGGGTGCCAGGGGACGCCCCTTCAGATAGTCGATTGTGATCTGGTCAGGGGCAACCATTCCAGCTCTTGCACCACCCTCGATGGACATGTTGCAAATCGACATACGGGCTTCCATGCTGAGGCTGCGGATAGCCGAACCGCAGAACTCAATGACTGCTCCGGTTCCTCCAGCTGTGCCGATTATGCCGATGACGTGCAGGATGATGTCCTTGCTGCTGACACCAGGGGCAAGCTCGCCATCAACCTGAACCTTCATGTTCTTACTTCGTTTTGTGATCAAGGTCTGTGTGGCCAAGACGTGTTCGACTTCACTGGTGCCGATACCAAACGCAAGGGCGCCAAATGCGCCATGTGTGGAGGTGTGGCTGTCGCCGCAGACCACTGTTGTGCCGGGGAGAGTGAAGCCCTGCTCAGGTCCAATAATGTGCACGATACCTTGCCTCTTGTCGTCCATGCCAAAATATGTGAGATCGAAGGCCTTGACATTGTCCTCGAGGGTCATGACCTGCGTCCGCGAGTCGGCCTCTTCGATGAACTTCTCAGTCGTTGTGAGGTTTTTCCGCGAGGCGGTAGGGATGTTCTAGCACGTGTTAGCCGCCACAGCCACGCAGAAGCAAGTCCATTGCGCGATAACATACGTGATCGACTGTAGCCAGGGTGCAGTCGGGTCTTCTGACTCTGCGGTCGGCATTGCGAAGGCCTTCGAAAGCTTGCTGCAGTGATTGTTAGCCCTTGTGCCTCAACAGTGCGTGTTCCGATGGTAGCCTTACCGGTGATGTCACCTCGTGAACAAGATGCCTGTCTGCACGCCGTCAGCGAAAAACTTCGCAACACTAGAATCCGCCCGAAACTTACCAATGTAGAGAAGAACTGTGCCATCTTCCTTCTCCTCGACAATGTGGTCCTCAAAGACCTTGTCATAAAGGGTCTGCGGGGGTTTCACTGCAGACGGCATGGCGGATGTGAGGGGTTTGCGGGTATATGAAGGAAATTGGGGGTATAATGGTGCAAACACGGGGTGAAGCCTCAGTAGATGTGTGAGGAGTACAAGCAAGGGCAGTGTCTGGAGTATTAAAGGCGCCGGCCGTGACACTCAAATAGCTGATGGCAAAGTAGGATTCAGAAATGTAGCGCCGATGCCGGAGGCGAGGGCGGCCATGGCCGAGCATCGAATCAGAGCGCCGCTGATTGATGCCTTGCGCGGTCCGTTCTCGGCAGATGCGCGCATTCGCTGCAGGCTGCACTCGATGACCATGATGCGCGTGCGATATATGGTCATGCAGGCTCAAGCTCGAGCTCGAGATCAAGCTCACAGCCGAGGCTGGCGGTCTCGCTGCGATCTGTCTCCGTTCCTGCAGAACCTGGGCCCCCACGCCAGCGAGCTTCATGTTTGTTTGCGCACCGTTGTTGCCGTCCAGTTTGCTATGACGAGGTTTGCCTCGACAACTTGGAAGCTCGAGGCTGCCCCGCCCTCTCTGCCCCGCCTTGCATCAGTCATCAACTCCATCACGCCTCCGATTGGCAAAGCCCATGCATCTCACCGCTCGCCTGCGCTTCAGTGTGTCGACCACTGCCCTGGGATCGATGCATGGTTCACACCGTGTGGATGAATAGTTTTGTATAATAGCTGTCGATAATTATCTCATATTACGTTATATGGACGGCAGCTGGCACCATGCAGCTGCTCTCGCCTTATTCCCCTCTACCAGTTGTCTGCCGTGAAGATAAGAAGTGCCATGCGGTGCCGAATGAACAGTCCTAGAGCTCCAACTGCGAACTGAAACGCCAACAACCCCAGTGCCAGTCGATCCTCCCGCATGGGGCCGAACCACACCAGCCACAGGTTAATTAGCGTGAAGTTGGAAGACGAGAGCACTTGGCCCTTCTGATCAACTTCAAGATCAAGCAGCCGAAGCCGGTGCAGCAGTTTGAGGCTCTCCGCTATCGGTCGTCGTGGAGGCCTTTGAAACTGCACACGCGAGGGCTCCAACAACCCTGTCCGTGCATTGAACTGCGGGAGCCGATGTCGGGGGCATGGTATGATGTGGAACAACTGAGGAGCCGAATACACAAAGTTGAACGCTTGCGGCAGAAGCAAAAGGATCAGCGTCTTACTGAAATGACCCAAGATGGCAACCACTGCAAACACCATGCCGGCAAAGTAGCAGTAGGTGTCACCCACAAAGACCTTGGCAGGGTACCAGTTGTGCTTCAACAGTGCCATCGATACTCCAATAAAGGGCAGCAGAAAGTACAGTGAGAACAAGTGCGAGTCTGTCGCCGGATGCGGGTAGGTGGTGAAAGGCGACAGGTAGAGCATGTCATTGCCGGCGATCAAGACCGCGATAACGATTGACTGAGCAACCTCAATGCCATTGATTCCTGCCAAGATGTTGATGCTGTTTGAGGAAAAGATGGACAGCAGTGCCATGTAAACGTAGTATAGCCAGCCTGTGACTTGGTCAGCACTGCTCAGCAACACCGTGAAGAACCAATCCAACTCACCAAGATCAAACAGCTCGCCTAGATATGGTCGCAGTGGGAGTGGAACGACCATCTGTGTTACACCAAAATCCACAAAGTATACTACAAGCATGGGGATGGCGGCAACAGCTGGGATGAGTACCTTGTGGCGCCATCTGATGTCAAATAGGTCGTCCCCTATACCCAAAAGAACAATGCTTTGGAGCGAGAGAATGGCTCCAAGGAACGATGCAAGCTTGTTATGGGGGAACTTGTGAAGCAGTCGACCTGTTTCCACTTGCTCTAGCTCTTTGATGACATCTCGGTTACCTCCCCCTGATGTCGCAACGACAATGTCCTTGTAGAATGGCCAAGGGATGAAGAAGATGACTATGAACAAGTAAACCATAGCACATACAGCGCCCATGGTCTCTGGACTGTTATCGTTAGCTCGAGGTTGGCGACTATTGTTTATTGAACTCACATTTCAGTTTTCTTCTTTTTGCAGAGGTCTTTCCCCTTGAATCCACGCCGCATGAAGGCATCTCCAAGCCACCGTATGAGTGCATAGCACGCCGCAAACGCAAGCGTGCTGAATGCTATAGAGGCAACAAGTGGTTCACCCTCGCCTCGGAAGGTATTCGCCAAGACCGCGATGCTCGCCCATGAGACCGCTAGAAGTGAGATGGTCTCGGTCGTGCTCAGCGCCGTTGCTACTGACATCGCGTTCAAGATTGTCAGTTGACCTTTATGACGGGGAAGCTAGGCACCCGGGTGAGCTGGTAGACACGGCGTCCACCGTCCGCAGTATCTGCTGAGGTGAACGTGAATCCACACGAATGCGGTAAAGCCTAACTTCAACAACGGCGCAATTGTAACTGGCGCGCTGTTAAGCTCGTCTTTGTTTTTAAAAATACCAGACGTGCAGTAACTACGAGCATAAACTTTGACGATCGACAGTGGGCAGGCGCCCTGCAAGTGCGGGGAGAAGCAGGAACAACAAAGGAAAGAGCGGCGAACGACGAATCGCGCGTGTCGTTCATGAACCGAGAACTTGGTGTCTTCGTGTTGTTGAAAGGCCACGTTCAAGAGTCGTGTCTTCCCCGGCTGGTTCCTGCTCTAGCCCCAAACGAGAGAAGGCTCATTCGAGACGAGCAGCCTCCATGGACCTCAACGCCCCAGCACAGCATTCACGATCCGATACGGTTCAGCTTCTGGACGCTGTGACACGTCGCCTTGCGCGTCCAGCCTTTCTCTCGAGCATCACGCCGTCGCGGCTTCCATCGCAGGCTGCGAGCGATGCGTCTTTGAGCCCCACACGCGACGAAGCACGGTTGCACTCTGGCCCGCTCTCCATCCATCGTCACTCCCATCTCAACCTCGCAGTGACGATTGAGGATGCGCTTGAACAGGCTGACCTTGTCACCCCGCTGATACAGGAGCCTTGTGCTGACGGAACCGCGCCAAGCGTTGACTTTCGTGTCCGCCAGTATCTGGAGCAGGGATTCATTGAAGCGCATCACGCGTACGTAAAGATGGCCTCGGAACGCAATTTCACGACCTTTTCCCATGGCCACCAGGACCTTGTACTCGCTGTTGATTTCAACTACTTTGGCACTCGTATGGTGACTGCTAGCTCGGATCACCGTCTCAAGGTCTGGGACAAGAAGGATGAGTCTTGGTCATTAGTGGAAAGCTGGAAAGCACATGATGCTGAGATAACAGATGTAAGTGTTACCGGTACCGTACTGCAATGCCTGTATGCCAAAGGCAGCCTTGAATACAGGTTGCAAGCTTTCGAGCTTTCTACTCAATTCAGCTAACAATAGTGCTAATTTTACCAAGGCAAAATGGAACGGTCCCTTCATGGGCGAGGTCATCGGAAGCATTGGCGAAGATGGAAGATGCAAGTTATGGCAGGAAGATGCTACCGAGGTGCCCCTGTCAGGAAATCGCTTCAAGCTCATCGCGAATCTGGTTTCGACAGGGCACGCTCCTTTCATGTCATTGGATTTCAAGAATATCATGCAAGAAACGTGGCTTGCGCTAATCACTCGCGACGGTCGATTAACAGTCTATGAGCCTTCTGACCAGAGTAGTTTGAATGAGTGGACAATACTCGCGGAACGCTCTGTGTCTGAGGACAACCCTCCTGACCGTCAGGACGAGGTGGGCTTCAAGGTCGTATTTCACAAGGAAAAACTTCCTTGCTGGACGGCAATCATGGCCGGTCTCGACCGTAAATCCCTCTCACTTGCTGTTGCTGCGATGAAGGTCGTCTTCATCTTCAGAACAGACAAGGCAAAACGCTTCTTTCAAGTAGCAAAGCTCGAAGGCTCTCGACAGATCATTCGTGATTTGGCCTGGGCCAATGGGTCTATGCGAGGATACGACATCCTTGCGACTGCAAGCAAAGATGGTGCTATCCGTATCTATGAGATCTCAACGCCCACCTCTAGCAAAGACACCGCTCCTGGTTCGACTGCAGGGGCTGCAGCCTTCTCGACAATCGAGGCTCCACGTGCGGATCCGCGCCGGAACGTGCCTTCAGGCATAGGTGCAGGATTGGCTGGCGCTACGTCAGGTCCCGACATGCAGCGTGAGAACGAACAATATCCTGGGCGGATCACGCAGGTGGTGAAGCTCACAGACGAGTTAACGAACCATCATAGCGCAGTCTGGCGGGTAGCATTTTCGCACATGGGTAAGTACTATACACAACTTTCAGGAAACGTCGTAACGATCTACAGGCGATCTACTCGTATCTACAGGCGACGACGCATCTATTCGCACTTGGAAGAAAGCGGTCAATGGGAGATGGGCAGAATATGCCGAGATTGAGACTGCGCGAGGAAACTAACATTCTACCTCACAAGAGCCCGCTGCGCATAAGATTAGCAAACATATCTGATGAGATATGCGAAGAATAGACTGAGGTATGTTGGCGTCATGACCTCACTGACGACGATGACTGGCGTTTTATGAGAAGAGGCTGCATCCGAGACATGCTTCGTCTTGGCGTTGCACACGATGGTAAATACCTTACGGTAGACGCCCACAGCGACGGTAACGGGGATTCCTACCGTCGATAGAACCACGAACTTATGATTTATGTAGGTCGCGTGTCCATATGCGGTCAGATTGGATTTCAGTGTTGCGTGATGTTGTAGACGTTCACGCATTTGGCGTCGCGACACATTCCTTGGTTTAGTCTCCTCAACGCCAGCCACGACGCATTCCGTTCCGGCCCTCCTTCACTTCTGACCTCACGGCCCTCTAAAAGCCATCGTGCACCTCAGCCAATATGGCAGATTCACTATACATCAGGTGCTCTCTCTGTTTGCGAGGGGGTGAGGATTCGATTTTCGCACAGCGGCTCATCGCTATCTCAACATACAATTACCCGTGGCTCTAACTGAACCGTCGGCAAGCTTGCTCCTTCAAGACATCACAACCGTTACATTGTTGCAAAGCTTGTCTTATTCTTTACCACCTCCGAAAAGCTTGCACCAACGAGGATGATCTTCCAACGACGATTTCATTCGCACACACATACAGCAAATGACTCGCCACCCACACCACCTCCTAAAGATGGAGCTTCTCCTTCGAGAACCCTTGAAGAAATCTTAGCGATAGCAGTGAGCCCTCGTGCACCGAGGCCCCCTCCACATGCAGTTGGGACTGTTGCGAGCAATTCCCGCGTCGCAAAGAATACGCCACTCCGTTCAGCATCGAGCCCTTTGAAGAGTAGCGCACCAAGGCGAGTACTTAGCAGCCGCAAAACAGGACATGCAACCATTCACACGGATGCGGTAGATGGTCACGACGCATTTGAGAGCGATGCATTTGCTGTACATATGCCCACGACGCGGATCCCCATCATTGATGCCCCAGTGTCGCGATCTACGCCATCCACGCCAACTAAAGCTCAGATCGAAGCGGCTCAAACCTACCGAGAAAAGGCAAGAGAAGCACGAGAGAGGAACGACAACATAGGCGTACGTGTGCCGCCTAATATCGCTTCGTACGACTATGCATACGCGAGCACCTCAAAAACGCAGTCAGCGATCCCTGCTGTGTTGAAGCCTTCGAATAGTCCTCCTGCTCCAGCTGGAGCTTTCCCAACAAGCCCTCCAATATCACAGGAAAGGTGGACACGACCCGAACCAAGATCCACGCCTCCTATTACGAAGAGCAAAATCTCCAGTAACACATCAGTCTTCCGCAAGCCAACCATTAGGGGTGTCACGACGGCAGCAGTTGTCATCGAAGAACATGTTCACTTTGTCCGCGCCGATGCAAAGGGCGGCGCTTCGAGACCGACTACACCGCCGAAATCGACAACAGTCAAGATCAGCATGAGGCCGAAGACTCCATCCCCGTCAAGAAATCCAGCTATCCCAACAATCAAAGTCCAGACTTGTCAAGCTGAATCCAATCAAGCTCAAGCTCGTGATGCGGATCAATGTCGCGGTATGCACTATCGGTCTCCACATGTCGAGACGGTCCCTTCATCTCGCTCACCCAGCCCAACAAAGACCATGCCCAACTTCACACGCCAGTATTCCCTCGAAGGCGACTCTATCTTCGGCTACAAAGTCAAAGATCCCCTGGGTACTATAGGCGGGGCCGACAAGTCCGCTTCCAGCTCCAGCGAGGATGAAAAGCCCAAATCAACAGCGCCCAAGTCACAAAACAGCACCAAAGCACCGCCGCTCAAGCGCACCCTCACAGATCGCTGGCCGTGGATTCGCAAGGGCGCTACTGTGGGCAAACCTCCCAGTGCACCCGCGCCAGATCCGCCTGTTAAAGCGCCATCCTCCACACGACCCAGGTCGATATACGTCTCCCCTTCCGAAGGCCTCGCATCGCCTCCCTCAACACCTCCGGTCACACGTGCTACTGCGCAGCCAGCCGTGACTAAAAAAGCAACAGCTGCCTCTCCCACAACCCCGACCTCGCCATCATTCGACAAAGGAATGCAGCAAATCCAGGACTGTTGTCTGCTTGCCCTGAAAATCGGACTCGCGCTGTATGCAGTTGTTGCGCTGTGGTTCATCCTCGATGCCATCCGCGGGGCACTTTGCGTGGTCTTCGTGCCGCTGCAATATATCACGATCTTTGTATACGCGACAATGAGTTCTATTGGAGGTGGGTTGAAATTGGCACTTGGCCTTTTAGGTGGGAAGATTAGGGTGTTGCGACGGTGATGTGTGGAGGGGGATGTTGTGCATGTGCAAGCTATATAGGTATCGGTGAGCTGCGTAGTGGCGTGCTTTATGCGTGGCTTTGATGTAAGTTAGAATGGACGTGTCGGATATTGAAAGATGTTGATGAATGCTATACAAGCTTGTGAAGTGGTTGACTTTCGCGCATTCAAATCGTTTGAGAATGCCAACGAATGATGGAACGTTCTGACAGAAACTAAATCATTGCCAAGTCTGTTCTGAGTGCTTTCATATTGCCGACGGCACGCAGGTGAGGTTGATCTCTAGGATGAGCAGCAAAGTTCCGACGCAGGGAGGGTTGACTATATGCTATATATACGATACTAGATGCTGGTTCTGTATCGAAGTCAACTAGGACTCAAGCGCGTTCTTCACAGACGCATCACTCCGCTTGGTGTAGTTGGTTTATCACGTTCGACTGTAATAGCAACAATTGTTATCGAAAGGTCCCTAGTTCGATTCTGGGAGCGGAGATTCTTTTTTGCTAGTGCACTTATTTTGGCCTTTTGTCGTCAAATGACCTCTTTTTGCATTGACTGGAAACTTTTTTTTAACACTCGTGTGTATATATATACATCTAATATCAGATCTTGAGGAACAGGGCAGACGCTGTGCGTGAACTCAATTGGTAAGTTTCTCTGATCAATTGAAGCAGCATAGTACTGTATTTGCAGCGCTGTGCTGTGCCGCGGTCCGGACTGTTTCTGTAATGTGGGGTGGTGGGGTTGGAGCCACGGCTTCATGTCCGCATCGAGTCTTCAATGGACCCAGAATAATTAGGATCCACACAAGAGATGAACTTCGAATTCTTGTGTTATAAGGAGAATCTCAAGATAGACAAGGCTGCGCTGTAAATTGAAGTTTGTGTGGTATATCAAGCAGCCTTGTATGAAATTCATCATCGAATGACACGGTTTACCCGGCCCGATGGCGCAATGGTAGCGCGTCAGATTCCAGTTAAGGTGTCTCCTGAAGGTTAGGCGTTCAAATCGCCTTCGGGTCATTCTGTTTTTGCCTTTGTTTATCCATCCTCAGCAGTGCTGAAATGTTTCTGTTTTTGTCGACCGAAAACACTTGCCGTTATCTGCTCTGAAAGATGGCCCGTCATCTTACCGCTACGAGATGCTTCGTATGTACCAAAGTTATTGTTTCCAGGATAGCTGGATATTACCCGAAGGAGCCGAATACAACGGCTTTTCCGGAAGAGTTGTCTTCTTGTACCAGTGACTTCTCAAGCATAAGTAAGAGGTGCGAGGTTCGTATCAGAAGTTCTGACAAGCAGGTCAGTGACTGACGATCCACTGAATGCATTGCTGCGGCCTACCATCATATTCGATGTCATAGCTGACTGGCAGATCTTCATCATTCCGCATCAGAATGGGAGCATCTCTACGCAATTTCTGTTCTTTCACTTTGAATCGTATCCCTGTGTTCTTCGATGTGCTGACCCACAGGATGCGCTGGTCATCCAAAACATGTCTCTCCTCGGCAATGTCGCGTACCGCTTCAGTTCCTTTGCCAAACTCTTCCACTTCTTCTTTCTGTATGTCTCCGCTAGTGTCCTTGCCTTTGGAGGCATTTTCGCCCAACCACTTCCTCCAAACTCTTAATACTCCTTCTTCGACATCGACAAACGCGCTGAAGAGCCCATTGTAGGGACCAATCTTGACCAGGTTGGTCTGAGCGACTAGCTGCGTGAATAGCTCGTGCGCTTCGAGGCAAACAGTCTGCTTCACAAGCTCGCCTTTATATCTATCCTGAGTAGTCCCGGGATAGGTACGGCTACCTGGTATATCACCTGGGCGACGAATAACCCTACGACCGCCTTCCTCAAGCTCCCGTCTATATGGGCGAAATCGAGAGTACATCTGGCGCATCTCGCCTAATCGGGCCGTAGTGGCTCGATCGGGCACAGACGGAGTTTCGTACAAGGACAGGCCATCGGTACCCCGATATGCACAGAAATAAGGGGGCTCTGTGAGTTTGGCGGATGGATGATAGCACTCAAGCAGCAACGAGTGTGAGTTGAGTTCGGCGGCGACGACGAGGCGGTTATGTAATATACGCAGGATGATGTTGTGGATTCGGTGGGAAATCGAGGTCAGAGGAAGAAGCTCAGGGGTCGGAAATGGCACGAACAAGTGCAGAAGCAGCTGTGTAACCCTACTGTCAGCACAAGCTACACCAGAAATTGTGTCTGCGATACGTACCTCGTTTGGGAGCTTATAAAGATGACACTGAGACATTCCAGAGCTTACACTTTTTTCACAATTGAGAGTCAAGGGGAACTCAGCATGTTACATTCCATTTTGAGCCTGGATGAAGGGAAGCCGACAGATATCGTCATCGCTCTTCGCGACTTCTGGCGGCCCAAGGCGAGGCCAGATCAGGCTAGCGCCAAACACGAACGCGCTTGCCTGTCCATGCTTCTCCTCACCTTTCGACGCTTATCTCTTCACCTGACAAGGAAACGCGAGACATCGGCCAGAGCCTGCTTTCCGACGCTCGAATACACGTCGAAGTGCGGCAGCCATGTCAGGGTTGAAGAACTTCATCAGTAACCGGAACGGTGGAGCAGGAAGTCCTCAAAATGGGCAGTCGTCAGTCAACCTCGATCGACGGATCATTGCAGCGAATGCAAGAGTTCAGATGAAGCCGCACGTCGTACGACCTCCAGCCAAAGGTTCGGTTGTTGGTGAGGGTGCTGCTCAGAAGCAGTCTGTTTCAGCACCACAGCAGCATTCGCAACAACGACCATCAGGTGAAGACCCCAGATATAGTCCTTGGGACACTGACGCTGAGAGTATTGACACAACAATCAACCAGTCAATTCTTGAGCCTGAGAATGACCGGCAGCATGAACAACAACGACTGCAGCCTGATGAAGAAGAGTCCGAAGCTGACGGAGAAGAAGCTTCTGAAGCAGACGTGCTTGAAGACGAATATGGCGAAGACGTTACTAAATATCTCGCTGAGCATAACCTTGCTGATGCCTCACGAGAAGATCAGATGCAGTTCCTGCGCAAAACCCAGCCTCATATATTTCCTACGGTCGACGGCGACTCGTACCCTACAACTACCGACGGCTATCCTACAGAGCATGATGAGCAGCAAAGATCACACGATGAAGACCCCAGTTCACCATCACTGTTCCCGGAACGTTTACCCCAACATTCGGATGCCACGCTCTCCAATCAGCAGTCTGCTGAAACTCTAGCTCCCAACTTTGTGTTGGCAGCGCCGCATACTTCCAATTTTTGGCGACAAGGTGCGCAGATTCGTGAGCAGGAACGCAACGACAATGCTCGGGGTTATTCGAGCAGAGAGCATGATATAGCCCAGATCCCAGCCGGTCAACCGTACTTACTCGACCAAACCATCGATGAACGCCACTTGCTTGCGCATCCAGCCACGCCAGCTTTTGGTGTCGAGGGCATGGTACAGAACGGTCAGAACGGCCCTTCACGACGATCCAACAGAGCAGAACTAAGGCTTCCTAACAATCCAGTACCGCAGGTGTTGAGGCCCCATGCCAAACCAATTTCGACAACGCATGCTCCTATAGTGCCCATTGTCGAACAGCATGTGCAATTTGCCCCGGTTCTGGAAGCTCAGGCGTTGCCGGAAGGAGACTATGACCCTAAAGTACTTGCCGAGATGTCTTACAATGATTTGAAGGAAGAAAATTTTGACAAAGATCCGCGTCAACGCGACCCCATGCTACCCAAGGACATGCGCGGGAAAGCTCTGTCCGAGCGCCTGCATTTCGTTCAACACGAATTTGATCCCACGAAACAATCAGACTTTTTCGGTGCGCTTTCTACTGCCGAATGGGAGGACGCTGGTGACTGGTTTCTTGATCGTTTCTCCGCCATCGTCAAGAAAACCAAAGAGGCGAGACAGAAGAAGCGCAAGGCTGCTCAGGAACTTGAGCAGGAGATCGAAGGACGCCACCAACAAATTGCAAAGAAACAGCGCCTTGTTCAAGGTGCCATGGCCAAGATGCAAGCTCAGGGTGAAAATCTGGTGCCGAAGAGTCCCAGGGCATCCAAGAGTCCTCGACCGAAGAAGATTTGAAGTTGTGTGCACCCGAGGAAGTGGTATCTCGCACACGACCTGAGATTCTGACCATGGAGAGTCTGTCCCAACCTGCAGGTCACAAGCAGAGCAATTATCCTAGACATCACGTTTATTAGCTGCCTCTACTATATACCATATAATTATGATAGGATCTATGAACTCAAGTAATCACGAACAAACGGGTTGTGACTTTAGAAACGCGAAGCTAAGGGACAAAACTGCCAACGCCTATCGACAATCACAGGCTTAATCAGGTCACATGATATCAGCAGGAAGCAATAGGCTCGACTCAACACGCTAATGTATTCATGAACTAGTGCACGACTACTCAATCTATAGCTTAGACTTCGAAACAATGTACCCATTGGTGGTCTGCAGCCACTTGACGGCATCCCCAACAAGCTCATCGACAATGGCCCTCGCACTCTTCCGCTCTTCAACAACGGCAGCGACCTTACCCATCAGGAATGGCCGTGCGTTGTCCATGGTTTCATCGTCGAGATCATCGCCGAGCTTCTCGAGGTCGTACTCGACGGGTAAGATACCCTTGCTTGTCAGCTCCTTGATCTCAGCTGCTCTGTTCTCCTCCCAGTTCTCAATGTAGGGGTTTTTGCGAACGCGAAGAGGTCGTCCTGTGAAGATGATTGTGCGGATGTTGTCATCAAAGCCAGCTGTGCGGACAGCCTCCTGGTGTGCCTTGGGAGCGCCGGCCTCCTCCGAGAGAATGAATCGTGTACCGACCCAGACACCAGTGGCGCCAAAGTTAAGCATCGCAGCGACCGACTGGCCGTTGAAAATACCACCGGCGGCGACGATCTGCACCTGCTCGCCAGTAAGGGGTGATTTGTGACCCTCAACCATCTTGACTGCCGCGGGAATGAATACAGATGTAGGAGTGTCACCAGTGTGTCCGCCACCCTCGCCACCCTGTGCACAGATAATATCGACACCAAGATCGAGGCACTTCTTGATGTGCTTGGGGTGGCCGATCATATTCATGTACAGGATGCCGTGCTTGTGCAATTTGTCAACGACAGCCTTGGGAGGAACGCCAACGGCAGAAACGAAGAGTTTGGCTCCGGAATCGATGATAATATCGACGAGTTCGTTAAGCTTGCCCTTTGTGTAATCGTAGCTAGCGCGTATTAGTGTATTGCAATACTCAGAGGTATCACATGCTCGTACTTGGTCTTACGCGCGCTACCACCGACCTGCGGAAGCAGCAGATCGATGCCGAAGGGCGCGTTTTTATCATTGAGGTAGCCCTTAAGCTCGGCAATCTGCTCTCGCAGCATGTCAGGTGTGTAACCGACACCACCGATCACACCAAGACCACCAGCGTTAGTAACCGCAGCAGCAAGCTTAGGACCAGCAGCCACGTTCATGCCAGCCAGCAGAACGGGATGCTTGATCTTGAGCAGATCAGTAAGCTTCGTGCGGAGTTGCTCTACTTAATGTCAGCAGTAAACGCGGGTGATGAACGTGGTCACTTACGTGGAGAAGACATCTTCACGGGTGTCTGGTTGATTCGAGTGTATGTAGTGGTTCAGCGTCTGTTATAAAAGGGACAGGGAATGAGGGAAAAGGAGGAGAAGTACGGCAACTTATGGGGTGAGGAGTACGTCGACTCTCTAGTGGAGAGAGCCATAAGCCGAGGCACCTTGAACACATGGGCCATGTGGGGCTTGATCTGGGGCTTAGCGCGACACAGACGGGCGCTAGCTATGGTCAACTTTTCACCCAACTTGCCGGCTGCGTCACATGCAAGTCGGCATCACAGGCACCCGGGCCTCAATTTGGTGATCATGTCTTGTGCAGCAGAGTTGCGTGCACTCAGGCGCGCTGCAACTGGCCTGCGATCTAAATCGAGCTTCTCGTACACTGCCACGGCATCACGTGCAGCAATACCATGTCGAACATGCTGTTCAGTCTCAAGTATAAACCCGGCAATATCAACCCAGAAATCCTTCGCGCGGTCGAAGAAGACCTGGCCACAGACTGATCGCTACATATCGCAATTTGCTGGTCAGAAGAAGCAAGGTGCTTATGTGGCACTGGGCAGTAATATGGGCGATAGGGTAGCGATGATCGAGCAAGCATGTAAAGAGATGGAAGCTGGGGGTAAGATCAAGGTGCTACGTACAAGCAGCCTTTGGGAGACTAAAGCCATGTATGTGGTTGATCAAGACATGTTCGTGAACGGTGCATGTGAGGTACGTTCCATCGGCCAGGGTCGCGCTCTCAACATCCTTACATGTACAGATAGAGACATCGTTGTCCCCAATCGAGCTACTAGATGAGCTTCAGGCTGTCGAAAACAGAATGGGTCGTGTCAAAGTCATCGACAAGGGACCCAGAAATATCGACCTCGATATCTTATTGTATGGAGATGTCACCATGAAGAGTGACAGACTACAATTACCACACGCGCTGATGCTCGAAAGAGAGTTCGTGTTGCGTCCGCTTTGCGAGTGTGTGCACAATGACAGTTCCGGCGCTTCGAGCTGACTAGCTGCAGGCTGATTCCTGAGGCGACCCTACCTCAGCATAATACTCAACCAGAAGGCTTATTTAGTGAACATCTGTTACGTCTTCCTAATTCGAATGAACCCTTATCGCCTCTGACACCGCTTTCACCTGGGCAGCCCAATATCACTGCTTACCAGTCAAATCGAAAAACCCGCATCATGTCAATTCTCAATCTTACACCGGATTCGTTCTCAGACGGAGGCAAAAATTTCAACAACGATGAAGCCACGCTTGCAAAGACCATTAAATCGCACATAGCAGCCGGAGCCACCATATTGGACATTGGCGGTCAATCAACTCGGCCTGGTGCTGTTCAGGTATCGGCAAAGGAAGAGCTAGATCGTATCTTGCCAGCTGTCAACTTGATCAAGCGTTTACCGGAAGCCAAAGACGTCGCCATCAGCATCGATACATACCGTGCTGATGTTGCTGAGGTTTCAATCAAAGCTGGTGCACATGTCATTAACGATGTAAGCGCTGGGCTTATGGACGATAAGATGCTTTCTGTAATGGGTAGGCTTGGTTGCACAGTTTGTCTTATGCACATGCGCGGCACACCAGAGACTATGAACACGCTCACTTCATACCCTGATGGTATCATTGAAGGCGTTGCCCGTGAGCTCCTAAATCGTGTGCGTGCTGCTGAAGCGGCAGGCGTCCGGCGATGGCGTATCATTCTTGATCCGGGAATTGGCTTCGCAAAGACTCAGGAGCAAAATCTGGAGTTGCTCCGACGTTTAGAGGAGCTGACAAAATATCCTGGCTTGGAAGGCTTCCCTTGGCTGGTGGGTACGAGTAGGAAAGCATTCATTGGAAAGATTACAGGTGTAAAAGAAGCAAGAGAGAGGACTTGGGGAACCGCGGCTGCCATTTCAGCGGCCATCAAAAGCGGCTCTGATATCGTGAGAGTGCACGACGTGGCTGAGATGGGACAAGTTGCTAAAATGGCTGATGCTATCTGGAGAGTGTAGGAGCAACCACCATTCACCTAGAAAGGTATTTGCCCAAATCCATATAACATAGAGGGCCGGAAGCTGCCGAAGTTCAAATGTCGAAAATAGATCAGCACCGTCTATACACACCGATTTTGGCTAGCGCTCAGCCGCACTACCCCCAGCCCAGTTCTCCAGCTGCTAGCCCTACGCCACCCTACCATCATGTGGTTGTGGCTGCTCAACGCGACATACGAAGGATGCGATTGATCCGATCCGACGTGTCTAACCAGACGCTTGGTTTGGTAGTTGCAAGCGGGTCACAAAGCGCGAGCTGACCGCAATGCCTCCACCGTCATGATCGTGTGAAGCTGCGCCTTTCTCGAGAGTCCTCACGATGACTTCAGCTATTGGCAGTGCCTTTACGAGGTTGCATGAAGGTATCGGTTCCAATTTTGGCTCATGGTAGGCTTTGAGTCGTCTTCCAAGATGAAGTGCAACATCGTGGAGGCCGAAGGTGTTATATAAAGAGGCTCGTCGAATCTGTGCCAGATCGACATCACAACCATCACATCTTCCACCTCAGAAACAGACAGCGACCAACGAGAGACATACAGCACCATCTCCTCTATCAATTTCAACAAGATTTATATAACACCGACAATCACGATGCAGTTCACTACTTTCGCCCTCACCACTCTCCTTTCGCTGACATCGGCCGCGCCGGCAACTCTTGAGACTCGTTTCCCAACGGGAAGATACAACAACGTCCTTCCACCTTCCGCCATCTCTATCTATCACGGACAGAACGGCGCCATTGACTATGGAGTCTATCGCGGCGAGGTTTCTCGCAACAACTGGGATGGCCGCGATAACACTACCCTCGTTACCTTCGACCTGAATGGGCGCACTCTTCCTGATACCTGCTTCCTCCGCTTCTGGCTCGAGCCTAACAGCCAGTCATCCGACCCAAGCAAGGGGTCATTCATCTCCGGCACTGGCCTTATCGACGTCTTCTCCAGTCTTCAGCCTGCCCCTAAGGAGGGAAGCAAGGGTTGGGGAGGTCCTGGTAACCAGAGGAACAACCCTCTCGGCAGGGTAAAGGTGAACTTCAACGGTGATGCTACGGTTCTTGGTTTTGCGCCAAATCAGTTGAGCGGATTCAAATGCCCGAAGATTGGTGACTGGAATGTCAAGAATGGACTCATTGGGTACGAGCTTGTTCCTGTCGGCGATACCGATAGGGTTCAGTGGGATACCGCGGTCAGCGGTTTGTACCTCAACTGGTAGGTATTTGATATGATAGCGAGATCGAGGATTTGATAGGTTGGGCTGGGTTTTCTTCTTTTTTGTTCGACACGTGTGTGGCATTTTCCATCCTTAGTTGTAGAATTCGTCTAATTTTTGCTTTTGACAACATCAATCTTAATACTCTTCTGTTATGCAGCCTCGTCTTCAATCTCTAAATTGCCAACCTTGAATGTCTTTCCTCTCATATCGGCATAATTGTTGTGATTGTGATAGTTCTTGACTCTCTCCCTCACATATTCCAATCCACTGACCGGCTTCGCACTCTCTTGATCCTCTGCTACAAGGCCCAAGCGCTTTAACAACGGCGACGGAGCCGGCTTGATATCTACGTTGTTGCCTGGCCTGACAAAGTAGAACAAGCCGAGCCGATGGATGTGTGCTTGGTCTTCTGGTGGCCTGATGACCCGGTGGATCGTCGACTTCAGATACCCAGCCGACCAGAAGGCAAGGGTGTCGCCGACGTTGCAGATAATACCGTTTTCAACAGGTGGAACGTACTTCCACTCCCCGGCTGGGGTTTTGAGTTGCAGCCCAGCGACTTCTTGAGACCACAGGAGGGTCAGCGAGCCGAAATCTGTGTGCGCGCGTGACCATGTATTTTCTACTTTTGCATCGTCCTCAGCAGATCTGGGGCGGTATATCATATACCTAAGATGATCTGTTGATGTCAGCACATGCTTTGATTACCCAGCACGTCCTTCACTTACCTTCCGAGGGATCTCCGTACGCGTGTTGCTTTGAGAAGTAGTCTTCGGGCAAGTCAAGGATAATAGAAAATAAGGTAAAGATTTTCGAGGCAATATTCAACGACTTTCTTGAAAATTCCTCAATCTCCACGCGAAACTGTTGCAGATAGGGGTGGAACGGCTCCTGTTCATTAGATGGGATGAACTTCGGTATGTTGATTGACTCCACATTGTCCAGGACATCACTACCCATGATCTTCTTTTCGTAGGCCGCGCGGTAACCAAAGTAGTTACCATTCGCGAAGTCGCATCTGTATGCTGCGTCGCCCTTCTCATCAAGTGGTAGATTGAAATATGCTTGCCCTATGTCATATTGCCGATCCACCTCTTCCTGCGTGAGACCTGTACCAATGACACTAAAGAAACCAGTGGTATGCACAGCATTCCTAAGCTCTTCGGCGAGCTTCTTCTTGCCGCCTGGTGAGTCGAACGCTGTCAGGTCGATGACCTTAATATCTGCCCAATCAAGCTGCTCGGTGGTGTGCCGTGGCCGTTTCCACGCCGGTATGCTCGGAGGCTCTGAAGTTATTGCTGAAGGCATAATGGTGAACCCTTCGATTTTTGTGATAGAATCAGCGTAGGTCAAAGTCGTGTCAGTAATTCAAAATTTAGCAAGTTGCCTGTTTCTCTTATATGTTTAGATCATTGTAGTACGAGGCCAAGAGCACGCAATCCCCCGCTAAAGTTCGTGCTAGCTGTACTGTACGGGTGGAGCAGTCAAATACAGCAACAATAGCATCACCATCACTTATATTCATTGTATACCATCTACACACAGATCCCTGATTTTGTATATTTATGAGATGTAAGCCAGAATCTAGAGGCGACACCGTATGATGAAAGAATTTAAGACCTGTCGAAACCCGCAAGTCTGAATGCTCCGCGTTTTCATCAGATAGGACTTCTCTAATTCATGTGAACAATTCCTAGACTGAGACTGTTGTTGGCGCAACCCGTTCCTTGGCGTCCCCTCCACTTGCACGCACTAAGGAAGCTGTCGCTGCGACCTCTTCCTTAGTGTCCGCTTCTCCAGCACGTACTACAGAAGCTGTTGCCGCAACCTCTTCCTAAGCGTTGCTGTTGCTGCCACCTGTTCTTAATTGTCTGCTTCCCCAGCACTTACAATACTAAGGAAGCTGTTGCTGCAGCCTCTTCCTTAGCGTTGTTAAGTAATGAAATCCTGGTCGCGAGACAGGAGCAAAGAGAAACGGAGGTGGGAGGCTTGGAACGAAGTGAGGCTCAAATCGCGCACCGTACCTGAGGCTATTCTAACCTCGTTCAACGACCTCACGCCTGCATACAGCCCGTGTCTTTTACTTGATCACTGCTCAACCGAATCATCTGGAGCTCTCCGCCTCACCGTAATTCGTGTTGTTGCGACAACGACATGCACAAGGTTTGATGGCAGCAGATGTTGTCGATACATATCTGGAATTACTGAATTATAACTGCAACTATGCTGTGCTGGTAGACGAGCCGACAGGCAGTGTAACAGGCATTGGTGTCCCAGAAGCAGACGGTGTGGGCGATGCACCGCCACCTCCACCAGAAGCCTTCTGGACTGTGGCTTGAACAACTTGTCCTGCGTGACATGTCAATAGAGACCCGGGCTTGAAATGAGGTTTGTTCTTACCAGCAGTGTTCGTAATGATGTCAACAAGTGCCCCAAGAGGCTCGTATGAGTAGGTTTTCTGCGTGAGACCCTGGCCAACTTGCTTCACGGTTCCTGTGACTTCTGTCATGTTCAACTGGAGGAGTTTGTCAGTATGCATCACTTTAGTCGAAAGGTGTCGTCTTACCTTGAAGTTGCCGACAATCTCCGACAACGCATCACCACCACTTCCAACCACTTCTTGAACAATATTGCCAAGGTTGTCGACCAAGAAGTTGAGGGTTTTGCCACCTTGTGTAACGGAACCGAGCTACAGACGTCAGCCATCGCATTCATGCAACTTAGACAACACATCGACGCTCACCAATCCATCCACGGCACCAATGACTTCCCCGACAAGATCAGTCACATTACCGATCAAGCTCAGCAAGAGCGGGTTCAAGTCCAAAGAATCGAAGACGCGCTCAACGATGGAGACCAAGTTGCCCAGTCTGACCACCAGTTCGAGGTTCACGTCGACATCAGCAATAGTGATGTTGACTTTCTGGACCGAAACAGCAACTCCTGCATTGATCTGAACAAGACCTGCAACCTTGGCATTGAGGTTGAGATCAGCCTGCAGTTTCTCTACTACAACTTCAATGCGCCCAACATGGAGTTCAGGAACCTGGAGGAGAACGTCCGGCGGTGTTGAAGTTCTGGAGGCACTTGGTGCCGATGTTATCGGGGTTCTGGTTCCTGAGGCTGTCGCGCTGGCCGTTGCACTAGCTGATGCAGTACCTGTGATGGGCGGAATATCCAGAGTTGCCGAAGAGCCAGTCTGCGCAAGGACTTGCGCTGCAAAGGCAAGGATGAAAGTGACCAACAGGAGACGAAGAGAGAGTGACATGTTGGCAACTTGCGACGAACGAGTAGACGGAGGATTGGTGACCGGAAAACGCGAGAGCAGACGTACACCTGAAGAGAGGAAATCAAGATCGAGACATCGGTTAAAGTCAATCGCATCGTGAGTTGCTTGACACGCAAATGCCGCGTGCTCCATAGGGCTCATCTCGGATAACTACTGAAACAGCCTACCAGCCGCGATCAGAACATGGTCTGGCGCCTCAACGGTAAGCCGTTGCGGGGTGTAAAGCGCCTGGAACGTATATCGCTAACCAAAATCCTGCTTTTTGGGGTATATAAGCTGCCACTATTGGCCCCATCGAGTCTGCAATTTCGTGATGTGGTGAATCGCGGAGAGTTGCGGCTTGGGAGCGCATCATACTAATTACAGATCCCGGCCGTTAATCCAACATCGCATCGCATACAACTGCACAATATGCCTGGTCGTTCTTCTACTTGTTCGCTCGTCGCTGTCGAAGTCGGAGTAGCTCGTCACCTCCCTCCCTCCTAGCAGCTCTTACAGCTGCGTCCTCTCTTTCCAACTCAACTTTTGAAGCGCACCGCGTCCACATACAATTATGCGTGCCTTCACGGCGGCTATCGCCACACTACTGCCTTGTGCGGTACTTGGACAGCTGACCGACAGCGATGGCTACACAGGCTATAAGCTTGACATCCGTGACGATGGCGACCCGCTCGCCGTCCTCTACGAGACGGAGAACACTACATCCAATGTCTCCGCGCTGGTGCCAGAGCCAGACGTCCTCCTCAATGCCTCCGTGCACGTGGGCGAAATCTACATTGGCGTCGACAATCTAACCGCCAAGATCAACCTCGACGCCCAAGTCCTCTCACTGCTCTCGTTCAACGCAGGCGTCGACCTCTCCATCGACAAAGTCTCGCTGCTGATCCAGAACGTAACCGCCAAAGTGTATCTCGAAGCGCGCCTAACCAACCTCGTGTCCATGGTCAGCGACGTCCTCGACAGCATCGACCTGAACCCTGTGATCGCCGAGCTCGGCAACGGACTGGGGAGCATCATCAACGACACAGCGGATCGCATCGGCGACGTAACCGACGGGCTCGGATCGGGGTCTGAGTCTGGCTCAAATTCAACTACTACCCCCAGCTCGTCAGGTTCAGCAGCAACCAAACGCAGCGAAGACCTCATGCAGTTCGATATCCGCAACAACATCCTCTACTCCACCAACGACTTCTCTGGGAACACGCACACGCGGCGCGTGCTTGCGCAGAATGGGGATATCGTCGAGCAGAAACTCAACAATTACGGCTCCATATCCAACGAACGCGTGGTAGGGAATTACCAGCGGGACATGCGTTTCAGTGGGTTCAACGAGAGCGTGGTGTTCAAGGGCGAGGAGGTCAGGGAGGAAGAGTACTTGTACGAGCCGTTTCGGGGCTTGTTCTCGGTCGTGGGCGTGTTCAAGGACAAGACGACGGGCGAGGTGGTTGGGACGCAGTTGTTGGCTGAGGCGAGGGGAGGTGGGAGTGCGACGATTGGAACGGAGCGGGATGGGAGGTAGAATGAGATCTTACATTGTTAGAGTTTCTTTTTCTTTCTCCATTCGTCTGACTGAAGACTGTCCGGCGCGGTCGAAGGTCCAGATACTTGATGAGACGCGCGACACTGAGAAGTCAACGACGCTAACACCAGGATTCCACCACACACTCCCAGCCATCCTAACAGCCATTAGCTATCTATTCCAGCAGCCAAAAGTCTTAACCCATGATGATTGTTGGCTGAGACCTTTACTCAGCCCAGCAGCAGCTCGCCCGCGTGATCTGCTCGAGAACTGTCTGTCTGGTGCAAACAGGTGCATTGTGGATTTTTAGGTTGTGCTTGTAAAATATTGACATCCAATCCTATACACATGTCAGGATGTCAAGACCGAGACCCTACAGCTACTCTCCCTTTCTCTCTTTATCGTGTGTTGATTAAAGAGGAAATAAACTCAGCGCGAAGAAGATGAACCAGAGACCTTGGCTTGAGAACGTACTTGCGATGTCCGATCACAAGTGGTGTTTCTTGCGAACATGCAGTCTTAGAAGTATATAGCCTTAGAAACATGCGGCTGTAGACAGCTAGGTCAAAAACACTGCACTAAAGTGAGGTAAAGTACACAAATAAAAGTCCTTTAAAAACACTGCACGTAGGGCGTATTTCACCCTAAAACTACGTGTACTTACACTGCAGAGGTAGTGTGTCTTATACTGTAATATTACTACTGTACCTACACCATCAGTATATCTCTTCTATATACATGGGTAGAGATAACGACACAGAACAAGACAGCAAAGAAGAAATAAGTTATAACAACAGTACATAGTAAACAGATACTAACCAGCTAACAAACTTCTCATCATTCACACTCAGTCAATCCACACACCACCCTTAAAAAACCCGCAGAATCAGGTAAACCACCTAGACAATAGGCCCAGCAATTACTCTCCACCCAGCGTTGCGGCGTAAATCACACTACTGTAGTGTATGCATTCTTTCCAATCTACACTCTTTCACACAAATAACCTATTGAATAACCAGTCCTCGATCCGTAAGTAAAGCTGTTGAGATGGACGTATCCAGTCTCCAATTACCTAATACCACAAGTCAGGGATCTTTATGAAAGACTGCTTTTAGAGAGAAGAAGAAGAACAAGAAGAACAAGAAAAAAAAAAAGGAGGATGAGACTCTGTACCGGTCAAGACACGTGGAAGAGGCGAGCTTATTATTTTCCCGTCTTGTACTGTACTGTACTGTACTGTACTGAAACGTACGACAGAAGAAAAGAGGAGAGATAACCATTGAAGATACCAGAAAGCGCCCTGGAGTGTCTGTATCGCAAGGCATTTCAAGTTGAGCTTTTACGTGCGAAGGGGAGAAGGGGGTGTGATAAAAGTTACATTGGTGTGTGAATGTAGATATCAACATCGAATGTGGGTATTGAACAGCCCTTTCCCACGTCTACTTCCACGTCCTATAGATACAAGCCCCATCCACCCTATTATGGCCATCATACAGTTATTCCATGCTCGACGTCTTCTTCTTTCCTCCATCTGATAGCTCCTCGCTCACGTACTGGATCTTGCTACTCTCACAAACGCTCACCAACCCACGCCCACCACCCCGCAACATCGCCCGCACTCTTCCCCTGGCTGACATTCCCCCCAATAACATCAACGCTCGTCCCAATCTCCCTCATCTGGTCAAACTCGAACACGCCCTCGCCGCCCTCACCCAGCCATTCCTTCTCCTCGTCGACATCGTCGTGGCCGCTCAGCGCGGACCCTGCATCACGCAGGGCCTTGGCCCTGTTGTTCCTGACAGCGGTGATGGCCTTTTCGAGCTTGGCCTTGACGGCATTGGCAGGGAGCGCAGTGAAGAGATCCATTTTGTTTGCGGCGACCAGAACGGCTAATTCCTTGGGGCCCTTGCTGGTTTTGGCGCCGGTGTAGCGTTTCTGCAGGCTAAGCAGGACATCATGTAAATACTCCGCGGCTTCGTTCAGACCGGCCTCTTCGTCGATGGCGGCGGCGTCGACAACGAAGATGATGCCGCGGACATTCTTGGGGTCGGCCAGCGACGAGGTCGCGTAGTTGCGCAGCTTGCCGTGGCCTGGGGTGTCGAGGAGGATGAAGCGGCGCGAGCGCTCAAAGGCGGGGTCACCGGGGGAGCGGTAGTGGGAGGAGGCGGGTACGTGGGGGTCTGGGAGGAGGGCTTCGACGGAGAGGGGAACGGTCGAGGTGTGGGTGGTGGAGAGGGTGCCGCGCTCGGTCTACAATGGTGGTGGTGGCGTCAGTCTGGCATTGGCAATGGACATGGCATTGTGCAAGCAAGTATGTACATCAGGGGGAGGCGCATACCAGGGTGGTCAAGGCTGTCTTGCCGCCGCCGCTGGGACCGACGAGCAGGAACGTGGGCAGGGCTGCAGTGCTGGCGGCCTTGCGGTAAAGGAAGGTGTGCAGCACAATGGGCAGCAGCAGGGCAACGGCCAGGGTGAGCAGAATTGTCGATAGCGTGGGCGACAAGGCCTGGGTCAGCCAGCTATCCTCGTCGTGCCAGGCCATGGCTGGCGGGTCGATGCAGACACTGATGACGATGCAGACACACACAGACACACACGAGGGCGGACGGACGGGCGTTCGCAGTAGCGCAGGCTACTTCCGTATATGTGCGCAGGCAAAGGAGATGCGCGCACGTCTGGCGGTGAGTTTCGAGTGCTCAGAGGGGTCCAGGGCGGGAACGCGTCCGTTGGCGCCTCGCGAGAATGACGTGACAAAGGCTTCAGTACACAGTAGGCCGTAGACGGTGGACCGTGGACCGTGGACATCAACAGCGCCTGCACGGACGGCCTTGAGGCGCTGAGGGGCAGGGTAGCAGGACGCCGCCGCCGAGTTTCTAGGGCGCCCATCGCCGACGCCTGGCCCGTGGCCGCGTCCATCGTTCCCCGCCGCTAGTTGCCGTTCCTTGCACCTCACCTCCCCCCAAGAGGCGACTTGTCATCTCCTCAACACGAAGAAGAAATTCAAGGACGTCATGGGCCCGGCCTTGGGGGCCAACAGGCGGTGTGTACTGTCGCTGGCTGACTACGCAGCGCACAGTAGTGTGCGTGGGCAGCGCGGCCAGCAGCATCGAGGGACGCGTGGTGGAAGTGTGTGGTGGGGCATGACTCGCGGCACTTCCAGATGGCAGGGCCTGACTGGCGCGCACCCACCACCAAGCGTTCGTGGGGAGCAGAGTGGACGCTGTAGGTAAGCAGGGAGGGATGCTGTAGGTAAAGAAGAAGAGATGCTGCGAGAGGATGAAAGGATGTTGTGAGTAAAGCTGAAAGGATGTTGCGAGGAAGGAAGGAACGTTGCGACAGTAAAGAAGGAACGCTGCAAGAAGGGACGCTGCGAGTAAACAAGAAGGGCCGCCTGCATTCACACAACTACCAGAAGCTTTTAGAGGCTATGTATTCATACAATCGACAAAAACCACCATCGTTAGTCGCGCTTGCTGCGCCATCGTCTCTCCCACGCGAGTTTCCTGCCTGCCTGCCTGCCTGCTTGCCTGTACCTACGCCATACTCTTGATGATCCATCAAAGACGACAACAATGGCCATGACCCATTACTCGTACAACCGTCGTCTCCGCCGCCGCCGCCCAGCGTGCGTCCAGCAGTGACAGTACATAAAAGAGGAGGGGTATGACCAACGACCTGACCGTTTTGCCCACAAGCTCCGTGCACAATGCATCCATAACGCGTGACCTTTTTTGGATTCCTGCGCCCATGTTCCAACACCAGTGTTGATTCCGCGCCCAAAAGCAAAAGCACAATCATTCATCATCGTCTGAACGCCAAAGGAGAGGTACCGAGGAAGAAAAGAAAAGAGAGAAAAAGGCAAATAATAAAAAGAAAGGGGAAACTTCTCGCTCGTGCACATCATGTCTTCGTCTCATGACAGCCGCGCTCCGTGCAGGATTAAACATATTACCATGAAGGGGGGAGGAAGGAAATAACACGCGCGAGATTAGAAAAAGGACCAAACGCCAAAGCAAATGCCACGCCAAAATGTGTACTTGTAGAGGCCAAGCAAAGGCAGCAAACAGTGAAGATGGCTGAGCCAAGCCTGGCCTTGTCCCTTCCCGCAGCTCAGTATCCCGCATGCGCATGCACGTCTGGGTAATACCCGCGGCTAGTTTCCATGCCCTGGAAGCGCCCGCAACTGCCATTCTGCCAGCCGGCTGCTAGCGCTGCAGGACCAGGAATCTCGTCCTTGATGATGCGTTGCGGCAATGGGAGCGAGTGCTCAAGCTTCGCCGGAATGGTCTCGTAGAGTGGCGCTGGGTAATAAGAGTATTCCTGCGGTGCATCGTTCATCTTGGTGTCGTCATCGACCATGTGCTGGTCTCCAACGAGACCCTCAGGTGGGCCGCCGCTCAAGGAGCTAGCAGAGCTTACAGAGTGGCTGCCCATAGGGCTCGGGTCAAGCGAGTATGTGGTGCCTCGGTACATACTACCACCCATGGTTGCACTGCCGTTTGAAAGCCCGTTGCTGTACGACGGGAATGCTCGTGTCCCATTCGATCCCAATCCATGGTGCCCAGGACCACCAAGACCGGACCCACCGGAACCTCGACTGGTGCCTCCAGCGTTGTGAGGACCCTCATTCTGGTAGTGGCTGGGTGATCTCCCTCGTACGACCACTGGGTGTGACGAGCGCGCTGCAACCTTCACCCACTTGGGCTCATTGTCTCGCGGGTTCTGAATGTTGGCCCAGAGCTCGACAATGAGATGGTAGTATTGCTGCTGCGCCCGACGCTTCCCGTTGTTGGCCGTGGCCGACTTGAACTGAATCCGTTCAAAGTTGTGCGAGTAGCTGGTGCTGCCATGGCTTGTAGGCGAGTATTGCTGTGATGAGTCGGACGCATCTTGCAATGGCAGTTGTGGACCCGGCACATTAGAAGGTTGATGGAATGTATTGAGCCCGTATCCGCCGTGCTCATGGCCCTTGCCAGGCGGCATGGGCGCGAGGAGCTCTTTCTTCATGGACAGTTGTGGGCCTTTGTCGCGCTTTGGTGTGTGTTGGATAAGCTCAATCGTCTTCCCCGTTGAGCCATCAACAGCGGCAGCAAGGGAAACCGCCATGGACTGGATCTGTTCGGGTTGTTTGCCGTTACCTTGGTCAAGGTATATACGGGACCCCGAGATCCATGGGGTCAGTCCGTATGAGACATTGACAGCAAAGTAGTTTCTACGGTAGCACGTCCAGACGCGGTCGCCCGAGTAAAAAAAACCCTTTTCGATCTTGGTGTCTAGCGTCGGCACCACTGTGGTGCCTTCGCAAGTAATGGTTCCATACGACTCTTGTGCGTTGAATGGTGGTGTCTCACTCGATTGACCGTGGCTTGCATAGGAAGCGTTCGAGTAGTTGTTGTATCCTAGAGGCATAGTGGACAAAGAAACACTCCTCGGAGTGTCAGGCAGAGAGCTGTAGCGAGATAGGTCAGAGTGACGAGGCGACAGAGCATGAGAGCTTCGATGCAGGCTGGATGATGTTGTTGTATAGTTGTCCCGAGCTGGCACGCTCATGGGTGGTGACACAGGGTTGCTCAATCCTGGTGATCGAGTCGGAGGTAACATAGCCGACGATGAAGCATCAGTTCTATAGTGTTACTGTCAGCTGTCATGCATAAACCTTAGGTTTGTCGCGCACAAAGGCGCCACCACGGCTACCTACATGGAGGACATCCGTCGAGTCGACATGTTACCGTAACCACAAGGAAAACCGCCGTAATTGTTTGCTACAGGGTACTGGTTGGAGTAGGCTGTGACCACAGTCGGAGAAAAAGATGAATAGGAGTAAGCTAGTGCGGATGAGGCGTTGGAGCTGGGCGAGGTTGAGATGGATCCAGAGCCCGAATCGGAGGGGGCAACACCAGATTGGTAACTGCTGGCAGTCAGTAAGCTCAGCAGAACGATGCTAATCGGTCCAACTGATGCGAGCGACAGCGATGTGTAACCAGGTGTAGGGTGACACGGTATAAGTTGTCATTTTGACCAGGGACGGTATGGCAGACCCGCCAGGCTTATCGTGTGATCATACGTGACAGACCAGCCTGTTGGGAACGACTAAAGGTGCCATGCATCCGACATGTGTGCAACGACGAGTATGATGGAAGGCATCGTCGACGTGTTTGTTTTGGGGTAGGGGTTGCCAGCACCAGGCAAAGAGGCGTCGAGGATGCGGGCTGGGGTTGGCAGGCAGCACCACGGAGTATGCATGCCAGGCCGGGAAGAAGAAGACCAATGAGAAAGGCTACTTACGTTGCGTCGGGACGGTGTGCTGCGTAACGGCTTGTCATCGCGCTCAGCGGCATACCGGTCGCTGGATGAGCCAGGCCTCCGTTGTTGCGCCTTAGCTGATCAGGCATGCCAGCTGCGAAAGGATTATGATGTGCATGAGAGCCAATCTGGTCGATACACCCGTCCTCAGCAGAGAAGTGATTTTCCGATGCCATGGGCAAAGGATGAAGTACTGCTCGTCCTTGCGATTAGCCAACCATTCTCAGTCTCAGCAGTAGCGCCGTAGAACAGCGTCGTTAACAAATTCAAATAGCGTGGGTTGGTTGAAAGTGAGTACAGGGGAACCGTACGCGCGTGGGGTCTCTGTTGTACAAGTGGCTCTGCATTTGGGCCAGAAGGAAGTGTGCGAGAGCGCACTACAGATGATGCAGAAATCGAAACATGGGACCCACAGCGTGCAGCGATAAACAAATACGAAGCAGAACGCGCATGTTGGCTGGTTTGCCAACATAAGAAAGATGTGCAGGCGGAATGCAGGATAAGAATGCGGAGAAAGGCGCCGGTCTATGGCTGGAGGGTGCAGCGCTTGGGAGCCGAAAAGTGGAGAACTTCTGCTGTCGTGCAGCGCAAAAACACCAAACGAAATTTGCATCACTTACTTGAGTTCATGATATCGTTGGCAACTGGAAGTTGTAATATCCTTTGTGGACTTGAGTTCGTTAGATCGTAAATCAACCGCAAGTGGCGTGAGGACTGCCTGCCGCCGCCTGTTGCGATGAACAGATAACAGCTTACTTACAGATAGTACGACTGAAAACGACAGCGCCTTATCCTTTCATACGAGGCTTGATTCGAAGCCCAATTCCAAAGCGGCTATACTGGAGCGGGCCCTCGGTGCTATAATTAAGCCTGCTGAAAGCAGGGAGTGTTGATGGCTTTCGCAGCCTATTTCTCTGATCCTGCTGTTGGTTCGTTTGGGATCAGTCTAGCTGACACAGGGGTACAGGTATATCTGCTTGATTCCAAGGCGTGTATGGTTGTTCGTAGTAGATAGCTTTGAAACGACGGCGAGGCTCGAGATTGGATGAAGAAGTTGCGGTCCAAATTGTGAAGTCTTGGGAATTCGCTGATACCTGCGCATCAACCCGTTCTGTCTCGGGTCTATCGCAAGGCTCAGTCAGAGAGTCTAGGTGGAAAAGAAGCAATGAGAATACCCACAAGGGCAGTGCTTTCGAAGGCTTTGGATTTGGCTGTGTGTTGATGTCACCTGTTGCGGCTGCGCGACACCTTAAACCCTGAGATTGATCGGTTCGTCGAGACAGGATGCTAGGCCCACTGATGCGCTTTGCTTCTTCCCGCAGTCTCCACAGATCTCAAGTGGCAAGCACGGACAGGTACGGACAACGTCCCGGCTTCCTACTGCTTAGAATCCTTGTTGCGACGTAGGCGGTGTGTCTACACTTGCCGCTGCACTGCGACCTGTCAGTCCTTCGCATCAAACAAGGGAGCATGTCGCGACCCCAGTCGAGCTTACAGGGTTCTGCTGCAAATATCCTAAAAGGAATGATGTGGCGTTGCCTAATTCTCGATCGTGGCTGTTTCAGCGAGGGTACTGTTGTCAAATCTCCAGCGATCTGCACAGAGCCCTGGCCCACAGAATTGTCTGGCCGTTAATGACTGCTATGCTCCTGTGTGAGTAGCGGTGCGGACCTTGTTTCTCAGCAGCAGCAAGGTTGCAGGTATTGTATGAGGTTGGTGAGGTCCAAGTGCTTTGATATCTACTCTTTTGGCTTGGCTCGAGTGTGTGGTAGCCGATTGAGATATCGAAGCATATATGCACCGTGCCTTGAGATCTTGCTGGGAACTGTGGTACAAAGCCGCTAGGATTCTACGCTCCCGTGTTGCAAATCCTTGAGGCTGCCTCGTAAGAAGTCGACCCTGGTTCTGGAAATACTGCTGATCCTGATGTAGATAGTGTCCAGTAAAGATGAGGCTTTGTTGATGGTTGCGGTTGTGAGAATGGCTTTGAAAGGTGACAGAATCAAAGAGAGAGTGGACATATAGAATCTGGGCAATAGATGTACGATTTGCAGATGGAAACCACTATAGCTCAATCCAGAATAGGTTGAGCTGGGGGTCAGGTTCGGGAAGTTTGGCTGAAAGGAGAAGAGCCTACCAAGCAAGTATAGCCTCATAACATCATTCAGGATGATGGATCAAGATTTCAGCCCACAAGCAAATGATCCGTATTGCCCTGCCCTCAGACCATGACCGTTTCCTCTAGCACCACGGTAGTATTGGCAAGCTGCAGCAACGAACCTTTCCTCATTCAGGCACTTCAAATCCCCGAGAAGTCAGGGAGATGGCCTGCCCCAGTGCCCAGGCTCGCGTCTTGCTCAAACGGTAGCTGGTCCACGCTGAGCTTTGCATTCCTTGCACCGGAGTAGGGCCTCTGCTGCCCACGGGAGTAATAGCTAACCGTCTTGCAACAAGTGGATTGGTCCGCCGGACAGGCGCATCACGGTCCCCGTGCAGCGATGCAGGAACATTGACCACGACACCACACTGAATGGGGGGCCGACTCGACACAGCAGGACATGAACCGAACGGTTGGGACTTGGATGTTTCATCTCGATCAGCCGCCCAAGAATAACCCATCAAGCGAACAGATGATCAGGGTTCGTCATCGCCACATGAACAATGGTTGGACGCTCACTACCCGTGGCGCCCCGTCAGCAGTGGGTCGTAGGTGGGCCAAGAACAAGCTGGGATAAAGCGCCACGGGCCGGTAGCCGTAGGCAGGCGACAGGGTGAACCGTGGGTGAACAAGAAGTAGAGAGAATCAGAGGACAAGGAGAGTTTGGCTCGAGGGCCGTTACCAGTCACGGAGCAACCGTGTCGCTGCTACTTGACTTTGACATTGATGGTCTAGGTGACTGGAGTCGACGGACGCTCAGCCACCGACCACACAAGTGACGCCCGGTCTATCTCGCTGAGGCAAGCGTGCAGCGGGTGATGCTCAAAGGTTGCATCGCCTAGAGGGTCTGGTTAGAGCACTCACTGCGCCATGATCCGAGTGCTTCACTTGTTCACCTTGACCCGGCAGCCTGGACGACTGCGTATTACTCCGAAAGAGGGCAGGGCCAGTCATCGTAGAGGCTGCCGTTCAAGGTCGTCACTCAGCTCTCGTTGCGCCTCGAACGAGGTGGGCGCGGCGAGCGGCATATCGTCAGCAGGGGTCTAAACGGTGAAGAAAGCGAGAAACAACGGGGCGTGGACCGGCTCGGCGGCTCCCTTGCGTTGTCGACATAGAAAGCGATACATGATCGTTGGGAGGGAGGGATGAACCAGCAGGGGACTGGAAAAGGCCATCTGGTGACGTGCAGCGCCTACGGCTGGCTAGTCTCCACTCGGCCGCCCGCCATGCCGCTTTAGGCTGCCTAGCGCGCTTGGCCCGTCCCGTCGCGCAGCGGTTGCTGCTGAACTCCTAACCGCTCTCACCAGCTGGCCGTGTGGTGGAGAATAGCATTGACGAGCGCAGACGCTCCCTTACTGCGCTATTTCATCAGACGCTCCACGCGTTCAGGGTGACATTACCGTCCCAAACACCATCGAGCTCATGTGTCTCGCACGTTGCGGCCGGCCACACCCCCAGCCCTCGGGCTGACCGCCGGCGAGAGCACTCATCATCGCATTGCATTCCTGACCCTACAGCTGCACAGCGCATCATGCCAAACTGACCAATCACTCGGAAGCGATCGGCGGTTGCCAGCACGCCGAGAAGGCTTGCCGCAGATGCCAGCACCAGACTGATCAGAGCTGCTCTTCCTCTTCCATGCCAGCCTGGTCATCTGACGTGGCTGGATTGAGAATGCAAAGGCAGGGCTTCCAAGTCCCCGCTTACCTTCCAAAGTGCCTCACCACACTAGCAGCGCCGTCTCTCCAGGCTCCAGCACCCTCGGCGCCTGCCAGAGCGTTCACTGCAGCCAGGCACAACAGCCCGTTGAGAGTAGATTCAGATGGTGGCTGAGCGGCTACTCAGCAGTAAACAGTTCCAATAGGATGCTGCTGATCTTTACGAGGTCACAAGATCCGCAGATTCCCTGCAGGGCGTCTGCTGTCGAGGCACATTAGTCTGCAGCCTCCCGCCCAATCCCGTGACCATCATAATCAGGGCGTCCAAGTAACTGCCAGTTTCCGATACATCATGGCGACCTGCATCATATTCTCCTCTAATACCGGGTGGGTTAGGAGCCGGTTTGGGTTCTTGCTGCGAATGTCTCATTTGACTCAAAGACACCTGATCGAAGATGGTCTCGTTCTCGGCTGGTGCTGCGACCTGTTACACCAACACCGCTTACACCAGCCTTCCAAATTAATCTGCTATCGAGAGGGGCCGGTGTCGCAGCCCTGACAGGTGCACGTTACAGCGGTCCGATCAAGCACTGATAAGCCGCTGCGAGGGATCGAGAAGGGCGCACAGTCAATGACCCCGTGAAGAGAACCCAACCAAATTCGAATTGCTCCCTCGCCCTCGGTTCTGTTACAACCAGACATCTTGCCTCAATACATGTGTGGAGCTTGGACCGATCTGCTTGACGCTAGCTCGAGATGCGAGCCAAATTGCAGAGACTGGTAGCCATTGTCGTCTCTCATACACAGCTCGGAGCATTATAAAAAGGGATTTTATCTCCGTGTCCAGTGAAATCATTAGCGTAAGATGTCTCTGTAGAGGCTCTTTCGGGCGCTCCTCGAGCCAGTCCTCTGTATGTGGGCTAATGCAGTCTGCACTTCCAGTTCTGCATGGAAGTTTAACAAAGAACTTTTGTGGCATGTGAGCCACCTAAAATGTTGGCACGAGCGTGACCACGGCGCGTGTATAACCTGTGACTGGCGATGAGCAGGCTCGCACGAGAAGCTTACAGTGCCATCCGCCCCTTGGCCTAAGCTCCCATCAGATTCGCGGTGTCATGGTCTGAGCAGGGAAACCTTCAGAGGGCGCGATATTAGTAGCCTGCACCATGCCCTGCTATTGTGTTGAACGGTCATTCGACCTATCAGCAGCGACAACGTAGTTGCGAATTGCCAAACCAACCCCACTTGACTGCAGGAGCATCAACTACGTACATCCATGTGGTAGTGGCTACTTCTGAGGACCATAACACAAAGTCATCCACTAAACCATATTGTGTATGCTATGGCAGCTCAACTTGGTAGCGAGACGTTGGCGTTGTACGGGGCGGCCGATGGCATCCGGGCATTGACAGGTTGTGGATGATGGGTCGTCACGCAAACAAACCTTGGGTCAACCAGTCAACAGCGACACATCTGCCTGTCAGCCTCATATCATTGAATCTGGGACGCTAGCTACGTTTGAGACGTTGTAGAAGTACCGTCTATTCCATGGCTACTATGCTGGTGTGAAAGCATGAAGATGTTCAAGTCCTTCTTACTTCATTCAAAGCTACCAGATCATGGATCTTCTGGTTCCATCTGTCGGCACGGAGTTCCGCGCTTGAATTCGAACCATGGGGTCGTGGTTTTTGAGCTCTGGTTCCTCATACCGCGTTCAGCCCCCGGACATGATACACAAAAAAGCCGTTGTGACACCTGGAGACGAGTTACGAACGATCGGTCTGTGCGCCTACAAAGAAAGAGCTAGAGTCTTTGCAAGAGCCACAATCAAAGCTGTTGTCTTGGGCCTGAGGGAATTGAGCATTCGTCAACAGTAAACTCTGGCCTAACCTGCAGCTCGTGCGTTTCTGCCCAGATCAACGTCGTGCAATAAAGGGTGTACAGCACGAGCATCACTATACACGAACCTATCGTCTGAATACTTTTGGTAAATCTGAGCTCCACTGTCCTAAGGCAGACAAGCAAACAACGCCACTGTTCTGCGACATGTGCTTGCCGCGACGGTCCCAAATTGTATGCCACCGCATCAACAAACTGCTTGCATGCGCCTGCTCAGGCGGCTAACGGCAATTCATACTCATCTCACTGGGGCTGGAAACCTCATACGATCTTAGATGTGTTTGTTATGGCTACAAGTTTGGCACCCAATCATTACAGCGATCAACGTTCTACAGGGTTTCCAACGGACGATGCCGCAACGGACACTGCCCCTGGAAGCTGCAGGTTCCTTGTGTTCTTGTGTCAGCTGGACACGACGTCCGGCGCGACTAAGGTTGTAAGTTGGTCGTCGTCACCTCTTCCTGCTGTGTATTTGCCCAGAAACTGGTTTTGCATACCCCAGACGATGGATATGCCTTCACAGCAAGCGCGCTAACCTTCACACAGCCATCTGCTCGCTCTCCGCTCGCATCAGGCTTCCGGAACAAGATGACAGTCATTGCGATAGACATCAAGTGACTCCTTGAGAGCATACTAGCTCGTCCCAACAGCTCTGGGGGCTGAATTCTGATAAGCTCTGTCCTGCAATCAACGTCAATCATAGCTTGATTTAGTCATGGACATGTGACTGTCGTCGTATGGGTCGCTCTCGATCTCTCGCATCCCAGCTCGCATGTGCCTGACCAGTCGTGGTAGACGGCCACCACTCGAGCCATGGCTCCACAGACATAATCCACAAACATGATCCATCCCCCTTACCCCATCGGACGTGAACGGGCTATATTGCACATCCAGGTATACCAAAGCCTCGCTCATCGGCCCCAGTACCCCGATCACCACATCTTGATGACGGCAGAAACCTGCCTGTAGTGTTTGCGAACCCCGAGCCCCAGATCGACAAAAGTCCACAGGTTCCTCAAGAAACCAGCGGCTACCACCATACCCCCCCCCTCTCATATGCTGCATATCTGTCCACGCAGACTGGAGGGTCGCTAACGTCATGTCATCACAAGCACAGCCCCTGGTTTTCGGAGAATTGTGAACGGGCTAGGTGATAGGCGTGGTGGTGCCTCCAGGCTGCCGGCCGTCAGCGGGCGCCCCCGTTCTTGTGTGCAGACAGGGGACAGGCTTCGGGGGCCGTGCTTTCAGGGTCTCCAGCCTGCCTCTGATGCTTGATGTGGTTGGGATCCTGAGAATCCCTCTCCCTTCTTCCCCTTCTTCTTCTATACCGTGAAGTCATCATCATGCACGAGTATACTGTAGTGGAGATCTATGATTGAGGCCGACTTTCACCATTGCTTCCAGCGCGCAGTGCTCCTTGCACTGAGGTGCCGCTGCCGTTCTGCAGCACGTCGCCTATCTCTGTAAGCTTTGCATCTGCTCAGTGCAATGTTGAACACACGCTACGGTCCGCCTCTTGGTGGTGAGTCAGTGACTTGTGAATTCCTTGCATGCTCAGACACTGGTGGCATATATGCTCTGCGTGTTGCTGTCATTGTTGATGCGTGTGATCTTGCTCTGCACACTGCTAAGTGACATATCGCATCTACTCTCTACTACCGAGTCTTGCAACCCAACGTCGAGCGTATATCAAACACCCTCTTCATAAAAATGACGCCGTATCAATGATATCCCCTCTCACGACGAAACCGCACCACCCCAAAGACTGAACGGGACTTACTTGCTCACCGTAACAGCAGACCCTTCCTGCGCATGACTCCCCATCCCCATCAACGCCTCACCACCTCTACGACCAGCATTCCAAAACCAACACTCCCCCAAGTCGAAGCCGCAGCCCAATTTCAAGCCCAAGTCTAATTCCAATTCCAACTCCAAATCCCAACCCCAAGCCTCAAACCCACCACACCCCCACAGTCCCAAAATCCCCAAAAACACCCACTCTTCCCCCCTCCCCCGGCCACAAGAAAACACGAGTCTGCGTTTCAACACAGCCAGCAGCCATCCGCCATCCGCCATCCGACATCCGCCATCCGCTATCCACGCCCCCATCCACCGAGAAGTTAGAACCAAACAGCAGACTCCCCTTCTGCAGACTCGGTTCCAGCCGGCCGGCCGAAAGAAACCGACACGGGATATGACCATATGACCCCCCGAGAAAGCAAAAGCAGAGAGAGAGAGAGAGAGAGAGACTAACACAGAGGGTAGGAAACACATCCCTAGCCACAACATCTCAGCGATGAGACGAGAGTAAAAAACTCGAGCGAGGTATGCGGGTATTCGACTGCATGCATACAAGGACGGCGCGGGAGTGATGACGTGCAGGGACTATGAAAGGGAGGGATAGTAGGAAGGCATGGAAGTCGAGGGAGGCATGGAAGGGGAGAAGGGGGAGGCTGATAGGTACAGTGTTGGGTGGGTGGATCCAACACTAGAGATCCTTGAAACGAGAAAAGGTTGGGGGAGGGAAATTCGGTCAAAGAGTGCTGTTATCAGTATGGCAAATGTTTCATGCACACCTTGAGACTACCTAAGCACGCTTTCCGCATTGATTCAGTAGGATAGAAACCAATCAGTTGTTCATGAGACTATTTTCGTTCAAGATGCTTCGCTATGCATTCGCTGCTCAATCCAACTCGGTCAACTCTATTTAGAGATGCCAAGCTCCTTGTAGAAAGCCTCAGTGCTGGGCTTCCTGCCCAAAAAGTCCTCGAGGATCTCCATTTCCTCTTTGGAACCGCCACGCTCAAGCACAGTGTGCCTGTACCGTCTTCCCTCCTTTGCGTTCATGGGGTCGTTCTTGAAGACCGAGTAGAACATGTCGGTGGAGTAGACTTGGGAGGACAGGTAGCCGTAGTATCTGCAGTGTGTAAGTAGAAATGCCTTGATATTCTTGTT
Source organism: Stagonosporopsis cucurbitacearum (assembly GCA_016920805.1). NCBI lineage: Eukaryota > Fungi > Ascomycota > Dothideomycetes > Pleosporales > Didymellaceae > Stagonosporopsis > Stagonosporopsis cucurbitacearum. The sequence continues at coordinate 1,215,666 of JAFEKD010000010.1, read as the reverse complement.
TGAGTTGCAACTCACCCAGCATCGTATCCCCCAATCAAGTGGCCAAATGTAGCCTGGCCGTTGCCCCAGTGCCAGTCGCCCTTCTTGTCGCCGCTGAGAGCCTCAGGTCCATCGAGTTGGGAGATGTCCTGGCGAAGGCTGTTATACAGCTGTGTAATGTCCAGCTTCTCGACCTCCTCGTGACTGCTGGGCTCATGAATGGCCATGTCGAAGGTACCGAAGTGCAATTGCCTCAAGTTGAACAGGGCGTCGTTGACGTGCTTGGTGTTGATGAGCTTGCTGATGAGGGAGTTAGGAATGCGCTCGTCTGAGGGCTTCTTCTCGGCACCAGACGACTCAAGGTACGCCTTCTCGTACTCGGGTGAGAGGTGAGAGTAGTGGTGCGATAGGGAGCGCAGCTGGGAAGGAGTCCAACACCAATTCTCCAGCATCTGCGAAGGAGCCTCCACAAAGTCGCGGACCGTGTTGGTGCCATGGAAACGAGAGTAAGTTGTGCGAGATACAAGATCGTGAATACCGTGGCCAAGCTCGTGGAACAGGGTAACAACCTCGTCGTGCTTCAGAAGCGAAGGCTTCTTCGGTGTCGGCTTTGAGAAATTGCAAACAAGAGCAGTCGCAGGGTACCTTCGCTTGCCGTTCTCGTCTATGTAGCCTGGTTGCAAATTGAAATTGGCCGCATGTCCGTACTTGCCGTCGCGAGGGAAGAGGTCGAGGTACAGGTAGCCAACAAAGCCAGCACCCTCTCCCTCGTCATCCCAAACACTGAAAACCTGAACCTCGGGATGCCAGACAATATCCTCTGCCTTGCCACCATCTGCTAGAGCGGCCCTCTCTTCACCCACAATCTCGACAAAGACCAGGCCAAAGAGCTCCTCGAAGATCTTGAGCATTCCCTGGATGGTAGTCTGGAGAGGGAAGTACTCAGCAATAACCTGATGGTCAAGCTGAAAGTCCTTCTCCAGCATCAGGCGGTCGTAGTACCTGTGGTCCCAGAGGTAGTACTTCTCGGCAAGCTCACCGGTCAGACCCTGCTCCTTGACGTCGTTCTTCTTTAACTCCATCAAAGCATCAATCTCCTTCTTGCCACCAGGTGCGAGGCGCGTGCGCAAGTCACTGAGAAAGTCGTCGACCGTCTTGGGTGTCTTGGCCATCTTGTCTTCTATCCTGAACTCGGCATGATTGTTGTATCCAAGAATGCGCGCAGCCTCATCGCGAAGGAGGATGGCCTCACGGAAAAGCTCGACGTTCTGGTTGCACTTGTTCTCGTTCTCGACGAAGACCTTCTTCCGTGTTTCGGCGTTGGTGGCGTACTTGAGAGTCGGGAAGAGATCAGGGTACTTGAAAGTAAGCCAGAGCTTACCCTCATTCTCGCCTTCGCCCTTCTTCAGGCCGGAGAGCACATCTTCAGGTACACCATGCAACTCGTCAGGTGTGAACCAGAGCCCTCCATTCTCCTCGTTCAGGTTCTTGGAGAACTGAATGCCGATGGTGCTGAGACGCTGTTTGATCGCCTTGAATCTGTCACGCTTCTCGCCAGCGGGGATATTGAGACCGTTGCGAATAAACGATTTGTGGTCCTTCTCAAGCAGACGCTGCGACTCAGGGTCGAGGTTCTCCTTGGCCTTGAGCACCTTGTCGACCAGCTGGAAGACGTCTTCCCGCATGGACGACTCGATGCCGAAGTCGTCGAGCAGCTGCTCAGCCTCGCTCGACGCATCGCGAAGCTCCTTGCTCGTGGAGACGGCGTTGTAGAAGCCAATAATGTGCGACTCAATGGCCATCTTGTTGTCGTCGTGGGCAATGGGGAGGAGGGCCTTTGCAAAGGTGGCCTCGCCGCTTTTGACGACAGCATCCTGCACACTTCGAGACCGCTCAATAAGCCTCTTTGTGTCGGCCAGCAAGCTCTCCTTGGTGGCAGTGAACTTGGGCGGCAGCTGCGGGGGCTTCTTGTACTGTGCGGGCGCCATGGTGGAATTGGTAAGCGGGCGATATGGCTGGGTGTAAAGCGGGTTGCGGAGGGGCCCTGGCTTTACGTGGCTCAGGATGGAAGGGGTGCGCCCGGCGAGTCTGAGTGAAGCCAGAATGGCAGAAAGCGAGATGAACAGGGCGACGGACGCGAGGAAGAGCTTGGTTAAGCGTGAGGTAGCCAGTGTGTGGAGCTTTGGTCACTGGATCATGTGCGGGGCAATGACGGGCGGTGAACGGGAGGCAAGCGCGGTGGATAACGTCAGGCAAAGGCTTGTTTGTTGTATGTGAGTGAGGGCGGGCGTGCGTGACCTCCAGCTGTCGCGAATGCCACTTGAAGCTCCGCGATCGCCGAGCCAGCTCGTTTGCAGTTTGGCGGCATCTGCCAGGATCTACGATTGTCGCGCAACACCATGCGTTTGATCTTCTGGACCCTGGACATGGACGACAGCTTTGGCGAGTGCCCGAAATAATCGTGGGCCTGTGTAATCCTGGTGGCGCATCACTTCGAAGTGAGGGCGTCGTCGTCTAGTCGACTAGCAATCTGCACGCCGCCCGAGGCTGCGGCTGACTGCCTCATTGAAATGGCGGACATGCACACCGCCATGACATCCATTGCACGCCGCACGGGATTCGGTGAAAATGTTGCAAAGATCCATTCTCTAGGATAGGGAAAGTGTCAGAATGTCAGAGTGTCAGGCTGAGAGCTCGGGGTCACGGTGCTGAACAAGTCCCCATGGAGACAAAGGATGACGGCTCCTGATTCCCCATCCAGTAACAATACCACATCACATGAACATCACAGGTACGGCACAGACGATGCAAGGCTTTCATCTCATCCCCACTGTCAAATTGCTTTGCATCTCCTCATTTGCGCTTGCGCTTACGCCGAGTACCCATTCTACGTGAACTCACCCAGCCCATGTGTTGATGAAACCGCGGGCCAAACCCACCCAATCTATGCACTCAACAGCCCACCAAGGATAATGCGAACACCCAAACCAACCAAGTGGGAATCATGCAGCCTCCAGCCCTGAATTACTCCGTTGAACACCATTCCGTGATGTGCAAGCAACGCCCTAAGCAGAGAGGTATCGATCGTAAAAGCATATAAAGAAGTAAAAGCCTGCCGAAATAGCCATGGCAAAAGAAGGAAAAGGATTAGGGTCACTGGCCACCTCGTAGCGATCATCGCGCCGTTGTGACGCTGAGAGTCAGCTTTGGGTTCCTCTCGACTGCAATTTGAAGGTCCTCGTCGTTCTCAATAGGGAAAAAGGTCCCCTCCATCTCATCTCTGTACTCGACGTTCAAGTCTTCGTCAGGCTCGTTGGGCCTTTCCAAACGTCTTCGTTCCCTCAACTTGTTGTAAAGATCGGCGTAGCGGAGGGAGACGGGCATGCGGATGACCACGCAATTGTCCTCCTCAAACCAAACCTTGATTTTCAGTGCTGACGATGTACCGGTGCCCATGGCGGTCGAAGTCGAGGAGTGTTGGTGGTTCATGGGAGGAGGATTGAGAGATGATGAGTAAACCTGCGAGGCCGACGATTGGCCGCGCTGGTGGGCGCCATAGGATCCGGTCGAGTAGGGAGTTACCGGCGTAGTAGCCTGTAGTTGATCTGCAGACGACTGTCTGCTGGTGGAGCCTCCGTGTGAATGGTTCGAGGACTGCCCAGACTGCTGCGACAGGCGGTAGTCGTCTTGAGCTTGGACGTCGGGATCGATCTCGTAATCGCCATGTCTGGGCGTAAAGAAGCCCTTTACAAGCTGTCCGTGTGTGATGTGAGGGCCTAGCTTGAGAAGGTTCTTGATGTACTCATCGAGATTTGCGCGGCGGCCATTCGAGATGTTGTCGGTGACATATGTGACAGGACCGGGCATGAACGGCAAGGTGCGTTCTCCTTGGCCACTGGTGCCAGCCTCGTAGGGGTAGGTAGCGATGAGCTGTATCTGGAGGTCGTAGAAGTCCTGGTATAGGCGCTGGAGCTCCCAGTGCCTGCCGTCCTCCATCTGACACTCGATGATGAACCAGAAGATGTCGTCGGCGAAGCAGTACCGTGGCACGCAGGCCTTGATGGGTGCGAAGAGCTGGTCGGCGCGACCCTGACCACCCTGCGTGGCAAAAGAGCCAGAACGTGAGTGAGATATCTGAAGACGGTTAGATGTGGAGTAGCACGGTTGATGGAAATGAACCTACTGAACCGTTCCTGCCTTGTGTCTGGCTCCGTGCGCCCAGACTCATTCGTTCCATGCCAGCTTGCAGCGACTGCTGCGTGTTTTCCTGCAGCTTGCCGAGTGGTATGCTGCCGTTCTTGTAGTCGGCTGCCATCTTCTTCCATTCTTCGACTTTGGGGACGCCTGCTGCCGAGACAGCCTGCTGGGCATCCGGTACTGCCTGGCCGGTTGTCATGTCGCGGATCTCGATGAAGGACACGGGGATCAGGCCAGGCCCACCGAGCCTTGTGATGGGCTTCGCAACAAACCACTCTGGGTTCGACTGTGCAATGACGATGATAGCCTCGCCCTCCTTTGCGTCCAGCTCGTCGGGCCTCTCGGCCTTGAAGTCGTAGATGACGATGCCGTAGACCATGGCTCCCGTCTTGCCCGACTGCGACATGCGCGTCTGGTGGCCCATGGCGTGCTGGGCCATGAATGAGGAGTTGGGCGGGTTGGGGCTGCCTATGCCACGCAGGGGTTCCTGATAGCCAGAGTCGTGCGGTTGGGTTTGTTGGGCGGATTGGCGAGGTGCAGAGCCGGCGCTGTCGCGGACAGTCTTGCCCACGCCCTCAAAGTACGAGACGGGGACTAGTCCGCGGGAGCCGTGCAGCGGGTTGCAGGCTTCGTACCAGTCGGGGTCGTTCTCGCGGTTGACGACGTGCAGGAAGTCACCCTGGGAGAAGCTGAGTTGGTTGGGGTCGACGGCCTTGTAGTCGTAGAGGGCTTTAATGACCTGTGAAATTGGATCGCCCGTTAGCTTCGCGCGCGTGCTGCCTCTTTGGGAAGCCGGGGTGGGGGGGATATGTGCGAGGGCATGGACGCGGATGTGTACGTGGGCGGCGCTGGAGCGCGGCAAAGCAGCGGACAGGCAAGCATGGTCACACACACCTTCTTGGGCGGCACGATGGCGATGGCATCTTTGGCGGGGATGGAGATGTGGTGCGGGCGGTGCGCGTCCTTGTCCCCCTTCATGGACCGGCGAAACTGCGCGCAACTTGTCAGCGCATGTGCACACATGATAGCACACCGTGCACACGCAGCGCAGGGCCGCAGAAGCAGCGCGCGCTGGCGTGGCGGCGATGAAGACGGCGGCGGCGGCGGCGTACCTTCATGGCAGGCAGCTGGCGAGCTCGGCACAAGGGCAGCAACAGGCGATCGCAGTGTGCGCGCACTGCACCACGAGCGTGTCGAGGGCGGGAGGCTGCAAAGGACGGCGGGCGATCGTGGGCACAGGCACTGGCACTGACGGGCACTGGCACCGGCGATTGGCGTGTGCGGGGAGATGAGATGGGCAGAAACGGTCGTGCGTCTGCTGGGCGGCGTGGTCGTGAGCAGAGAGGCAGCGCAGCTACTGTGGACTGTGACAGTAATGCGTGTATGGGCTGGGAACTTGGGCGAGACGGGGCTGCAGACTGTCTAGCCCAACGGCGGCCAAGACGATGTCGTAGTTTGGAGATCACAGTGTGCAGCTTTGGGGAGAGAGCAAGAAATGAGCAGGCGCTGCAGGCTGCGGGATTCTCCACCGCTGCAGCAGCAGCAAGGCAGAGGGGCCCTGGTTGCTGGTCACTGGTCACTGGTCACTGCACTTGGCAGACTGCGGAGTTTGGGCAGTGCTCTGGCTGTGCAAAGGGGGGGCCGAATGAGCGAATGGCCGAGTCCGCTGCTTCACGGCCTGCAGACACCCGGCACTTGCTGGTCTTTGTTGCAACAAGCCCTGGACATGGCCGCGGGACTCGCTGGCTGCGACGCTGCCCGTTGTTCTGACCACGGCGACAACGGCGACAACGACGACGACGTCGACGTCGACGACCATGATTGACTCGCCGGCCGTGCGTTGCGGAATGTGTTCGCTGGAGACGACGCAGCGCCTCGCCCAGACCGTGGGGACGTCCTCGCCTCCAGCGACTACTGCAAGGCTACGCCTTCTTGACAGTCCCGGAAGACGGACCTGCATCCGGGGCCACAGCCTGCAGCTCAATGGCCTTTCGCGCGGCCTATCACGCGCTGGCGGGGCACGACAATCGAGTTCCAACTTGCAATAATTCTTCGCCGTGTTGCTTCTTTGAACTTCGACCCCCCCTTCGACAACCGAGCTGCATGCTTGTCACCCGTCATCGTCGCTGCCATCTGTGACAGGTAGGGCCCCTCCAGAACATTACCTACTGCGTATTATTATTATTATTATTATTATTATTATTATTATTATTATTATTATTATTATTATTATTATTATTATTATTATTATTATTATTATTATTATTATTATTATTATTATTATTATTAAACGTGTTTTATAAGCAAGTTAGCTACCTAAGCAAGTTAGCTACCTAAGCAAGTTAGCTACCTAAGCAAGTTAGCTACCTAAGCAAGTTAGCTACCTAAGCAAGTTAGCTACCTAATACTACTAACATGCCTGTGTAATAACGCTGTATAACACTACATAATCTATATATAGCCTAGAGGTTGCAATAATACTATTTAGAAGCCTTACTATTATCTATGTTCTTTATTTCTACCTTGCATATATAGAAACTAAACCTAATCTTACTATAATACTTATAATGTTACCTAACATATACTTTCTTTATAGGTGTCTTACGTTTACTATAAACTTTACTTTCTTTTTTAGTAATTAAGTTAGCTACTTTACTAACTCTAAAAGTCTTCTCTATATATATAATGTTACTTATAGGTCTTATACATTATAGATGCTTCTATAGTATCTTAAAGGCAGCTTATCTTCTTCTACACTAATACTATATTATAAGCTATCTACTAAGTACTTTTTACTAACTACTTAACTTATTTATTTAATAAACTTATTAAAGATTTGTAGTAGATTTAAATCTACTTTTAAATTAAAGTTAACTACTCTTTTACTTTATAAGTATTATATAGTATCTTTAGCTTCTAAGTAATATTACTAAATTTTAGTAGTATAAGTATATATAAGCGCATATTAAGCTTTAATAGCATAACCTCTAGGTTATATAAAACTAGGCTAGCACTTCTAAAGCCTGCTTAAATATTCTCTAGTGTAAATATCTTCTTAAAGGTTGCTTTAAAGGCTAGTAGGAAGGTCTTCTTATTAATATAGTAGATGTAATTATATACTAAGGCTAAAATCTTATTACTATATAGGCACTTTAGTAGCAAAAAGTAAGTAATATTAAGTAGCTATAATAAGTATAATAAGTGTAGAAGTATATAGAAAGTAACCATCTTCTTCTCTTTACAGCTATCTTAGAAATCTACTAAGTAGTAGCTTTTATAGCTATTAATTATAAGTAGCTAATAGATTCTAATAGGCTTTATATATATATTATAGTGTTTAAGCTAAGTAAGTGCTAGATTATTATTAGTTTAGCTAGTAAGATTAATATTAATAACCTAGTTATATAAAAGGTTCTTAGTAAACTAGTTAGAAATAAGAACTTTGCCTGTAAAGATAAAAAATAGTAGGATTATTTCTTCTATTAACTTAATACCTTATACTAAGGTAACCTACTTATAATTACTAGGTTAGAGTTTCTTCTGCTTCCTAAGCTTCTTTAAGCCTATTACTACTAGCTATAATAAGATCTTATCTATTAAGAGGCTAGACTTATTAAAGTTATATATATTCTTATCTAGAATACTATACCTTGCTTTTATTAACTAAATAAGTATAAACTAAGGCTAAAGAACTACTAAGTTCTTATAGGCAGCTTACTAGTAGTTATAAGAGCATATCTATTATATTTATAGCTTAGAGGTATATTTTATAGAGTTATTAACTTAGTTCTTACTAATAGGCTTATTATTATACTCTTTTAGTAGTTTATCTACTATTTCTTATATAATAAGCTTTAATAGTAGAAGCTTTCTTAAAAATTACTTAAGTATACACTCTATAATTACTTCTTCTTCTAGCTTTATAAGGCACTTTAAATTCAGCTTATAGTTATATTAAAGGTGTTCTCTAGTATATTAGTCTTATAGTATTAATTAAGGTGTAGTATATACTACTATAGTATATCTTTTACTATAAATTTGCTACAAACTAATATTAGTAATAGCAAGAAATATATTACCCTTAGTATAGGTATTTTTTATGTTGCGTTATTAAGACATTCTGCTGTGTTGTTGCGCAGGCGTGTTAGTGGTGTTAGGTAGCTGACTTGCTTGGGTGGCTGACTTGCTTATGAAACACGTTATTATTATTGCAAAATGGAAATTCACCCTGCTAAGTGCTCCACCGCCTGCTGTTTCATTCTCGCCTGAGCGGGGGCATGCTGGCAAGCTCGGGTCGTGACACATCCTTCAGCGTACCGCATTGATACCTAATCCCCCAACACTTGCGCGTACACTCTAGCTACCTACTGTCTACACACCATGCCATCGCCGCTGCCTTGAGCTACGCGCACTGCAATTTACCACAACACAACTGTCGTCCAATGCTTCATTATAGCTACCGTCTACTGTACACTACCGTAGACGCTCTCGAGCCTCATGTGGGTAGGTAGCCCAGCGCCAAACGCCGTTTGTGACCCCTGTACGCCAATCACGTTCCCAAGATCCACTCTGCCCAGCTCATTGGTTCTGCCCTAGCGCTCCTGAGATGCCCCACACCGCCCGCTACACGCCGGCTCTGTGGCCTCTCAACGCTGTCCTAACATGCCCTCTCCTAACGTCGCTCAACATCCTACGCCCTGATACCGCCCAACCGGTACAGACCGCCACCAGCAACAATGTCCATCTCCGCACACACGTGGCCGTCTCGGACACTATGAAACTGAAGCAGGCATTGGAGCTGTGCCGCTCAGCCCCATGTCATGATCCTCGTTGGTTGCCCTCTCTTTGGCCACTGCGATCCTCTCGACGGCTCGTTTTCGAAACCCATTGCTGCTTTTGTCTCTGCACTTGGTCCAGAGTGTTTGCCACCAGAAACGAAAAACAAAATAAACGTAGCTTTGGCGAGCGCGAACCATTTCTGAAACGTCCAACGTGTGGAAAATGACTAGAAAATTCGTTGCATCCAACGCATGAGCGGATACCCCGCCTCCCGGTCCATTGACGTGAGGAAACATTCTATGCTGGGGCATGGCTGTTTGAGATGGCGCCCTGGGCGGGCACGTCGGTAGTGGTGTACGAGTAAAACGCATGGATGCGAAGGCAAATCTAGAGCGATGGGCGTGCAACTTTGAGCATAACGGCACGCTATGATCACGACTACATGCGTCGCCATCGTTGGTGTTGGAGCTCATATCTGGCCCTTGATGTCTACCTTGCTGAAGGCGCCTGCACGAAGCTGTTCAAACAGCGCCGCACCCTCGCGAATCTTCACGCGATACTGCCTGCCAGTCTTCTCGTCGAATTTCTCTTCGATGATAGTCTGGGCGCCATGCGATGCGAGAAATTCACGGCATGCTTCATCGTTGTCGAAGGCGAGCTCATCAGTCAAAAAGCGCAACGTGATACTAATGTAACTATTGCGTGTCAGCACACCTAGGCGGTAAAGGTGGCACCATCATGGTACTCACGCTCTAGACATGTTAGCGAGAGCTGCGAGACGCTCACGCTCGATGAACAGGTCCATCAAGTAGCCGCCCAGGTTCTGTGCCTCTAGATACAGACGGAAGAACTTGTGGTAGTTGCCGAGAGCAAGAGCTGAGCGGACATCGAGGGCGTGCTTGATCCAGGCATGGGATTTGTCTGTGGGGGTTAATTCTGCCAACATATCGTTCATGTCGGTCTTATTGCACGTATATACAAAGTAAAGAATGCGGTAAGCCTTGAACTCGGCCGGATTGCCACCAAGATTTAGCGCGTATAGCGCCTTCAGCTGCGTTTGGCACTGATTATACTCACCCGTGTCCCCCTTCTCTAATGATATACGAGCATGGGTCTCATATACCTTTACGGTGAAAGCGTTCTTGATGTGCTGGACGGTCAAATCCTGGCGGAGGGACTTGAACTGGTTGCAGATGTAGTTGTAGTTCTTCTCAGCTCGCCATTTCTTGATAAGCATGGCCAAAGTCTTCTCAAGTATATGTAGTGGTCGAACAGTCTCAGCTTTTGGTGGTGCAGTCAAACGGAAGTAGCTTTTCTCAAGCGCCATATTGGTTCCCACGACAGGTCCAGTGGACATTTCATCTTCATCCTTTACTGAGGATCCCCATGGTGCTGTTGAGTTGTTGCCAGCCTTGCCAAGGTTGAATCGTTGCCGTCGCTTCTCCAACTCCGCTTGATCTAACTTACTGGAGGCGTTAGATGCAGCGTTCTTCTTTTGACGCTTCTCGTTCGGCGCCTCGAAAGTCATTCGTGATTCTAGGTTAGTTCTACGCCACGGCGGGAGAGTTGCTTGTGTTTGTTGAGCAAGCTCGTCAGAATCTTGCGATTTGCGCTTTTTCAGTGTGGACGGGTTAGCTTGGTTATTTGCACCACTGAGGTGTAGAGAGGAAAGGCCATTCGCAAAGCCATTATTTGTGGGCGACATCAGTGCAGTTTTACTTCGCTCCTCTCGGATGAGCTCTTGAGGAAGAGGATATGTAGTCCAGTTGATCGTGTCCTGCATATTTCGCTCGGCGTAGTAACTGATAGTCTCCTTCAGTTTCGCTTGCATCTCTTGGCTCGAAACGCCAGCAATGGCGCTCTCAGGATCGAAGGCACGGCGAACATAATCGCGCACCGCAGGGGGCCACTCGACCTTCTTTGGTTTGCCAGGAGCCGCACTCATGCTTGTCTGTGATCTTGCGTTAGCCTGAGACATATCTCTCCGGCAACAACCAAGACGTACTGAGGCTGGTGCAGGCTGAAGAGTGGTGCGCGCTTGAACCGCGTTGTAGGCGGGTGGCTGCATGGGCTGGCCCCACGCAGAGGTGGCGGTGGGCATCATTAGGGAAAAGTGCAGGCAATAGGAGACAAGAAAGGACAAGGCGAGGTGAGTATAGCTGTGAGGTGAGGTAGTGAAGCGTCGTGGAAATGGTGCAGACGTGTGAGTTGTCGAGTCTTGGGTCTGCGATGTGTGGTGTGGGACGACAAAGCGGACCAGCCCCCTTGGCGTTGTTACATTAACCTTATGAGGACTAGCGCTGGTGTCCCTTAGAATGACGATGCGGTCTTGGTGAATGCGCGCAATGCACCCCTCCAGGTGGCCATGGCTACTATTGCACCCTCATGAATGGCCTGAATGTTCCTGCACCAACTAGATCTGACTACCGCTTTGCGCCCGTCGCTCTTGCCCGAAGAGACGTTGTTATTCGTGCAAGATGCCGTGGGATTGTATGAGGGGTATGTTCCTGTTGTATCGTACCCTACATGCCGAGCTCGTCTGATGCCCACGCGTAGCAAATTCAAGATTCCACAGTACCAAAACGGCCAAGCCTATTTGACCTCACATCGTGTGTGCTACGTCGATCATGCAGAGCCGCGCAAGAACTCGGTCGCGATCTTCCTGAAAGATGTAGAGAAGCCAGACTTCTATGTAGGTTTGGCTGGTCTTGGTGTGCACTTTGGGCACGCGATAGCTGATGCTAACATTGTAAATAGGCCGGCTTTCTCAAGTCATCTCCCAAGATCACTCTGTTCCCCAAACCTGCCAGCCAGCTATTACGCGGCCTAGCGGCACCCGTTGCGCAGAGCCCTTCTTCTGGGTCACCAGAGCGGCGGAACAGCCCTGCACCGGCACCCTCCATTAGTGCATCTTGGGTGTGTCCCATTTGCTCTTTCTCGAACCCGGTCCCGTCCAATTTCGATCCTGCGCTTGCGTCACGTACACCGATTCCACCATGTTTGGCGTGCGGAATCAAACCGCCAACGATGCACGTTGTGAAGGCAGCCATAGCAGCCATCTCAAACAGGCCAGCCCCGGCTGCACCATCAAGGGACAACAAGAACGCGGCTGCGATCTCGGCGTCCTCTGGAGGGATGGTATCGTGTCCACGATGTACATATCAGAATCATCCTTCGCTCCTGAACTGCGAGTTGTGCGGAGCGTCCTTAGCCCCAGTGACGGACAAGCGGCTGGAACATGTTGCGGAGACTCGTCGTGTTGATTCGCCTGGGCCATCCTTAACCACACCCATACAGACAACAAATGTTGAGTGCATAAAACTCTCGTTCCGAAGTGGTGGGGAGAAGATATTCTACGAGCGTCTCAAGAACGCTCTGGTGCAGCGCAAGTGGCTGCTTCAGAGTGCACCTCCCATACCCAAACCTCGACCAAACTCTGGCGTCTTCGACGACAGTTACTCAGCCAAGTCTGGAAAATCATCAGTGGAAATTGAGCGACCCCGAGTAGTGGGCATCGCTGGTCTCGAGCGCCGCGGTCTCGAGCAGCGACAAAATAATGAGGCTATGATTGGAAACGCGTTTGAGGATCTCGAGGCTCTTATGACATCTGCCAAAGAAATCATCGCACTCGCCGAGCAATTTGCGCAGCAGGCAAACATGGGCTCGAACGGCAACTCAGAAGATAATGTTCTAGCATCGCAATCGGCCTCTGCACTCGGACTCGTCACAACAAAGGACATGCTAAGCTCAGGCTCTGAGTCACTCTATGTGTCTGAGCTCTCGCGTAATCTTGCAGAGTGGCTAACAGACGACAGAAGGGGGGTGTTGCGGAAAGAAGGTGGAATTATGACGCTGGTCGATCTTTGGGCAATGTTCAACCGTGCAAGAGGTGGCGTGGAACTAGTCAGTCCTGCCGATTTCGAAAAAGCAGCGAGGATGTGGGATACACTCAAACTTCCTATTCGGTTGCGAAAATTCAAGAGTGGGCTGTTGGTGGTACAAGGTCGTGACCGCACAGACGAGAAGACCATCGCTACTCTGCTTTCATGGTTGAAGACTCTTCACACCGAATCTCCGAGCTCAGACGTGTCATGGGACTGGCAGCTCTACGGTAGAGGCATTACTGCGCAGGAAACTGCGGAGAAATTTGGGTGGAGTGTTGGTGTCGCGATTGAAGAGCTTGAGATGGCAGAGGAGGCGGGTGCGCTATGTCGCGAGCAGAGTCTTGATGGGTTTAGATTTTGGGAGAATTGGCTTGTGAAAACGCCCGACTCTGCGGTCGCCGTCTCGCATTAATTTCATCATACCACAGATATCAGTAGAGACGGCTCTTCCAGGCCCGATTCGTTCAGGCCGACACCACAGCCTGAAGGTGCCGCCTTTTTTAATCTTTCGCAGTCGATGTAAGGTGACTCAAATATCACTTTACTGGCAGATTATTAAAGGGACTTAAAGAGGTACTCTGTACTAAAAACAGACCATTCATTGAAAAGTTACAATAACGCACTGGCGGTCGCACACAGATCAGGAGCATTCATTACTCTTCGCATCCACACTTTTGATCGACGAAGACCAGCTATGGCTACTACAGCACATCAACTGTAGTGCTATTCACTCGGTCATGCTTTGTTTGCTTCAGCACACCTAGCTCAGGCAAGCTGAATCTCTCTGACGAGTGAAAAAGACCAAGCACTGCCATTCCAGCACGTGAACTGCGCTTCGATGGCAAAGGTGCACACTTTCGCACAAACGTCCAGAGCACTGTTGACCACAGTGTGCTGCGCTACGCTATTGGCCTATTTTGATTAGCAGTGTATAAATGATAGACATATCCGCTGTAGCATGTGCACGTTTTATGTTGATTACCAAGCGAGTTCCAAACATCCCGCGAGCGTAAGAAGCTTGTGATGGATAGTAAACAGCATGTGAGTATCCCCAAACTAGGCGTGATGAATGTAGATGACTGATAATCGAATGCCAGAGCAAGCACATCTTTGACGGATAAAAGCATGTATCTACGGGTCGAACGAGCTTGGGTGCGTGAACATCAGCCCCCAAGATTCTCTCTGTACTGACAGCGTACAGTTTTGACTTCCACTGGCTTCCGCCTCCAGTATGTCATCCAACCCCAGACATGAGGTGCCGTACCGGGATCTCTCACGGTCTACACCACTCTTCGCTGGACAAAGCCGCACAATCCGAAGCATCCTCGCTCTCTGCAATCAATGGTAGACTTCCCATGGCTGGTGTTAAGAATTACGTCACTCGGGACGGTTACCTGAGTCCAACCGGAACGATAGCTACCAGTCGTTCTGGCAAGCCTACTAATGATGTAGATTTCTCAGAAACTTATTCACGCTACTTTCACCGATTATGATTCGAATGCGATATCGGCTATCAATTCTCTGCCATATCAAGCTGTAAGAGGGATCAAAAAACAGTTCCGAACACCTATTGGTCGCTTGTCGTACACACTCAATGAACTCCCAAGTCTGCTGATAGTCGATCTAGTTGTTGAGTACGAGGAGGTTGACGGCGAGTGGAAGAGTATTCAAAGTAAGCGCCTCCGAAGCCTAGCTGTCCAAGAGTGGCTCAGCAATAAGGCCCTGAAGTCTCACAAATACGCTGCTTCAATGAAAATTGGCGCTGGCAGGCCAGGCGCTCGCATTGATGCTAGAATCTCTTTCTGTGTCGGCAAAGGACAACAACAACAGCTACGGGACATATTCAACAAGCTGTCAATAAGACTGACAAGCACAGTCAAGATTGCAAAAGGAGGTGCGAGTAGTCGGACGATAAGATGTTGTGTCAAAGATGTCAAGGATCAAAATGATACAGACGCTTGTCAGGAAAGTCTTGTTGACCGTCTTCGGAAGGCATCGCTCGAGTCAGACCTACTCGAGAGGTATAAAGAAGGCAAAGTGGTCGACGCAGACCTGCCCGGTGTTGGGAAGGATCCCAGTTATTCGTCGACAGTGGTCGAGCTTTTTGTCAGAAGCCAGCCATCAGTCGATCTCGAACGGAAGCTGATACACGTTGATTTTGATCTTGTACCTGGACTACCTGCGATGGACTCCGAAACTTTGCTCTGCATACTACTTGGTCAATTCAACAAGGAATCGATAAAAGAAAAGCTAGTCGAAGACAACATCACGACTCTGCGCAATATTCTTTGCGGACTGCGAGCCAGATGTATCTACAAGCCTGTTGGCAAGACAGTACACAACCAGTTACGTATGATGTCTCGCCTGGCAGATATAGACAGTAGGCGTGAGATTCACATTCAAGATGTTCAACTCCATTCAGTGCCAGAGTTCAAGATGCCTTCCGAAACAGGTGAGGTGACTATCAAAGCCGCCTATTACTTTGGTCGAGGTATGTTTCCTCTAAAGACACCCGGATCTACAACAAACATATTGAAGATTGTAGTATTGAAGAACGGCCATCCGCTCAATACTGCCATGCCGATGGTGAAAGACAATACTGGTGCTTGGATCCCACTCCAGCTACTTAAGTTCGACCGTGTTCAACCGCTGCACGGTATGGGTCATTGCAATGAAACCATCCGAAAAGAGGCAAAGAAGTTCTTGAGAACTGGTAACATCACAGTTCTCCATCAATTAGGCGATAGGCTCATTAAAGGATCTGGGCTACAAAGTTCAAGCAAGGTTGGTTATTATTCGAGAGCACTGTTGGCTCTTACTGACGAGC